>CM021100.1:318104569-318167120 GCA_007115665.2 Sequoiadendron giganteum | reverse complement strand
ACTTGGAAGGTGAAATTAGGGTTTTGTGTTTTGGAGGTTGCTATTGCTTGTGAATTAATGATTGAATGGCGGATTCTTTTTGGGTTTTTAGAGAGCTTCGTTGTGGTGTGTTTTTCTTGGCATTCCGAGCACCTTCAGGAATTTATTATTTTTAGTAAATTCTATTTTTGGCAGTGGTCCTGTCGTTCTCGGCATAGTTGGCTTTCCTCTTCAGTCGACTCAGTTGGTTTGTTCAATTTGGCCTTGGGATGTGTTGTGACCTTTTTCACACATCACCCCATCAAGATGGAGAACCCCTAAATTTTGCTCCATTCTGGTCTTTTGGCTTTGGTTCGCTCTCTCTCTGGTCTCTGGTCCTTCCGGGGATGTCCTATCGTTTGACCCAAGTTAAAGTATTGGTTAAGTCTGTGTAATTAGGGTTTTCATCCTTCAGGCTTATTAAAGGTCAAACTGAGTTATAAAATTGAAATCCAAACTTGGTACAGCAGTCAGAAGACTTCCAGCAGAGTCCCCCTAAATTTTCACTGTATTCCGGCAACTTACTATTTTTAGTAAGTATTCAATTTGGGACTATTTTATTGAGATTTTGGAATTCTGTCAGTTCCACTGCATCCGGGTAACATCAAGCTGCCTACACGTAAATTTTGAGCCAGATCAAACGACTTGCTATTTTTGGCAGTTCAGGCTTCAAGAGCCATTTTTAGGGTTCGCATGAGCTTTTCAGATGCATGTCTGGAGAATCCTTCTGGGTTTTCCAAAACCTTCGCAATGATGTAACATGCAAACCAAGACGACCACTTTCAGAGTTCAGCCTTCGGAGGCTATTTTTAGGGTTCGCATGCAGTGTTTTTCAACGCATGTCGGGTTTTTCTTTATGGGTTTTTCGAGAGCTTCGCAATGGTGTGACATGCAAGCGGAGAAGATCAAAGTTTAAGGACTTACTATTTTTAGCCAATGCATGCATGCAGACCAGTTTTCTGGGTTTTTTCTGGGTTTTTTGAGATCCCGCGGGCAATATGACATGCAAAACCATCCGGCAGTGGATGAGTCACTTTTCAGGCAGTTTCTATTTTTAGCAGGTACACTCTGGCAGCCGCCCAACACTCCAGTTCAGCAGACAGAATGACATGCAGAAGGAACGAAGTCAAACGGAGACCGTTCGGGATACATACAAGTCAAATTAGGGTTTCCACTTTTATAGGGGGTGAAGTCCAAAAATAGTCAAGACGGAGTACCCCACCCATGTCAGCACACTTCAAGGTACCTGCTGGCAAAATTTGAGCAAAATCGGAAAACTTACTATTTTTAGTAAGTCAGGGCACGGCTATAAATAGCAGGTCTGCACCCGAGGTTGGCATCAGAGTGACACTCAAGCTATCAAGATCAAGCGTTGCAACTTTCAGGCAAAACGGAGCTACTGAAGTCAGAAAGTCAAAACTTACTATAAATAGCAAGTGGCTATAAATAGCAGGTCAGGGCAGAGGACTGGCAAAACAGGTTCACAAGGTCAAGAAGATCATATGATGAAATTTTCAGGCAAAACGGAGCCTTAGAGGTTGAAAATCAAGGGACTTGCTAAAAATAGCACAACTTGCTAAAAATAGAATGCAAAAGCAAAGGCAAGGATGAAATCTGAAAATTTTCTAAGTACAAAATTCAAAGTTGAGCAGAGAAAATGCGCCCACCTTGATCAGACTCCAAAAATATTCTAAGTATTGGAATTGAAAGTACCACCCCCTAAATGCGCCCACCATGGAGAGGTTAACATGAAATTCTACTAAGGCATTGAAAATAGGAGCTCACCTAGTGAAATGCGCCCTCACCTTGAGAAGGATGTGGTGACTTCAAAATTGTCTAAGGCATCTAAAAAAAAAACGAAAGCTCATGTATGTAAATGCGCCCAAGGTTATAAAGGTGTTTGAAAATATTCTAAGGCAAAAACAAAAGCACCACCCCTCATTTGCGCCCATGGAGGATTGAAGGCTAAAAACGCCTAAGGCAAAAGTGGGAGTTGACAAGGTTAAATGCGCCCAAGGGGTCAAGAGGGTGGAAAAATGCCTAAGCATGAAAGTGGAAGTAGATATGTCTATTTGTGCCCCCAAAGTAAAGTGAAGACTATAAAATATTCTAAGGCACAAAATGAAAGTTGACCCCTCCAAGCGCGCCCACTTTAAATGAAAGTAAGCATGTCAAAATGAGCAAAAGGAAGGTGAGGACTTAGAAAAAGTTTCTAAGTGTTGAAAACGAAAGTGCCAAGGTAAGAATGCGCCCTTGAAGGGGTTGATGAAATTAAAAATTCCTAAGGCCTGGAAATTTAAATTTGAATGAGAAAGAAATACGCCCAAGGAGTGAGGATTTAAATTTATTTCTAAGTATGTGGGCGAGGGGTGCAAGAATAAAAAAATACCAAGGGTCAAGTACGCCAAAAGAGAAAATGTTAGAAAATTTTTCTAAGTGAGATAACATTTCACTAGGGAAAAATACGCCCTTGGCATGGAAGGATGATTTGATGAAATTTTCAAGACATTTAAACAGGGTTGGCGACTTGATAAAATATTTTTCAAGTGAAAATCAAATGAACCCGTTTAAAATGCACCCATGAGTTAACAGAGTTTGAAAATTAATTTCCTAAGGGAAATTTTAATATTTTCAGAGGAAATTCGTTTTGCCTAGATTATTTTCCTGACGGAAGTTAAACCTCAGAGGATGAATTATTTCGAGCATGCAAGTGATTTTAAATCACCCGGAGTTGAATATCTTAAAGAGAAAATTTAAAATGTCTAAGGCAAATTTTATGAAATCGAGGATTTAAATGACAGACATTTTAAAAGTTGCAAATAAATTTACAACTCCCACGAAATTTTTCGGGTTGAATTTATTTAAACACTGCGAGATTTTAAAATGGAATTTTAAATCAAGTCAAGTGATTTTTTTCTCGCGAGTTGTTTAAATCGCCAAGAGTTAACTAGCAGATTAAGAGGAAAAATTCGAATTTTTACAAGGAAGGAATCATTATTAATGGCAACTGCCATAATGACCGGCTGACGACTAGCCCACTACTGCGCTTGAATTAGAAAATTCTAAACGAAGAGAGTGGAAAATTGGTGCAGGTGCTAAAAATAGCCCCAGCACTACTTAGCAGGATTCTCCGAGAAGAGTTATTTAAACAATCTCTTCTCTCATTTCTCCTCACATTGTTTCGAAGTTGAAGTTGCTGAAGAAGTTCTTGAGAGATTGAAATATTTTCCAAGTGGTTGAGGAGAGAAATTCTTTGAGAGTTTATTTTATTTCGGAGTGTTGAGTTGCTGAAAGTGCGAAGTGCTGGAGAAATTTTCATTTGCCGAGACTCTTTCTTTCGAAAAGCTGAAAGTGTGTTGCTGCAATTTCGAAGTTGAAGGTTGAAGTTGTTTTCCGGAGTTGCTGGAAGATTTATTTGTTGAAGTTGCTGCAGAGTGTTGAGTTGCAGAAATTTATATTGTGCTGGGGATTTATTTCGAAATTGCTGAGTATTGAAGTTGCACGAAAGTTGAAGCTTGCTGCAGATTTTACTTATTCGAGCTGCTAGAAGTTGAAAGTTGCTGAGGTTGACGAAGTCAAGACAAAGGATTTAATTCATTTTGTGCTGAGAAAGTATCCACATTGTTGAAAGTTGGTAGTTGGCTGCAATTTTCTTCGCCAGTCGGAAGTGCAGTCGTTGAAAGCTTCTTTATAAGCTTGAAGTTTTTTTATACAGTACGAGGTTTGGAGTTAGTAATTTATGCTGAGAGTTTTTATTTTCAAAAAGCTAACTCCACGTTCGCAGCCGTCTCGGAGGTTACTTCATTTTATTTAAAAAATCTGCAGCCTAGCTTATTGCTATTCTATTTTATTTTGCAGATGGCCGGAGCAAAAGATGTTGCAGGAACAAGCAGAGCCGCAGGCAGAGCTGCAAACACTGAAGCAGGCAAGGCTGGCTCATCCCGGCAGGCAATGATTAAAAGGCTCGCTAAGCCATTTCTCCCAAAGTCAGCAATAGTTTCAAAGTTGGCGGGATTAAATGACACCAACCTTGGTTCATTTAATCTAAATGCACTCAAATCGAGGATGTTCGGGCTAGGGGGCCATCAACCATCAGTCACGACACATAATATAATGAAGAGTGGAATCTACGTAGCTGCTAGTTTTCCGCCAGCAATTCAGTGTCCGGAGCTAATTATGGAGTGCGCCAATCACTACAAGCCAGAACGTAGGACGATTGTCTCTCCGGATGGTAAACTGCTCGCCAACTTCACACCGGATGCCATCGGAGAGGCATTTGGGATTCCGACTGCTGAGGAGATGTTATACAGGACAAATAAGAGGGCAGATAAGATGCACTCTTCCTCTTTCGAAAGAGTCACTGCAGTCATCAACAGAGTTTGGATGCAGAAGCCGAGGCCACCCCGCACTAAGCTCCCAAAGCAGATAATTGCCGAGGATGTGAAACAAGAATACTGTGATTTGATAATGATGCTGAGCCGGGTGAATGGGAGTGCACAGGCTTACATTTTCGAGCCTTGGATGTTCTACTTCATCGAGATCATCTTGGAAGGAAAGGAGTGTGTCGATTGGGCTAGGATGATTAGCAACCACATCGATGAGCAATTCAGGAGCCTGAAGGTGACGAAGACTTTCTACATGAGCTCATATGTAATTTACATGTTGGCCAGAATGACTAAGTACAGAGGGATTTCGTACAAGGAGCCAATCGGCTGTGCCCCTGGTCAATTCAAAATCCATGAAGCCTGCACACAGCTACATTTAGCTAACATTGCCAACTATAAACGGGCAAATGATGCATTCACAATGCACATCGCGAGGACACTTCAGCAGAGGACGCAGCAGAGAATATCTAAAGAAGCACAGACACTGATTGAGGAATATGGGTATTGGCTCATCCAATTCCCGAAATTCACATATATTAGGCTGCAGGGGTTCACTTCGTATCCGTATCGGTTACCACGATACCCCACTGATCACATAGTAATGCTTGAGGTATCTAGGCAATTGATTGCCTACGATAAGATTCAGAAAAGGAAAAAGAAGGGTGGACTTGATTTCCCTATCACCATGGGAAATTCCATTGAGGTGTGTCCCTCTTTGCAGGCAGCCCGAGAGGCAGAGGACGAGCTGCAATCTTATCATTTGTCATATCACACAGGCAGGCAGGATTTCGATCCTTACGAGAACATCCGGATGGTACAGAACGTTGAATACCGGCACAGAGCTCATCTGGAGGACTTCTGGGCAAATGCAGTGGATGAGGCTAAGATAAGAAGAAGGATGTTTTCCAGACTTCCTCTCAAGTTGATTAGAGAATGTGAGATTATTCCAGTTCCCGACCAGGTGGAGGAGGATGTCAACGTCATGCAACCCGACTATGGTTCAGTTAGGGATACTCCTGTCCCACCACCTGATTGGTCCGAGCCAGAGATCATGGACTTGGACACGCTTTCTATCCCGCTGATGACTTTTACCAGGACTTGGGTCGATAGACATGTATGCAGACTCAAGAGCAAGTCGATCGCCCTTACTTATAGCTTGATGGGTGACCCAAGGCCGCTATCGGTAAAAAGGGGGAAATAAATTGCTCAGACATCGAGGGCACAAGTAGAAGTGCCAACCCAACCGATACCATTGAGGATAGAACAGGCATCACCCATGCACTCACAAACTCAGTCTTCGAGTTTGAGAGTGGTTTCATTATTTGCCGATCAGAGGGCAGGATTAGAGGAAGAGCGGGGACTTGAGGAGGTAGATCAGCCCAACGTCCGGGAATCAGCTAGTGTCAGTCTATCCAGGGGCGGCCAACAGGAGGAGGAAGAGGAAACAATGGCCGACACCCATTTTCAGCGGATGTTGGACACGGCTTTGGAAGAAGAAGAAAACACAGAACAGGGGACCCAACGGTCGGGAGATACCTAGCTTATAAAGGAGGATGAGCCCGAGCAAACCAGTGCAAGAAGGGAGGAAGTGCACGAGATGGAGGCAACAGAAGAACAGCCCCTTGTCATTTGTAATCCACAGCAGACAGTGCCTGATTGGCTTTCCGATAGAATGAGGAGAGAACCCGAGGATGATACGGATCCGGCCATTGAGATGGAGGAGTTCCTCAGGAGGATCAGTGCGCCACCAGAGAAGAAAAGGGCCCGAAAGTTTTCAAAGATCTCAACTGACGAGTCAGGCTCTCGCACGCTTCAGGTGGCTATTCCGAGGGAAGATTGTGATCGAACTGAGGAGAGGCCTGAAAATTACGTGATCACCACAGTAGAGTTGGGTCGTCCTACGGGAGCCCAAGTTATCGAGGAGTTCGATAACTCCTATCAGGCATTGAAGGATCAGTTGCTCCGCATGGAGGGGAAGTATAAGAAATTGAAGAAGGAGCACAAAACCTTGATAGGATACATGCAAAATCTAGCACGTCCAGGTGAACCAACAAACCCAGCAGTGGAACGTCCATCAGAGCTTCCAAAGGAGTCAGTTGTTGCCTTAGAGGATTTGAAGAAAATGGAAACGGAGGCAGACAAGTGGGTTAGCCGTGTTCATACTGAGACAGGGAAATTCATGGAGGACCTCGCCGATGCTTATCGACAGGCCTCAAGCATTTTGGCACGGATGGATATAGTAGATCAGGCCTGGGGTGATACTCGCATCTATCAAACGAAGACTGTACTTCGTTTGGGGGCTTTGATGCATATACCTCTAGAAACCTTGGTGGATGGAGGTGTAATTCAGAGAGGTGACAGGTATGATTTCACCAGTTGGTACTCCTCGGTGGTCACAGGCCGTGGATTTCACGACGCAGCAAGGGCAGATTCAGCTAAAGTGAGGAAAGCAATGGGCAACATCTTGGGGGGAGTCCTCAATACATTAGAAGCCATATTTGCTAGAAAGTTGGTCCCATAGGAGATAACTGCTGATGGCTTGAAAAGTAGACTGCCTCCTGTTGTGACCTTTTTCACACATCACCCCATCAAGATGGGGCCCCCTAAATTTTGCTCCATTCTGGTCTTTTGGCTTTGGTTCGCTCTCTCTCTGGTCTCTGGTCCTTCCGGGGATGTCCCGTCGTTTGAACCAGGCTAAAGTATTGGTTAAGTCAGAAAGTCAGAACTTACTATAAATAGCAGGTGGCTATAAATAGCGGGTCAGGGCAGAGGACTGGCAAAACGGGTTCACCAGGTGAAGAAGATGATATAATGAAATTTTCAGAAAAAACGGAGCCTTAGAGGTTGAAAATCAAGGGACTTGCTAAAAATAGCACAACTTGCTAAAAATAGAATGCGTAAACAAAGGCAGGCAGAGGCACGGAAAATATTCTAAGTGTGGGAAAATGAAAGTATCCCCTTCAAAATGCGCCCACCTCACAAATTGATAGCTTGAAAATTGTCTAAGGCAGAATTCAAAGTTGAGCATAGTAAATGCGCCCACCTTGGAAGTGCCTTCAAATTATTCTAAGGCATTGGAAATCAAAGCATGGCACTTGAAATGCGCCCATGGTGAAAATAAAAGCAAGCCCTCTAAAATGCGCCAAGAGAAGGAGTGGTTAAGTAAAATATTTCTAAGGCATGAAACAAAAGTAGCCACCCCTATTTGCGCCCTCAACTTGGAGCCCACCATGTAATTTGCGCCCAAGGGAAGATGATGCTTAGTAAAAACGCCTAAGGCACACAAATGAAAGTAGCCACTCCTATTTGCGCCCTTAAGAGAAAGTGAAAGCTCACCCTCTCATTTGCGCCCCTAGATGAAAGTTGTCTACCCAATATGCGCCCAAGGAATAGGCTAAAAATGCCTAAGGTAAAAATGGAAGCTTGGCCTAGCAAATGCGCCCATGATGAACAGGAGATGGGAGAATTCTCTAAGGCATTAAAAGCAAAAGTTGAGAGTATCAAATGCGCCCAAGGTGTAAAGTGAGCTTGAGAAAACGTCTAAGGCATGAGAAACGAAAGCACCACCTCTCATTTGCGCCCAAGGAGGAATGGAAGTCTAGAAATTTTCTAAGGTACAAAATGAAAATGGGTTATGTTAAATGCGCCCTCAAGGAAGAGAATGTTAATAAAATTTCTAAGGCATGGAGATTTTAATTAAATAAAATAAAATGCCAAGGGGAAATATACGCCTAAGGGGGGTGAAGATTTAAATTTTCTATCAGGTGTGTGAAGTGAAGAATGTCTAAGGCGTGGGAATTAAAAATTGAATGAGATCAAATACACCTGAGGGAGAAAAAGATTTTAATAAAATTCCTAAGTCATGGAAAATAAAACGCCAGAAGTATGAAGATGTTCGAAATTTTCCTAAGTGAAACAAGTATTTCACTAGATAGAAATACACCCTTGGCATGAAGAGTTTGAGAGACAATATGAGAATTTTTCAGACATTTAAACGGGGTTGACAACTCAATGAATATTTTCCATGGGTCAAGTGAAAATCAAATGAACCCGTTTAAAATGCACCCATGAGTTAACAGAGTTTGAAAATTAATTTCCTAAGGGAAATTTTAATATTTTCAGAGGAAATTCGTTTTGCCTAGATTATTTTCCTGACGGAAGTTAAATCTGAGAGGATGAATTATTTCGAGCATGCAAGTGATTTTTAATCACCCGAGTTGAACATTTTAATGAGAGAATTTAAAATGTCTAAGGCAAATTTTATGAAATCGAGGATTTAAATGACAGACATTTTAAAAGTTGGAAATAAATTTACAACTCCCACGAAATTTTTCGAGTTGAATTTATTTAAACACTGCGAGATTTTAAAATGGAATTTTAAATCAAGTCAAGTGATTGTTTTTCTCGCGAGTTGTTTAAATCGCCAAGAGTTAACTGGCAGACTAAGAGGAAAATTCAAATTTTTACAAAGAAGGAATCATTATTAATGGCAACTGCCATAATGACCGGCTGACGACTAGCCCACTACTGCGCTTGAATTAGAAGATTCCGAACGAAGAGAGTGGAAAATTGATGAAGGTGCTAAAAATAGCCCCAGCACTACTTAGCAGGATTCTCCGAGAAGAGTTATTTAAACAATCTCTTCTCTCATTTCTCCTCACATTGTTTCGAAGTTGAAGTTGCTGAAGAAGTTCTTGAGAGATTGAAATATTTTCGAAGTGGTTGAGGAGAGAAATTCTTTGAGAGTTTATTTTATTTCGGAGTGTTGAGTTGCTGAAAGTGCGAAGTGCTGGAGAAATTTTCATTTGCCGAGACTCTTTCTTTCGAAAAGCTGAAAGTGTGTTGCTGCAATTTCGAAGTTGAAGGTTGAAGTTGTTTTCCGGAGTTGCTGGAAGATTTATTTGTTGAAGTTGCTGCAGAGTGTTGAGTTGCAGAAATTTATATTGTGCTGGGGATTTATTTCGAAATTGCTGAGTATTGAAGTTGCACGAAAGTTGAAGCTTGCTGCAGATTTTACTTATTCAAGCTGCTAGAAGTTGAAAGTTGCTGAGGTTGACGAAGTCAAGACAAAGGATTTAATTCGCTTTGTGCTGAGAAAGTATCCACATTGCTGAAAGTTGGTAGTTGGCTGCAATTTTCTTCGCCAGTCGGAAGTGCAGTCGTTGAAAGCTTCTTTATAAGCTTGAAGTTTTTTATACAATGGCCGGAGCAAAGGATGTTGCAGGAACAAGCAGAGCCGCAGGCAGAGCTGCAAACACTGAAGCAGGCAAGGCTAGCTCATCCCGGCAGGCAATGATTAAAAGGCTCGCTAAGCCATTTCTCCCAAAGTCAGCAATAGTTTCAAAGTTGGCAGGATTAAATGACACCAACCTTGGTTCATTTAATCTAAATGCACTCAAATCGAGGATGTTCGGGCTAGGGGGCCATCAACCATCAGTCACGGCACATAATATAATGAAGAGTGGAATCTACGCAGCTGCTAGTTTTCCGCCAGCAATTCAGTGTCCGGAGCTAATTATGGAGTGCGCCAATCACTACAAGCCAGAACGTAGGACGATTGTCTCTCCGGATGGTAAACTGCTCGCCAACTTCACACCGGATGCCATCGGAGAGGCATTTGGGATTCCAACTGCTGAGGAGATGTTATACAGGACAAACAAAAGGGCAGATAAGATGTACTCTTCCTCTTTCGAAAGAGTCACTGCAGTCATCAACAGAGTTTGGATGCAGAAGCCGAGGCCACCCCGCACTAAGCTCCCAAAGCAGATAATTGCCGAGGACGTGAAACAAGAATACTGTGATTTGATAATGATGCTGAGCCGGGTAAATGGGAGTGCACAGGCTTACATTTTCGAGCCTTGGATGTTCTACTTCATCGAGATCATCTTGGAGGGAAAGGAGTGTGTCGATTGGGCTAGGATGATTAGCAACCACATCGATGAGCAATTCAGGAGCTTGAAGGTGACAAAGACTTTCTACATGAGCTCATATGTAATTTACATGTTGGCCAGAATGACTAAGTACAGAGGGATTTCGTACAAGGAGCCAATCGGCTGTGCCCCTGGTCAATTCAAAATCCATGAAGCCTGCACACAGCTACATTTAGCTAACATTGCCAACTATAAACGGGCAAATGATGCATTCACAATGCACATTGCGAGGACACTTCAGCAAAGGACGCAGCAGAGAATATCTAAAGAAGCACAGACATTGATTGAGGAATATGGGTATTGGCTCATCCAATTCCCGAAATTCACATATATTAGGCTGCAGGGGTTCACTTCGTATCCGTATCGGTTACCACGATACCCCACTGATCACATAGTAATGCTTGAGGTATCTAGGCAATTGATTGCCTACGATAAGATTCAGAAAAGGAAAAAGAAGGGTGGACTTGATTTCCCTATCACCATGGGAAATTCCATTGAGGTGTGTCCCTCTTTGCAGGCAGCCCGAGAGGCAGAGGACGAGCTGCAATCTTATCATTTGTCATATCACACAGGCAGGCAGGATTTCGATCCTTACAGGAACATCCGGATGATACAGAACGTTGAATACCGGCACAGAGCTCATCTGGAGGACTTCTGGGCAAATGCAGTGGATGAGGCTGAGATAAGAAGAAGGATGTTTTCCAGACTTCCTCTCAAGTTGATTAGAGAATGTGAGATTATTCCAGTTCCCGACCAGGTGGAGGAGGATGTCAACGTCATGCAACCCGACTATGGTTCAGTTAGGGATACTCCTGTCCCACCACCTGATTGGTCCGAGCCAGAGATCATGGACTTGGACACGCTTTCTATCCCGATGATGACTTTTACCAGGACTTGGGTCGACAGACATGTATGCAGACTCAAGAACAAGTCGATCGCCCTTACTTATAGCTTGATGGGTGACCCAAGGCCGTTATCGGTAAAAAAGGGGAAGCAAATTGCTCAGACATGGAGGGCACAAGTGGAAGTGCCAACCCAACCGATACCGTTGAGGATAGAACAAGCATCACCCGTGCACTCACAAACTCAGTCTTCGAGTTTGAGAGTGGTTTCATTATTTGCCGATCAGAGGGCAGGATTAGAGGAAGAGCGGGGACTTGAGGAGGTAGATCAGCCCAACGCCCGGGAATCAGCTAGTGTCAGTCTATCCAGGGGCGGCCAACAGGAGGAGGAAGAGGAAACAATGGCCGACACCCATTTTCAGCAGATGTTGGACACGGCTTTGGAAGAGGAAGAAAACACAGAACAGGGGACCCAAGGGTCGGGAGATACCCAACTTTTAGAGGAGGATGAGCCTGAGCAGACCAGTGCAAGAAGGGAGGAAGTGCACGAAATGGAGGCAACAGAAGAGCAGCCCCTTGTCGTTTGTAATCCACAGCGGACAGTGCCTGATTGGCTTTCCGACAGAATGACGAAAGAACCCGAGGATGATACGGATCCGGCCATTGAGATGGAGGAGTTCCTCAGGAGGATCAGTGCGCCACCAGAGAAGAAAAGGGCCCGAAAGTTTTCAAAGATCTCGACTGACGAGTCAGGCTCTCGCACGCTTCAGGTGGCTATTTCGAGGGAAGATTGTGATCGAACCGAGGAGAGGCCTGAAAATTATGTGATCACCACAGTAGAGTTGGGTCGTCCTACGGGAGCCCAAGTTATCGAGGAATTCGATAACTCCTATCAGGCATTGAAGGATCAGTTGCTCCGCACGGAGGGGAAGTATAAGAAATTGAAGAAGGAGCACAAAACCTTGATAGGATACATGCAAAATCTAGCACATCCAGGTGAACCAGCAAACCCAGCAGTGGAACGTCCATCAGAGCTTCCGAAGGAGTCATTTGTTGCCTTAGAGGATTTGAAGAAAATGGAAACGGAGGCAGACAAGTGGGTTAGCCGTGTTCATACTGAGACAGGGAAATTCATGGAGGACCTCGCCGATGCTTATCGACAGGCCTCAAGTATTTTGGCACGGATGGATATAGTAGATCAGGCTGGGGTGATACTCGCATCTATCAAACGAAGACTGTACTTCGTTTGGGGGCTTTGATGCATATACCTCTAGAAACCTTGGTGGATGGAGGTGTAATTCAGAGAGGTGATAGGTATGATTTCACCAGTTGGTACTCCTCGGTGGTCACAGGCCGTGGATTTCACGACGCAGCAAGGGCAGATTCAGCTAAAGTGAGGAAAGCAATGGGCAACATCTGGGGGGGAGTCCTCAATACATTAGAAGCCATATTTGCTAGAAAGTTGGTCCCAGAGGAGATAACTGCTGATGGCTTGAAAAGTAGACTGCCTCCATTCTTCTCAGCTGCGAGGTCACTTGTCCTGGATGACTTTGAGAATGTCTCCACATTCTCTAGTATAATTTAGCATACCCAGGACGCCTTGGTGACATGGAGGAAATCTTACACCAGATACGGACAGACGGTAGCAGTCTTGGAGTTCCAGCTCAACCATATTCCACCGATCTCTACACAGGAGGTTGAAGCAGTATTGGCCCAGTTGATCGAGTTTGCTATCCGGGAGAAGGCCAGTGGGAACGCGCTGCTTGATGAGGATCTTCTTGACGATGGTAGTGGGCATTAATTGCTCATTATGATTCCTGCAGGGGAGTGGAGAATATTTTGTGCATTCATTACCCACTCCTCTTTGTGGCGGTTTTTAGGGCAGAAACCCTAATCAGGGCATAGGTGGCTCGATCTGAGCCCTCCATTGTAATTTGATCTGAACCGTCCACTGAATTGGACTTATTATAAAAGGGGCATCCCCCCTCATTTGTAAAATATTAGAAATTAGACATTAGATCAAGAGTTGAATCAGAGCTAGAGAGTAGAAGTCATTAAGCTTTTAGCTTAGAAGTTAGCTTTAGATTGAGGAGGGAAGAAAACTTTCCTTTGAAAGTTTTGTAAAAGGTTGTTGTGAACACTTTTCATAATACAAAGAGTTTCATTGATTGGTGATTTCTTCTTTGTTATGAGTAGCTAGCAAGGCCATTTCGTCTTTCCAATTCAAGGTAGATAGAGTAAAATAGATTTTTATTTCATGCAAGTAGTTGTTAATTGTGGAGTGTGGCGTTGTGATTTGAGCATATCTTCTTCATCCATACCACTAGCGGGCTTACTGATGGTAAGTTCGCCTTGCGTGGTCAACTGGAGTATCAGCACTTAACTTCGATTATGGTTCATATGTTTGTATGCGTCGTATTGACGGTATGAACATGTTGCGTCATAGTTTGAACACTTTTCTCATCCTTTGAAGATTGCACCAACTTTGTCGGAGTTGTTCGAAAGGAGACAAAGCAAAGTTTGGTTTGAAGATTGTTTAAGTCGATCTTCGTCCTCCACCCTTTTAGAAGTAGATTTGTAGAATCCCTATCCCTATCCCCTTTAAATTCTGCATTTTCCGAGTCAGCCTAGATACCAGAACATATTGCCAAATCATTCATGTCCTAATTGCTTCACGGAGTCGAACAACTACGTAAGTCCCCTTGAAATAACCAGCAAAACACATCAACCAACTGAGTCTATTCGCGATAAAAGGAACCTTGGAGTCGAACACATGAACTTTCAAACAATCTTAGCATGTGGGACACTTTGATCAAGAGAGAATAGAGTGACCGTTGGACAACTTTATACTGTGCTGGCGCTGTCATAAAAAGCACGTCAACAGTACCCATGTACAAACAAAAGAGATCTCTCATAAACGAAGAAAAGTAGAAAACCTAGTGGGACAAATCTCCTCCCCAAAAGAGAGAAAAGATACAATCAAGTGATCAAAGATGGAGGACTCCATGGTAACCCCCAAGTACACCATCCATCACATATTTACATTACAAATGCCCCCCATAAGAGGGAAAGAATGAGGCCACATAGCCCCTCCATAATGAAGTAGCTCCAAAACCATTGAATAATGTCTGAAGATAGAAGAGAAACCAACGCTTACAAACAATATGTCTCCCCTTGGGAAGAAAAGGATCCAATGGTCAATGTTGAAGAAACCTCATCTCCTTGAAGAAGCAAGAGGGAAGAAGCCTCAAAAATAAAATCTCTGTAGATGTATCAATTGTAGCCCAAGATGTCTCAACAAAATCAGGTGTGACCCCAATCAAGGAAGAAGACAAAGTATGTGAATACTCAAGAGAAACCTCCAAAGATGAATGATCTGCAATATCCCTTGCCAAGTTGAGTGATAACTTTTCCCGAAAACTTAAGTTGACATATTGCATTTGTCAATTAAGTGTGTGATTAAACTGAGTTGCAAAACAATAATTTCTGAATAATGGTTATGGCATGAACATTCAAATGTCATTATATGAGCAAATACAACAATAAGATGCTTCACTAATCATGAACCATAGTTGTCTAAAGCTTTCTGTATATTCTAATTGACTGATAACACCATTTGGACTGCTCAGAACTTATAACCAGTATTGTAACAAATCAGAAAACAAACCAGAATTAACTCTTGAGACTTCTTGTGACTTCACAAAGAGAATAGCACTGTTATATGAATTCCCAGTATGAACAGTAATATTAACACTTCGGAGTTTGGTCTTATATTGCCCAGATATGCATTAAATTTAGGAAGGGATATGCTTGAATGAACAACAGATAGAATACTGATTCTGAGCATAAATAAGACTGATTACAACAATATAGAACTTAATTTATGGCAGCAGATGTTACACAGTCCTATAGCTTACAAGGCATTCAACTCATAAATCTTTCAATACAAATACTGAATAGAGGGGCCACACTTGTGACTGAAATTTAGAAGCATTGAATGGCTTGAGAAGGCATGATACATTGCCCAAAAAGGTACCTCCAGCTACGCACAGTAATGGCAATCCTTCCCACATCCCACTCAAAAATTCTAGAAATGGGTGCAGAAAAATGCATTATCAGTAGCTGCCATGAATGACCAGATTTTCCAAGATAACCACGATGAACTCCAGGACTTCCCAAACGCCCTGGCACTGTAGCATGAGTACTGTAGCAACACTGTTCAAACTTGCTTAATCTCTCACACAACATTAGTAGATGGTGCTGGTAACAATATAAATGTCTCCAATGTCTACCTCTTTCAGCAAATTGAACCAGCCAACAATCCCTTGTAAATTCTTCAATGAATGAACCCTAGAAATGAAGGTAGTACGGCCTGACATTTATTACATTGTACGACCCAACAATGGCAACCTTCAATAAATGCTACAACAAACAAGTCTTACTGATTTCTAATGCTAATCGTTAAACCCCTTTGTAAATCTTATGAAGTTCTTCTCCAGTAGAGCTTAGATGTGACCTCCGTGTGAAGCCACCAACACAATCGAAGAGAGGCTACATTCTCCAAGATTGAATTTACAACGAAACCCTAGGTTTCTTCTTCAAAGCCAAAGCTTCTCCAAAATAGACAAAATGTTGAATGATTCAAGAATGAATGAAATCCCTTTTCAAAAAGCCTTTATATAATATTCAATTTGTAGTTGGCTTCATCTCATTAAATTTCACTTTAATTTCATTTACTTTTCCCTCCATTTGGTGCACAACAAAATAATATAAAGAATATTTTAATAATCACTTATATCTCCCTTAAAATTGACACTTCATATTATTCCACAAGTAGGTGCCCATAATATGCACTTTATAGTTTGACTTAAATGCACTTTATATAACTTGACTTTATAATCATTAAATACCCCTTTTAATAATAAAGTCAAATAACATTTAATGATGTGCACTTTTAAATTAATTATTAATAATTAAAATGTCATAACTCCAAAAATACTAATTATTTTTCGATTCCGACAGAACCAGGTGGTCAACCACAGAAACCACTACTCATCCAAATGCCCTTTCCAAAATAGAAAGGTTGGCCACTGACACTCAACTAACTCACTATAAATAGTAAGTGCCTCAAAATGGAACCAAAAACCCCTGAAGCAACACATGGTTCCCTACTACTCTCTACCAATGTACTCATCCCACCAGAGTCACTTGCACTAGTAAGAGTAATGGATGTAGTCACATCCTCAAAATGCTTCTTACCACTATTTGTGTGTATATGGTCATCACCAGTAACTGTCATAGATATGGAAACTGTAACTGTTGGTGATGAAGACTGTGCTAAGCTCAACTCCATGGTAAGCTCATTTATCTGTAACTTTGACTCTTGAAGGGCTAATTGAGTGCTCTTCAAAGAGTCTATGATGACCTCAAGCTCATAGGTGAGCTCATCAACCTCCTCTTCATTTCCCTTCAGTGCATCATAATAGATACCATCGAGCATAAGAATGCGATCTCTATCTGATAATAACTGTAAGTAATGATTCTTCATTACCCCAACGACATCTCTAAGTTATAGCAACTCTGCAAGGGAAATTCCACTATCACAATGCTCATCTGTCCCAAGAGTACCCCAATCATAAGTTGCCAACATCTGTTGAGCAACATCAAAATATTCTAAGGCTGTAGCAATCATACCGTCATTAACCTTCAATTTCCCTACCAAATGATGATGCCCCTATGACAAAACATTACCACACAAGTTTTCTGATTTGTTATCAGCACTCTGATAAGAGGCTGATTGATCACCACTCACTGTTTGATACCCATCATCTTGTGAGCCATCAACTCTACACACTTTCTCAATGGAGGTACTACTGTCATGTACCACACAGGATGGCTCCAATGATATAGTAGAAGCTACTGATTGGACATAATCATTGCCCACTTCTTCCCTATCACCAACAAGTAAACCTTCTAAGGTTCGATTTGCAAAATCAGACTCCTAGTGACTTATATTGACATCACATAATTCATTTTTAACACCCAAATCTTAAGTGTCAATGTTAGGGAACTCCACACATCCATCATCCTCACAAGGAATGGTCACTACCTCATGAGTAAGCTCGACATTATGATTGTTGTCATAAAACAGAAAATCGGGAGCTACATCACACTTTTTTTTTGTGTCCTCAAGGAGCTCAACCGAAAATTCATCCTTTGCTAACTTTCCATTGCCAAGTGCTAGTTCAAGAGGTATCTTCAAAGGAGAACTAAGTGTATCATATGCCATAATTTTTGTCCCATGGCCGCAATGTAAATCAGCATGTGTATAAGTCTCCCTTACCTCATTATCCGTGCATTGATGGTTAGGCTCCTGAAAACCTTTGCAAGAGAAACATAGACCTTGCCTTCTCATTTCGTTCCTGCTCATTATGGGAGTTCCTATAACCTAATCATTGAGTTTGGATGTAGAACCATCTTCATCATCTGATTTAGTAGTTCTACCATACCTTCTCACACTATGCCCATGACTGAATTTTGCCCCTTTAGATGAAATTTTCTCCTTATACACCCTCCTAATATACTTTACCAATCCAATCTTTCTGGGACTCAAGATGACAACAAAGTTTAGATAATCATTAAGAGCGTATTGTGATTTAAAATCATATGGCATACCCTGATAGTCCTCAAAGAGTTGAGGGGCTTCCCGTTCATAACCTTCACTGAGCTTGATGGCATCTTGTTCAATCTCTTCCCTGGATTTTCCTTTAATACTATAGTAACCCATAACTGAAACTGACCGGAAACTGATGAGTGTTGGCCACTCAAATGCAAGATGTTTTTTCACTGAATATTTATTTTAACCCAGTAGGATGGTAGGAGACCGCTCTGATACCACTGCAATGTCCCTTGCGATAATTTTTCCCAAAAACTTAAGTTGACATATTGCGTTTTTCAATTAAGTGATTAAACTGAGTTGCAAAATAATAATTTTTGAATAATGGTTATGGCATGAACATTCAAATGTCATTATATGAGCAAATACAACAATAAGATGCTTCACTAATCATGAACCACAGTTGTCTAAAGCTTTCTGTATATTCTAATTGACTGATTACACCATTTGGACTGCTCAGAACTTATAATCAGTATTGTAACAACTCATAAAACAACCCAGAATTAACTCTTGAGACTTTCTGCGACTTCAAAAAGAGAATAGCACTATTATATGAATTCCCAGTATGAACAGTGATATTAACACTTCAGATTTTGGTCTTATATTTCCCAAATATACATAAAATTTAGGAAGGGATATGCTTGAATGAACAGCAGATAAAATACTGATTTCTGAGCATAAATAAGACTGATTACAGCAATATAGAACTTAATATATGGCAGCAGATGTTACTCAGTTCTATAGCTTACAGAGGCATTCAACTCATAAATCTTTCAATACAAATACTAAATAGAGGGGCCACACCTATGACTGAAATTTAGAGGCATTGAATGGCTTGAGAAGGCAGAAAGGTACCTCCAGCTACGCACAGTAATGACAATCCTTCCCACGTCCCACTCAGAAATTGTGGAAATAAGTGCAGAAAAACGCATTATGAACAGCTGCTATGAATGATCAGACTTGCCAAGATAACCACGATGAACTCCAGGACTTCCCAAACACCCTAGCATTGTAGCACGGGTACTATTCACATGAGTACTATAGCGCATGTACTGTAGCAACACCGTGCAAACTTGCTTAATCTCCCACACAATATTAGTAGATGGTGCTGGTAACAATAAAAGTGTCTCCAATGTCTATCTCTTTCAACAAACTTGTTGATGTTGTAGCTTCGGGCTACATACTTCCGCCTTGCTTGTTGAACAATAAATTTCATATAACCTAACGGCTATTCATTTATTGCATTTATTAAAGTGAAGAGGCGCTTCACTTGGAAAATTCATTTGGGCCGACTTCCTTAATGTGGCCGACCCATTTAATTATTACTATTTCTTTATGAGGCCGACCTCATGAAGAGTCACATTGTTTTGTATAAATACAAGGTGATGATCATCTCATTTGATCATCAAGTTCATTCAATCATATTCACATGTCTAGAAGAAGTTCGCACTTAAAAAGCAGATCATCATATTGGTGCAAGAGATCGAATTCAAGGAGAAACATATTCATTTTGTATCTTCACATCTAGGAGAGGTGCTATTATTCATTGTATTAAATTCGGCCTTGTGTTGGGCTTGAGTTGTAAGCAGATTTCTTCTCTTATTCCTTGAATATATAAGCGATATATTTGCTGGGTTTTTCACCTCGAGTTGGAGGGTTTTCCCAGGGTATCTTGTTTTGTTCATTGTCTTATGTGCTGCATTTTTGCTTATTGAATTTCTGATCCTAAAACTAACATGGTATCAGAGCAAGTTTAAAGAAGATCGTGATCAGATTTATATAAGCAATGCTCTCATCCACTCTTGTTCTCATCTTCTTGCATCTATCTCACCTTCAAAATGGTGAACGGGCTCAAGATCGAACATAGGCTTGAAGGTGCTTCCAACTTCACCTCTTGGAAGTTTAGAGTGATGCTTTCATTGGAAGAAAGTGAGCTTGCTGAGTTCATGGAGGGTGAAGTTCCTGAACCTTCCGATGAAAATGAGAAGCCACAATGGAAGAAGAATGGCACTAAGGCGAAAAAGATTTTGGTTGATTCCGTGAAGGACCACCTTGTGCCAATTATCTCCAAGTTGAAGACAGCAAGAGAAATGTTCAAAACCTTGGAGGAAATGTATGAGTTCAATAACACAAGCAGAGCTCTTGCCTTGAAGCATTAGCTTCATCATGTCAAGATGGCAAAAGGAGATTTGGTCATGTCCTTCATGAAGATCATTGAATTGAGAGATCAGCTCTCTACCATTAGGCATATGGTTGATGATAAGGATTTGGCCATGTTGGCTCTTAATGGTCTTCCTAAATCTTGGGAACCATATATCCAAGGCATTAGTGCGAGATCAAAGCTACCTACATTTGATCACTTGAGGGCAGATTGCATTCAAGAGGAATCAAGATTAGTAGCAAGAGGCAATGGGAAAAGTTCTACCAATGAGGAAATTCATGTACTTGCCACTCAATCTTCGAAGAAGAGAGGAAGAGAAGGAAAGAAAGGCTACTTCAAGAGGAATAAAGATAGAAGATCTGATGGTGCTCCTGCATCTAAGAAGAAGAAGGATCTTTCCCACATACAGTGCTTCAGATGTGACAAGTTTGGTCACTATGCAAACGATTGCCTAACTAGACCAAATCAGCATGCTTCAATTGCGAATGTGGGTGAGATCTCTCCTCTAAAGGATTCAAGTGAATTTCTATTCTATTCTACCTTATCAAGCAATATTCCAGCAGATAGCAACACTTGGTTGATTGATAGTGGCGCCTCTCGTCACATTATTGGGTTTAGAGAACATCTTTCAAATTTGGTGATGAGAGATACAAGTGTTCAAGTCATAATTGGAGATGATGCATATTATTCATTGAAAGGTGTTGGGACCTCTACTCTTCACTTAGATTTCGGCATCTCCTTGTAGTTGAGTGATGTACTATTTGTACCAGGCATCAAGTGGAACCTTATCTCTATTTCAACCTTAGAGGACAAGGGATATCAAGTTGCATTCTCCGAAGGTAAAGTTCTTGCATGGCCGAAGAACTCTAGCATCAAGTCAGCCTGAGTGATTGGTGTTCGGCAAGAATGTCTCTACAGACATTCCACTTGTCCACTACAGGCTTTCTGCATGATACATCAAGTTTGTGTGAGCTTTGGCATAGAAGACTTGCTCACATTTACTTATGAGCGCTTCCAACCATGGAGAAGATGGTCATCGACATTCCTAAACTCAGCCAGGAGCATGAAGGTACTTGTTGAGGATGCGCATTGGGTAAGAATACTAAAGGACCCTTTCATAGTAGTGAAAGTAGATCCAAATGCATTCTAGATCTTGTTCATTCTAATTTGTGTGGTCCAATGTCTGTTGCTTCTTTGAGTGGTTTCTTGTATTATGTAATTTTCATTGATGACTACTCTAGAAAGACTTGGATTTATTTCTTAAAGACTAAAGAATTTGAGGAAGTACTTGAGAGATTCAAAGAATTTAAAGCTCAAGTAGAGAACTTGTCCGGGAAAAAGGATCAAAGTTCTGAGATCTGACAACAGAGGAGAATACATATCTGGAAGCTTTTGTAAATTTTGTGTTGAAGCAGAAATTAAGAGGGAGTTTTGTGTTCCCTACAATCCACAACAAAACGGTGTAGTAGAAAGGAACAACAAATCTATTGTAGAAGCAGCTAAGGCCATGATTCATGATCAAGATCTGCAAATCTTCCTTTGGGCTGAAGCCTCTAGGACAGCTGTGTATGTTCTAAATCAGAGCCCTCATCGTATCTTGGAGAACATGACTCCCGAAGAAGCTTTCACAGTGTGAAGCCTGAAGTCAGCCATTTGAGAATATTTGGTTGTCTTGTGTATGTTCATGTCCCTAAAAATAAAAGGACAAAGTTGGAACCATCTGCCAAGAAGGGAATATTTGTGGGCTATAGTGAGTCTTCAAAAGCCTACAGGATTTACATTCCAGGTTAGAAACTGATAGAGATCAGCAGGGATGTTACATTTGGAGAAGATGTTGCATTCAAGAGATCTAAAGGCTCGCACATGGAGATAGACAATGAAGACCAAGAGTCTCCTTAGGACATGAAAGTTGACCATAGTCCTAAGATTCAGAGGGAGGCTACTGATTCTAAAGAAAATGATGATCCAATTGAGCCTTTGGAACCTATTGATGGGCCTACAAACATTGTTATTGGTCGAAAGAGATCTCTATGGGGTAGGCAAACAATGCAGGAGGCATAAATGTTTGCAACCACTAGAGGAACATTTAGAGAAAGCAAAAAGACCTCAGAATTTTTCAAGCTATGTTGCATTGATGAGTCAAATGATTGAATCTGAGCCTTCTAGTGTTGAGGAAGCTTCAAGTCAGCAAGTATGGAGAGATGCTATGGCTGAAGAATATCAATCTATCCTCAAGAACGATGTTTGGGACATTGTACCTAGACCATAAGGCAAATTTGTTGTATCTTCTAAGTGGCTTTTCAAGATCGAGCATGCGATTGATGGAAGCATTGGGAAGTACAAGGCTAGATTTGTGGCTAGAGGATTCTCTCAGAAAGAGGGAATAGACTATGAGGAAACCTTTGCTCCAATTGCTCGTTAAACTTCCATCAGGACTATCATTGCCATTGCAGCAGCTAAAGGATGGAAATTACACTGGATGGACGTGAAGACAACATTTCTAAATGGTGTAATTGAAGAAGAAGTATACATTGAGCAACCTGATGGCTTTGAAGTTCATTGGAAAGAGTCTCATGTTTGCAGATTGAAGGCTTCGTATGGCCTTAAGCAAGCTTGTCGTGCTTGGTATGAGAGGATTGATCGATATCTGCTAAGCTTGGGCTTCTCCAGGAATGATGTTGATTCAAACTTGTACTTCAAGGTAATTGATGGCGAAGCATTGATCTTGGTCCTCTATGTTGATGATCTATTTCTTATTGGAGAAGAACACCTCATTATCAAATGCAAGGAGTTGGCTTTTGAATTTGAAATAAAGGATCTTAAATACATGCATTACTTCCTTGGTTTAGAAGTATGGCAGAGGCCTAATGAGATCATTCTAAATCAAGGGAAGTATACAATAGACATCTTGAAGAGACTTGGTATGATGGATTACAAATCCATGTCTACACCAATGGAAACCAATTTTCAAAAGTTAAAAGGAGGTTGTAGCTAGTTCAGATCTAGTGGATCGTACTATGTACAGGCAGTTGATTGGATCATTGATGTATCTAGTCAATACTAGGCCAGATATTTGCTATGCAGTGAGTGCACTTAGTTAGTTCATGTGTGAACCAAGGCAAAGACACCTAGTTGCAACAAAGCATATCCTGAGATAGTTGCATGGCACAGTTGGGTATGGCTTGAGTTATTCCTCTGGTGTGGATTTGAAGCTGCATGGTTATACTGATTTTGATTGGGCAGGGTGTGTTGTTGATCAAAAGAGCACCTTTGGATGTTTCAGTTTGGGGTCTATGATGATCTCCTAGTGTAGCAGGAAGCAGTCTTCAGTGGCACTGAGCACTACAAAGGCCGAGTACATTGCAGCGTGTGTGGCAGCTCGAGAAGCAGTGTGGCTTCAGAAGGTCTTTGCAGGATTGTTTGGACAATCATTGGAGCCGATTGTCATTCATTGTGATAATCAAAGTTGTGTGAAACTTTCTGTCAATCCAGTGTTTCATGACATAACCAAACATGTTGAGATCAAATACCACTATATTAGAGATATGGTATTAACGAAAGCAATCCAGTTGAAGTATATTGGCACTGATGAGCAGATGACAGACATTCTCACCAAGCCTCTCTCCAGAGTAAAATTTGTGTACTTCCGAGATAAGCTTGGTATTGTGGAGAATGAAGCCCTAGCTGAGAGGGAGACTCAGCTTCAGTGATCTTCTGTGATTTGCTCTAATGCATTTTTCTCTGTGAGAGAAATTTGAGGTGAAAGCCTTTGTTTTCCACCCTTTGGGAGTAGCCATGGTGGATGTCATGTTGAGTGACTCCATGACAACATCATGTGAGAGAGTCTGTGATGATTTTATTGTACTTGTGTCTTTCATCCTCTGGGTGTAGCCATGGTGAATGTCATGTTGAGATGACATCACATTGAGTGATTTCGTGATGGGCACTTGTGCACATATGCTTTACCATACATGGGAGTAGCCATGATGGTTGATATCACGATTGAGTGAATCCGTGATGAGCTCCTTCCACATATGGGTGTAGCTATTGTGGGTGTCATGTTGAGAGATTCATGACCTTGTGTATCTCATCATGTGAGAGGACTCCATGACAACATCATGTGAGAGAGTCTGTGATGATTTTATTGTACTTGTGTCTTTCATCCTTTGGGTGTAGCCATGGTGAATGTCATGTTGAGATGACATCACTTTGAGTGATTCCGTGATGGGGACTTGTGCACATATGTTTTACCATACATGGGAGTATCCATGATGGTTGATATCACGATTGAGTGAATCCGTGATGAGCTCCTTCCACATATGGGTGTAGCTATTATGGGTGTCATGTTGAGAGATTCATGACCTTGTGTATCGGAAGTATTCCTCCCTAGCTAAGAGGGAGTGTTGATGTTGTAGCTTCGGGCTACATACTTTTGCCTTGCTTGTTGAACAATAAATTTCATATAGCCTAACGGCTTTTCACCTAGCAAATTCATTTGGGTCGACTTCCTTAATGTGACCGACCTATTTAATTATTACTATTTCTTTATCAGGCCGACCTCATGAAGAGTCACATTGTTTTGTATAAATACAAGGTGATGATCATCTCATTTGATCATCAAGTTCATTCAATCATATTCGCATCTCTAGAAGAAGTTCACACAAGAAGCAGATCATCATATTGGTGCAGCAGATCGAATTCAAGGAGAAACATATTCATTTTGTATCTTCACATCTAGGAGAGGTGCTATTATTCATTGTATTAAATTCGGCCTTGTATTGGGCCTGAGTTGTAAGCAGATTTCTTCTCTTATTCCTTGAATATATAAGCAATATATTTGTTGGGTTTTTCCCCTCGAGTTGGAGGGTTTTCCTAGGGTATCTTGTTGTGTTCATTGTCTTATGTGTTGCATTTCTGCTTATTGAATTTCGGATCCTAAAACTAACAAAACTGAGCCAGCCAACAATCCCTTGTAAATTCTTCAATGAATGAACCCCAACAATGAAGGTAGTACGGCCTAACATTTATTACATTGTACGACCCAACAATGGCGGCTTTCAATAAATGCTACAACAAACAAGTCTTACTGATTTCTAATGCTAATCTTCAAACCCCTTTGTAAATCTTATGAAATTGTTCTCCAATAGAGCTCAAATGTGACCTCCATGTGAAGCCACTAGCACAATCAAAGAGAGGCTACATTCTCTCCAAGATTGAATTTACAGCGAAACCCTAGGTTTCTTCTTCAAAGCCAAAGCTTCTTCAAAATAGACAAAATGTTGAATGATTCAAGAATTAATGAAATCCCTTTTCAAAAAGCCTTTATATAATATTCAATTTGTATTTGGATTCATCTCATTAAATTTCACTTTAATTTCATTTACTTTTCCCTCCATTTGGTGCACAACAAAATAATATAAAGTACATTTTAATAATCACTTATATCTCCCTTAAAATTTGCACTTTATATTATAACACAACTAGGTGCCCATAATATGCACTTTATAATTTGACTTAGATGCACTTTATATAACTTGACTTTATAATCATTAAATACCCTTTTTAATAATAAAGTCAAATAACATTTAATGATGTGCACTTTTAAATTAATTATTAATAATTAAAATGTCATAACTCCAAAGATACTCATTATTTTTCGATTCTGTCAGAACCAAGTGGTCAACCACAAAAACCACTACTCATTAGATGCCCTTTCCCAAAATAGAAACGTTAGCCATTGACACTCAACTGACTTACTATAAGTATAAATAGTGCCTCAAAACGGAACCATAAACCTCTGAATAGCTTAGCCTCAGAATATACCAACAATTTGGAGAGGTAAACACTGTCAACTACCACTTGAGGAGTTGATTAACGCCCAACTGGACCATCTAATCATTGTACACTAGCCTACGAGGGTCAACTGATAGGCTAATCCTCTAAACTTTGATGGTCACAAAAATGGGTACATTACATGATCAAAGAGGAGAGAAATCCCCTCAAACATGTCCTCCAAATCTGCAGAAGAGGAATAACAATCCTGTTGGATATTGTTGATATGAGGTTGTCATTGATGTCAACACTATTGGCATTAATGTCTCTAAGGTTGTATATGTCGAGGATATTGAGAAAATTGTAATAAAATAAGTTGCAGGGTGTCAATGATGCAGTGAAGTTCAGTATGATGGCTAGCTCAGAATATTGTTGATAATTAGTTGCAGGTTAAAGGGTTTGTTGACAAGTATATCTAGTTTATCCACCGAAAGTTTCAGAGGTTCGCATGAAGATTTGATCAAGTTATAATATCTATGTTCTAACATTTGTTTCATTGCTTTAGTTGGTGTTCTT
This sequence comes from Sequoiadendron giganteum, assembly GCA_007115665.2. NCBI lineage: Eukaryota > Viridiplantae > Streptophyta > Pinopsida > Cupressales > Cupressaceae > Sequoiadendron > Sequoiadendron giganteum. The sequence continues at coordinate 318,140,760 of CM021100.1, read as the reverse complement.
GAAAGAAGATGGTGTGATTCTAGTAATCTGAGTTGTTGCAAATGCTTATGAGGTGATTCATGATGCTTGTGGATGTTTCTAGATCGTGCTCTATCTCTGTTGTTGGTTCGTATTGATCATTGTGCTCGCGATTGTTGATTTTCTTTCGTGAGTTCATGTTTTTCATATTCATAGCCGATAGGGTGATTGTAGTGTGTTGTGGATCTTAGAGGTTTATTGTTTAAAGTGTTTTGTGTTCGATACATGTTGTTTTGGGTCCCTACTATGTTTTGGCCGACATTGGTTGATTCGCATTGATAATTGTTTATTGATTTGGGCTGACAGTTTTTACACATTTTATATTTTGTTGGGCCGACATGTAGTTGATGTTATCCTTAATTGTGGATATATATGACCGATTGTTTTGAGGAGAATGTAAGGTAAGGTGTGTGAAGTGCGAGTGTTGTGTGCGAATAAATTTCAAATCTTTCGAAGGCAGAAGTAAAGTGTGAAGAAGAGTGAGCAAAAGAAAGTGTTTATGTGCTTAACCGAAATTGTAATCAGGCATTAGCAAATGTTATTTTCTCAGTTCAAGATCTGTCAGATGTAATCCGAATGCCACTGTCAGTAAGCCTTTTTGTATTTGAGCAGTGAGCTCTAGGCAGTGTGCCTAAATGCATGTGCATTCCCCATTTACAATACTTTTAACAGGGTATAAACTTGTGGACTAACCTCCACCGTGGTTTTTCCCCTAATAGGGTTTCCGCACAAAAATCTTGGTGTTATGTGTGTTTCTGATGTGATGATGGTTTATGCTTTCATGTTTATTTATCAGATCTGAAAATAAGTTTAATAAGTATAATTTATGTGACAATTGATTCACCCCCCCCTCTCAGTTGTCTGCCCTTGTGTTGCCAACAATTGGTATCAAAGCAAGTTCCTCTAGAGAAGCTTGATCGCTTGAGGTGATCCGAGATGGCGACATATAAGAAGGATAGTCCGAGATTTGATGGAACAAATTATTCTGTATGGAAGACTCAAATGGAGTGTCATCTGAGATGCATTGGTGAACCCTAATAGACAATTACAAAGAATAGATATATCATCCCTCAGAATGGTCCCTTTATTGCAAGTGAGATTAAAGAAGCCGAGTACAATATCAGGGCTAAGGAAGCATTGTTGTGTGCTTTGATTGATTCTGAAATGACAAATGTAATGGAGCTGAAGACTGCTTATGAGATCTGGAAAAAGTTGGAAACCTTGTATGAAGGTGATACCCATGTGAAGATTGGTAAGTTGCAGAGCCTGAAGGGGAAATATGAAACATTGAGAATGGGAGAAGATGAGAACACTTCTTTTATGCAGAGAGTGAATGAACTTGTGTGTAGTATCAGATGTGCTGGTGGAACATTGGAAGAATCGGAGACTGTTGTTAAAGTGCTCAAATCCTTGCCTGTTGCATGCAAACACAAAGCTGTTGCTATTGAGGAGATCCAGATTGTGACAAATGTAACCAGAGATATGTTGATTGGTAAGCTTGTTGCTTTTGAGTTAAGTGAGTTTGATGAATCTCTTCCTAAGACAGGATCCGCATTCAAAGCTACTGTATCCGAGAAAGATAAGCAAAGATATGATCTGAGAGAAAGTTCTTCTAGAAAAATGTCCAAGTATGAGCAGGAAATGAGAGAGATTGAAGAAGAAGAGAGAAAACTAGATGAGCTTAAAGCACTTCTTGTCAAGAGGGTAGCCAAAGGAGAAGGTAAGTATAAAGGGAAATTGCCTCTTAAATGTTTTTCTTGCAATAAGATAGGTCATTTTGCCTCAAGGTGTCCTGAAAGAGTTCCTAAGCCAAGATCTAACAAGCCTAGATTTCAAAGAAAGTGTTATTATGTTGTTGATGAAGGTGTGATAGATGATGAATTTGATAAAGGGAATGTAAGTGAGGATGAATGGGTATTTATTGCTACCAAGGAAAATAATCCAGTACCTGCTGAATCTACTAGTTGCATGAATGTGGAGAAAGCTCTAGCTGCCAGAGTTGAAGAAAAAGATGAATGGGTGATTGATAGTGGATGCTCTCATCACATGACAGGTGATAAAAGTAAATTTGTGAGCTTGGAAAAGTATGATGGTGTTGTAAGATTTGGTGATGACAAATTTGGTGTAATCCGTGGCAGAGGATCCATTTCTTTTGATGGTAAGCATAATACTGATGATGTGCTATATGTGGAAGGTTTGAAGCATAATGTCTTAAGTGTTGGACAGATGGTTGACAAGGGATATAATCTTCAATTCAAGGATGGAAAGTGTAAAATATTGGGAAGTTCTGGAAATGTGATTGTCTGGTACAAAAACAAAAGGTAATATCTTTCACCTAAGTACTACTGGTAAAAGTTGTCTGATTGCTCAAGTTGATGAAAGTTGGTTATGGCATAGGAGATTGTGTCATGTAAACTTTGATAATATTATCAAGATAAGTTCTACCCAGGTAGTGAAAGATCTTCCTAAGTTGTTAAAACCTACTAATACTATATCCAAAGACTGTTAGTTAGGGAAGCAAACTAGAGTTTCATTAAGAAGCAAACAGTATTGTTCAAATGAAGTATTGGAGCTTGTGCATACTGACTTGTGTTGTCCTTCTAGAATCAGAAGTTTACAAGGTGACAAGTATTTCATGTTACTTATTGATGATTATTCTAAATTGGTGTGGGTTACTTTCTTAAGGGAAAAATCTAAAGCTCTCGAGAAATTCAAGATTTTCAAGGCTATGGTTGAGACAAAGATAGGTCTGAAGATGAAATGTCTGAGATCAGATAGAGGTGGTGAATTCACTTCCGATGAGTTCAATTCTTTCTGTGAAGAGCATGGGATAAAGAGACAATTATCTGCCCTGCGGACCCCTCAGCAAAATGGGGTTGTGGAAAGGAAGAACAGTACAATTCAAGAAGTTGCTAGGACTATGATGCTATAAGGAAATGTTCCTCATATCTATTGAAGAGAAGCTGCAAGTATTGTCGTTTACACTCTCAATCGGGTACATGTCAAAGGTGATACTAGTAAGACTCCTTATGAGCTATGGTTTGGTCAAAAGCCTACTATTAGATACTTCAAAATATTTGGGAGTAAATTCTATATCAAAAGAGATGAAGATATAGGAAAGTTTGATGCTAGAAGCGATGAAGGAATATTTCTTGGTTATTCTACTAAAAGTAAAGCCTACCGGTGCTACAATAAGAGATTGAGAAAAGTAATTGAAAGTGCTAATGTCAAGGTTGATGAAGACACATTTAGACCATCCAGAACCTGCGGATATGATTCAAATGATCAGAATGACATTTCAAAAAAAGGAAAGAAAGTTCAGACTCTAAATCATGTTCAAATCATTCCAGTGAATCAGGAAAATCAAGAGGAAGAAACTAGTGGAAGTACAAAAGCAAGATCACAAGAGCCTGAAGTTCAAGAGCCTAAGACTCCAAGGTCTGTAAGACTAAATCATTCAAAAGATCAGATTATAGGTGATAAGAACAAAAGTGTTTAGACTAGGAGAAAAATTGCAGAAGAATACTGTTTGATTTCAAAGACTGAGCCTAATAATGTCAATGAAGCATGCAAAGATGAACATTGGGTGGAAGCAATGAAAGAAGAACTATTGCAAATTGAGAAGAATGATACATGGATTCTTGTTCCTAGACCTAAGGACAAAAATGTAATTGGAACTAAATGGGTCTTTTGAAACAAATTGAATGAACAAGGTGAAGTTGTTAGAAACAAAGCAAGACTGGTGTGTAAAGGATATTCTCAGATGGAAGAAATTGACTTTGAAGAAACTTTTTCTCCTATTGCTAGGATTGAAGTTGTGAGACTATTTCTTTCTTATGCTGCTTACAAAAATTTCAAGGTTTATTAGATGGATGTCAAGTCAACATTTCTAAATGGTGAACTGGATGAAGAAGTGTATATTGAGCAACCTGATAGATTTCAATTGACTAATCAGGGAGATATGGTTTCAGATGGAAGAAATTGACTTTGAAGAAACTTTTTCTCTTGTTGCTTGGATTGAAGTTGTGAGACTATTTCTTTCTTATGTTGCTTACAAAAAATTCAAGGTTTATTAGATGGATGTCAAGTCAACATTTCTAAATGGTGAACTGGATGAAGAAGTGTATATTGAGCAACCTGATAGATTTCAATTGACTAATCAGGGAGATATGGTTTGCTGGTTAAAGAAAGCATTGTATGGACTTAAGCAAGCCCCAAGAGCATGGTATGCCAGATTGGACAAGTATTTGTTGAAGCTTGGATTTAATAAAGGTATTGTTGATAGTAATTTGTATTTCAAGATTGATCATGATAAAGATTTGATCGTTGAAGTCTTTGTTGATGATATAATTTTTGGAGGAAATGATAGTTTGTGCATGAATTTTGCTGATGAGATGCAGAGTGAGTGTGAAATGTCTATGATTGGAGAAATGAATTTTTTTTTGGGATTGCAAATTACTCAGCTAGATAAAGAGATCTTTATATCTTAGTCCAAGTATGTGAAAGAACTGCTAAAGAAATTTGGTATAGAAGATTCAAAACCAGTTGGTACACCTATGGTGACCGGATGTAAGTTGACTCAAGATGATGATTCTCCTAAAACAAATCAGACTAGATACAGATCCATAATTTGTGGATTGCTCTATTTGACTCAAACTAGACCTGATATCATGAATGTCGTATGCATTGTTGCAAGATTTCAAGCCGATCCTAAAGAATCTCATGTGACAGTTGTAAAGAGGATTTTTAGGTACTTGAAAGGGACAATTGATTTTGGCCTATGGTATCCTAAAGAATATGACCTTACTTTGAGTGCTTTTACTAATGCTGATTGGGCAGGAGATGTGGATGACAAAAAGAGTACTAGTGGTGGTGCATTTTTCTTGGGAAAGAAGTTGATTTCATGGTTAAGTAAGAAGCAAAATGCCATTTCTTTATCTACTACAGAGGCAAAATACATTGTTGCTGCTAACAATTGTACTCAAGTATTGTGGATGAAGCAGATGTTGAAAGATATCAGAGTTGTGTATGATGAACCTATTGCTATATTCTGTGATAATTCAAGTGCAATTAACATTTCTAAGAATCCGATGTTGCATTCAAATACCAAGCATATATCTATCAAGTTTCACTTTTTGAGAGAGAAGGTGAATGAAAAGGAAGTCAAATTGGAGTATGTGCCTACTAAGGAACAGATTGTAGATATCTTTACCAAGCCCTTGCCTAAGGATACTTTTGAGTATCTCAGAGGGAAGCTAGGGGTGATTACCCCTCCTAATCATAATTAAGATGCAATGACTTGCATCAGTCCGTGCATTTCATAGTCATATCTTGTGATCCAGATTGATATTGTGGTGGTTGCTACTCAGGGGGAGTAGTCAGATGTTCAGAAATGTGGTTCAGAGCCTGTGTGGAGAAAGATAATGTGTACCTTTGTCATTGATGTCAAAGGGGGAGAAGAGTCTGACCCCGTCGTGCACTAGACCTAGCTACAAAACCACTACCTATCTGCACACCTGAATGACCTCCTAGTGCCATAGTCAAGTTCTCCTCCACAAGCTGTGCTTTCTTCATAGCTGTCTCCATAGATTTGGGCTCAAAGACTCGCACACCACCACTAATTCGGGCATCCAAACCCCTGATGAAACGCTGCACAAGCATCCCCTCATCATCTCCTATTCCTGCGAACTGTTTAAGTTCGTAGAAACGTCTCTCGTACTGATCTACGGTCATGGCTAACTGTCGAAGGGCATGAAACTCATCACCCCTATGCTGACACCAATGCTCAGAAAGAAAGCGAGCTCTAAACCGCTCAAGGAAAATCTCCCAAGAAACTGTATTCATATCAATGTGGAGCTTCTGCTCCTCAAGTCTCCACCAAGTGGCCGCAAAACCCTGTAGGTGCATAACAGCGCACCGCACTTTAGTATTACTATCAAATGGATGCATCGCAAAACATCGGTCAAGACCAATCAGCCAAGTCTCGGCCTCTAAACCGGTGCCAACTCCGTCAAACCGAGGTGGTTGTGACCGAATCAAATCTCTCATATAAGTAGAAGCTAACATCTTTGACTGTGTTGTAACTGTCCTCACAATAGGGTTAACCTCTGGTACTGTCGGTCTCGGACCTAAATGTGCCAAAGTCTCCTCAAGAGTTCTACGTGCAGCTTCGATCCTTGGAGGATCCAACTGTCTACCACCACCTGTGCCATTCTGTGAGGCCTCATGTACCTCCTGCTCGGGTATAGGTGTAACATGAGGTGACGAGTCATGTTGACTCCTCTCGCGACCGCCTATCCGGCCACGTCCTCGTCCTCTGCCTCGTCCGCGTCTAGGAGGCATACTCCTACACAGACACAAAAAGGTATTAGACAAGGTACACTTGGAAACCTATGCAATTAAGCTTAATGGGTACATCATAATCTCAGAGCACCCAATGTTTAAACCTAGGCTTTGATACCATGTGTAATGCCCTGCCAAGTAACCCAAAAGAAAGTTGTAATTAACGACTTAAGCGAACCAATTTTATTTTATTTATAAAGTGTAATTAACATACACATTCACTTACTAATTAACAACAACCTCTAAGGCTACCTGGTTGGGATTACTTAAACCCACACAAACATCTACATATAACCATAGCAATAAATTACTTAAGCAATAAGAATTAAATCAACACAAAAGTATAACATAACATAAAGAGATAACCATCCAAGATATAATTTTCGTCATCATTTACTTAATCCAAAAGTTACATCACTCATTCCCAGAATGAGGCAATAATACAAATGAGTTACAATTACAAAATTCCACCTCATAAACATAAGAGGGATAAATAACATATATGAACTGAAATATTACAAATCTTGAATTTAAAACAAGAACCGCGAGCTGTCCATCAGAATGTCTCGCCACCAAGTACTGAAGATAAATGGGGACCCAACGGTGTATGGTGCATGTTCCACCCAACCAAGTGGTACCCGAAGGCCCACCCCCCATGCTAGGAGATAGTAACAACATAACATGGACAAAGATCTACAACCACTAACCAAAGACAGACTCATACTGACTCATACTGACACAACTAAACACAAGTACAATACAAGTACAACTCTCACATCACTGACATAGGTCACATTGCTTCCAGACACAAAATAGATCAAGTATGTTCAGAGAACCATACACATAACATAAATACCAACTAACAGTTGTTCTAGATAGAGTGTCATTGCATAGCTCATAATAAGTTACCCTCAGCGGATCTTCATAGGCTCCGGTGATCCTGGTGGCCTCTACCGACCTTCGGCCCTCATACTTGCTAATGCGGAATCAAATATCTCTCGTACAGACAAGATAGATGACTATGCCATTTCAGGCCTTCCCACTCATTCCAAGCCTTAACTAGCACTTGACTATGAGTGAAGCTAGAACTTATCTTTTTAGTGTGTAGTACTCCCCAAATTTATAATTTTAGTTATCACTTGATTAAACTACTTCCATAGGTTACCCAAATCTTACCTCTTCTGGGCTCTGGCCCCTAATGGAAGCCACTCTTCTATTCGACAACACACAAACAAACTAATCACCAAGGGACTCACAAGTGCATACAACCAAGGTATCAAAACCACTCCATCTCAAGGAGGAAACAAATAATAGAACTCACTCCAAACATCTTGGAGGCAACAAAACACATAGTCCACTCCTTTCACAAGAGGTATATAACATCCCTATTCGTGGAAACCGGGTAAATACTGAAAAGACACCATGCACTACCCAAGGGAAAAACAACAGGTTGACATAAAGAATCGACAACCCCATTCTCTAAGATTTTCTGGAAGACTTACAAATTTTGGACTAACACATAATCCCATATCCCAAAACACAACTTGACGAAACAACTATTAAAGCATTTAAGTCATTAATCAAATATAATATTTGGATATCCTAAATCCATCATCAATCAATAAGTAACATAGACAAAATCAAAGGCACGATAATTGGTTTGTCTAAAATAATCATATAACCCTATTTCCTCTTTCATTATTAGAAGTCTTAAACAATTTAAACTTACATCCCATTACGAAATACAGAGAAAATAAAACATTTAAAGCAGTCATGAAGAAATTATTATTTTTGGATATACTAAATCCATATCCCTTTCATATTCCAATCACAATAATATAATTGCCCTAACAACAATTAAATGAATTAAAATAACTAATTGCTTCTTCACTATAATTAATTCTTAAATATTACTTTTAAATTCAACATAAATCCATGCATGTAAATCCTTTCCATTTCCTAACCAAATCCTATCTCTTTTCAATTTTCTATTTAAAAACATGCAATCTACTCCAAAATATCTTTTTTTGCTTATCTATTTTACCATGCATGCAAATCATTTCTTTTAAAACTAAATTACATGCATTAGATTACAATAATATACAATATTAAATATATGCCTAAATATATATACATATGCTCCATATTATATATATTAAATATACATTAATATATTCAACTATATATAAACATTATATATATACATTAAATATACTTCCTGCCATTTTACAAAATACCACATTATTCTATTCAAAAATAAAAATAACCCTATTATTAATTTCACAAAATATATACATACATATAAATATTATATATATATACATACTAAATTAAATACATATACATATATATAATATTTACATATATTATACATTTAATATAAAATAGAATTTTAAATAACAAATTCGAATTAAAACGGATTTAATAATCCGCTGGTTCCATGTTATCCCAAGACCCTAATGTTTGGGGGTGGCTGTGCTAAGCACGCCCGAACCCCCAAACCCTTGGGCGGCCGCATTTGGCAGCGCCGCCTCCCATACATGTGCTTAAAACCTCCGCCATTCACAAACACAAACAACGAATGTGTCATTCGCTTCATCATTTTTATTTTTATTTTTAAAAAGAAAAAAACAAATTTTCAATCTTTTACACAGGCATTCGTCGGCTGTACGGCGGCGAAAATAAATTCAATACAGTATTTCTTTAACATGAAAAATTTATATAATATATATATATATATAAACGGATTTAACATAATAAACAAATTGGTGAAAATTTGTCAAAATATTCACCTACAGGTCAAATTGTAAAACTTTTCTAGAAAATCCAAATTTCACAGAGGCTTTAAAACTAATTCTTTTAAACCATTTTCTCGAATTCATGAACAATAAAAGAAATATAAAACTAAATGGATCTAAATTTAAACTAGAATTTTTTTCAAATCCTCTAGATTTCTCCACCATAAATTTTACAGAGGTTTTTCAAAATAAATTTGTTTTCTACAGAGGTTAAATTTTCTAAAACAATCTAAAAGTATTGTTCAACCTCTAGGCTTGATTCAAATAACAAAACAATTCGTTTCCTCAAATAAATTAAATTCTACAGAGGTTTTCACAATTTTCCTGAAGAATTTTCACAGGAAAAACAAAAGCTTTAAATTTATTTGCTTCTTTTTTTTCTAATAGAAAATTTCTTTTCTAAAACCGATTCAACAACCAATTCTTAAATCACTACAATTTTGAAAGCAAACAAAGAACAAAACATAAACACAGAAGAAAACCTGATTGAAGAAGCTACAGGTAATGTAAAATTTGTTGCAGAGCCTCCTTCAAAGATCTCCTGAATTTTCTTCAACCGTGCAATGAATCCAATCCAAAACTCAACCAATGCAAACAAACTTTCCTCAAATCAATTCTACAATAAAATAAGTTGTAGGGTGTCGGTGATGCAGTGAAGTTTAGTATGATGGCTAGCTCAGAATATTGTTGATAAGTAGTTGCAGATTAAAGGGTTTGTTGACTAGCATATCTAGTTTATCCACCGAAAGTTTCAGAGGTTCGCATGAAGATTTGATCAAGTTATGAGTATTTGTGTTCTGACAGTTGTTCTGTTGTTTTAGTTGGTGTTCCTGAAAGAAGATGATGTGATTATAGTAATCTGTGTTGTGAATGCTTGTGAGGTGATTCATGATGTTTGTGGATGTTTCTAGATCGTGCTCTATCGTTGCTCTCGTGATTGGTGATTTTCTTCTGTGAGTTCATGTTTTTCATGTTCATGGCCGATAGGGTGATTGTAGCGTGTTTTGGATAATTGGGGCTTATTGTTTAAAGTGTCGTGTTCGAGACATGTTGTTTTGGGTCCCTACTATGTTCTGGCCGACATTGGTTGATTCGCATTGATAATTGTTTATTGATTTGGGCCGACAGTTTGTACACATTTTATATTTTGTTGGGCCGGCATGTAGTTGATGTTATCCTTAATTGCAGATACATATGACCGATTGTTTTGAGGAGAATGTAAGGTAAGGTGTGTGAAGTGCGAGTGTTGTGTACGAATAAAGTTCAGATCTTTCGAAGGCAGAAGTAAAGTGTGAAGAAGAGTGAGCAAAAGAAAGTGTTTATGTGCTTAACCAGAACTGTAATCAGGCATTAGCAGATGCTATTTTCTCAGTTCAAGATCTATCAGATGTAATCCGAATGCGACTATAAGATAGTGTCTTCTTTTGGGCAGTAAGCTTTATTTGTATTTGAGTAGTGAGCTCTAGGCAGTGTGCCTGAATGCATGTGCATTCCCCATTTACAATACTTTTAACAAAGTATAAACTTGTGGACTAACCTCCACCGTGGTTTTTCCCCTAACAGGGTTTCCACGCAAAAATCTTGGTGTTATGTGTGTTTCTGATGTGATGATGGTTTATGCTTTCAAGTTTATTTATCAGATCTGAGAATAAGTTTAATAAGTATAATTTATGTGACAGCTGATTATCCCCCGCCCCCCCCCTCTCTTAGTTGTCTACCCTTGTGTTGCCAACAAAACCAAATCTGATATACCTATCATGAAACCATCCTGCAAAGGCAAATTTGGGAAACAAAAAGTATCTTGCTCATCTGAAGAAGGAGGTGATGGTACCTCAACACATGGCTGAGGAAGAAGAGCAAGGTTCAACCACCACAACCACCACCTAAACAACTATCCACATTGGAGCTAGGAGAGTGGTCCTTAGAACATATACCATTAGGAACAAAGTGGAAAAATTATAGATCTTTGCATCATGATCAGCCGTACCAAATGCAACAAGTTGTTTGCTATGCTGATCTCGAATGAACACTAAATCTGGAGTGAACTCAATGGACTTACCTACCCATACCTAGCTGACCCACGTTTATGCTCATACCTTTCTGGTGACTTGACAGATTTTTATGGGTATTGGCTCATCCTATTCCTAGTATTTGGGCGCCCCTTTGCCTAGAATCTTGCAATTTTAGAAGGAGAATCTGATTTATAGTTGCTGGTCACCCTCCTTGGGAGTTGTGTTCTTTGGTTATTTCTGCATTGGGAAGCGTGCAAAAATAAGCAGAGTTATTTGGAGGAGTTTTTTTGCTTGAACTTGGACACCTAGCCTCTAGGCATCATTCGCCTTTAGTTTGAGTTCATTCGGAGGAATTTTGAGGGAGTTATGAGTGCTTTGGTGATTTTGTCATGTCCCCAAAATTGTAGTGCTAAATCTGAAGCATTGAAATACAAAGAACCAAACCGAATAAATATAAAAATATAAAATAAGTAATTGTCATTTAAACATTATTATAATTACAAAGATAATATTATTATAAATACAAATAATTACTATCCTAAATATTATTTGTAAATACCGAAACCTAAACATTGTTAAATAATGTAATATATAAACATATTAAAATTAAAATTATATTATTACAATTAAATATATACTACAACTTATTATTGATAATTGTTGAAAATAGATAGCATTGGTCAGATGATTGATCGTTGTTATATAAAAGATATATTATTAAATAAAGGGACACATCCCTTGAGTCGACGTGTCTCCACTTTGAGGAGACACATCCGCTCATGGGACGTGTCTCCCACTTTATATTTATACTCTCTCCTTCCTTGTTAGGAAATATGGAAATTCATAGATGTTTACCTGTGAGGATCGACAGTTATATAAAAAGAATTTAATCATTTCATTAACATGGTATCAGAGCCACAGTAGGAAAGATTCGATTAAATTCATGATCTCTGGGTACGTGAGGAATGGAGAACTGAGGATGCGCGCAGACTGTGATCTCCTGGACTGCCATGATGTCGAGATACGCAATTAATATCGCAATTTGCGCAAGGCACATAGCTCGAATTGCGATATGTGAAAATGGTAGCTTATGCGTGTCGAGGATAGCGTACATCAAATGGAGAAACTCTCGACTAGCTTATTCTATCAGGAATAAAAATCGTTACTTGGAGTGATTTCCGTTTGGCTTGTGGTTGCGTAGCCTTTGGCTCTCGCCACTCTCCACTAGTGTATCACTTTGACGACACCTTCAGAGAAATATGATTGGAAAGGAAAGATCTCTAGCAATACACAGGGGGTAACTTCTAAATCGTATCCACTAAGAGGTATTTTTATTGGAAACATCGGAGTTTAATGTTATTATCTCCAACATAGAGTCGGTCTGGTGCCAATACCTACAGAGCACGGGAGATGGGATTTTGGGGCATATGTAATAATAAGAATTGTTGTACACCGGCATGGAATAGATTAGAATTTAATACAGCTTTAAGATAAAGCCAGAAATATATAATTTGGAGATAGAAGGAGAATATATATAAACATTATTCTACTCCAAATGAGAGCATTTGCCAAATATCAAATTGTTCGGTAGACTCCCTCAACAATGAATAACTCCCGTATATGGCCATTAGGTGGTGCGAGCTTGAAGGTTGCGCCACTCGATCGTTAATATCGCTCCTCTCTGAGAGCCGGTAGGCGCCACGACAAGTAACCGGTGTATGCATTGCTGAGAAATGCAATCGCAGCTACAAGGAGGGGTGTCGTCCTACCTTGCAAAGGACCGACGGAGTTTTTTTTTCGTCTTGAAGGATCCCTGTCCAGCATGGCATCGAGTGCAGGGGAAGCGAACGGGATTGGAGATTATTATCGATCGCGGGCCTTGGAGATTATCATTGATCACGGGCCTTGGAAATCATCAACTGTGTTGCTCACTAGATGGAATTCTACCTAAAATGAGAATGATTTCCTATAGCCTGGGCGTGTCTTCTTGACTCCTGGATCCTTGATGAACATTCTGCGACTGTTATTTTCTCGTGTTGGAAACGAAGACCATGTTCAAAATTTAACTCTGCAAAGGGCTTGTGCTCAAAACGTGAAGGTGTTGGATTGATCTGAGTGCAAGCGCAACGTTCCATACCTTGTCCTGTATTTGCATCCATCGGAATATTTAAAAGAGATGAGTATTCTTTGTTGAATTTTTGTTATATCATTTATTTGGATCTTGTGTGATTAGTAAAAGAGATTATGTTTTCTCTTGATTTGTGTTCACTAATTTAAGATCCTTGAAATTTCAAACTATTCATTGTGAGTTATTGCTATAACCTAAGATAGTAAACTTTGTATGAGATTTCTTTGGATAGTTATGAACTCTTAGTAATCTCTTCTTAATGCTTTCAAGACGGATCAAAAGGCATAAGAGATTGCTTTCAAGAAAAGCTTGATGCATCCTATAGGTTGAAGAATGGAGGCACTACTTGCAGCCTTGAGACTGTGTGAATAGCTGAAGACATCTCTTCAAAGAGGAAGCATTAACCTTAAGAGGAAGTTCTATGTTTCAGTAAAGGGTTGCAGTGTTGATGCTAAAACCTTGAGGTACCTCTTCTGCAGTTGAAATCAGAATTCTTCCTATCTATCAACCTAGATTTAACATTGGTAGCTCCGCAAACCTATTCATAATAGAGTAATCTGGGAAGAAGTTGAATAGAACAGCCCTGAATCTCTACAAAGGTATGAATTGGAAACCATTTCTCTAAAAGGAAGTATTTCAGTCGATTTTGACGAGGAGGTCAGGAGGCTAATGCAAGTACTTAGAGCTTCAGAGGGAGTCACATCATCACTTGTTGTAATGCATAATTCTCTAAGATAGAGAGGTATGAGGAGAAAGCCCTTGTTCATCTTTGAGACTGAGATGAGGCGTCATGTTGAGAGACTCCATGACGACAGGTCCCAGGATCTAACTTCAAAAGAGCTCCAAGCACCCGCAGTGTGGCTTAAGGGGGGGGGGTGTTGGATATAAGCCACACTCGGACTAATAATGGGCTGGCCACAAGGGGCGAGTAAGCTCAGTTGATAGAGCACTCCAACAACAAATGGAAGGTCCTAGTGAATACTCTAAGTCAGCTCATGTGTGAGCATAAGGAAATTCACCTTATGACTGTAAAACATATATTGAGATATTTTCAAAGCACTACTGGATATGATTGGGCTGGAAGCGTAACCGATCAAGAAAAGCACATTAGGATGTTGCTTCAGTTTAGGATCGGCTATGATCTCTTGGATCTGCAGAAAACAGTCTTCAGTGGCACAAAGCTCGACAAAAATTGAATACATTGCAGCCTTTATGAGGGCAAGAGAAGCAATTTGGCTTCGTAAATTGCTTGTGAGACTCCTTGATCTAAGCACATTGAGATCCCCTACCATTATGAGACATGGTAGAAAGGAATGTGATCCAGTTGGAGTATGTTAGGACAAATGATCAAACAACAGACATTCTCACCACACCTCTCTCCCGAATCAAGGTAGAACACTTCAGGAAGAAACTGGTATGGCTAAAATGTAATTTGATATTATGTTGAAATTCAAATTGTTTATAAGTTGTACTAATATATATAAAGATGTTTAATGTGTAAACTCTTTTGTCATGTGTGTGACTCCATGACCTTATGGGCCTGCTCCCCCTGTGTACATTATTGAAAGGTGACGATCTTTCTAATAATGAACACTTGTATTTGACATTGTAAAGTGACGACTCTACAATGATAAAACTATCATGATAGATATCATGTGACTTGATATCTGTGGACATGTCATGATAGTATCTCTTGGACACTTTGATGGATATCATGGGACTTGATGTCATCTGAAGATCATTGTGATCCTTAAGAGATAATCATGGTGGATATGCCATGAATTATGGTAGACATCATGTGACTTGATGTCAGTGCACATACCATAATGAAGATATGTTATGAAGAATGTCATGTGACTTGACACTTTCAGAAGCATACCATATCTTTTGATATCACGAGTTAGGTGATATCAATTTTACTTGATGGAAGTTATCCTCTCTAGTTAAAGAGGGAGTGTTGAATAATGAAGATATGTTATGAAGAATGTCACGTGACTTGACACTTTCAGAAGCATACCATATCTTCTGATATCACGAGTTAGGTGATATCAATTTTATTTGATGGAAGTTATCCTCTCTAGTTAAAGAGGGAGTGTTGAATAAAGAAGATGTGTTATGAAGAATGTCATGTGACTTGACACTTTCAGAAGCATACCATATCTTCTGATATCACGAGTTAGGTGATATCACTTTTACTTGGTAGAAGTTATTTTCCTAGCTAAGAAGGAGTATTGAATAATGAAGATGTGTTATGAAGAATGTCATGTGACTTGACACTTTCAGAAGCATACCATATCTTCTAATTCCACAAGTTAGGTAATATCACCTTATACTTGTTTGGAGTTTATCTTCCCTAGCTAAGAGGGAGTGTTGAAAATAGATAGCATCGGTCAGATGATTGATCGTTGTTAAATAAAAGATATATTATTAAATAAAGGGACACATCCCTTGAGCCGACGTACTTTGAGGAGACACATCCGCTCATGGGACGTGTCTCCCACTTTATATTTATACTATCTCCTTCCTCATTAGGAAATATGGAAATTCATAGATGTTTACCTGTGAGGATCGACAGTTATATAAAAAGAATTTAATCATTTCATTAACAATAATTTAAAAAGAAACAAATTTAAATAATAATTAATATTAGTACTTATAATATTTACAAGGAAACAATATAAAACAATATTAATAAAAATCTATCAAACAAAAATATTTAAATAACATCTAGACTAACAGCAAATAATCCTAATACTAATCATTCCTAATAACAACGATTCCTAAGATATAGTCAGCGGTTCCTAAATGCAACAACCACCTACCAAGTGAGGCGACTCAATGAAGAGTCTAAGACAGCAGACACGTCCCCCAACAAAAGGTGAAAATCGGGCCATTAAAAGGAAACAGCTCCAAACAGAAAAGCATCGGGAAAGAATGAGGTATATAAGAAATAAAATACAGATTGCCATTCGGGTGAATACTCAGATTATGAGGAGCCAAAGGCATAAGTAGGCATGCTTATTATTGTGTGTTTTCAATTATAATATCTCATAATTTATAGAGTAGGAATCAGCAGATGTGTTTATTATTATTTGTTTCCAATCATAATATGTTTAGAATCTATTGTATAGGCATGCTTATTATTGTGTGTTTTCAATTATAATATCTCATAATTTATAGAGTAGGAATCAGCAGATGTATTTATTATTATTTGTTTCCAATCATAATATGTTTAGAATCTATTGAATAGGAACAATAGATGTATTTATTATTATTAATAGGGAAAAAAAGGAATATATTCTGACAGAGAATGAGATTCTCTAAAAATCTGATCACAAACAGATGGTAAGTTCATCATAATTATGGTATGTAATTTTATGTTATGTTTATTATTTGTATTTGCTATTTCTGTAGTAGATTTTAACATAATTAGGGTCTGCAATTATATATGCATATTGGTATTTTATGATTTATATTAATTATTTCTGTAGTATGCTCCATCATGGTTATTGTCTGAAAGTAAAAATGTATACATAATTTATTATTTATATTTGTTACTCTTTTAATAAGCTTCATCATGATTATTTAATGCAATTGTATATTTTGCTATTGTATATATATATATATATATGTGTGTGTGTGTGTGTGTGTATATATATATATATATATATATACATAT
The DNA here is from genome assembly GCA_007115665.2 of Sequoiadendron giganteum. NCBI lineage: Eukaryota > Viridiplantae > Streptophyta > Pinopsida > Cupressales > Cupressaceae > Sequoiadendron > Sequoiadendron giganteum. The sequence continues at coordinate 318,123,783 of CM021100.1, read as the reverse complement.
ATCTATCTATCTATCTATCTATATACATATATATATATGATATGTGAACTCATGCAAATATGAGTATTCTACGTCTAGAGATAATTAACAATGATTAGTCTGAGTTATCATATATTGCTAAATATGACATAAAGGATATATTACTGATTTGTGTCACTGATTAAATATATGTGACTACATTATGAAATAATATTTATATTGTTTGATTGTGGTAACCAGCCATGATGAGGGAATTGAGGGCCTACAAGGAAGGGAAACGGCGTTGGGGTCATCCTCTAAGTACACCACCCCATGATGGATGGTTGAGGCATGCCACATGTTGGCCAAGAGGGCTTATAAGGCTGCTCTTGGGCTTAGGAGGAGTGATTTCTGGGACACCTTGTTGTAGTTGCACCCCCAACCTTCCATCATGAGGATTAATTGAGCAATAATGGTTCTGATAAGGGGTACGGTGATAGGACACCTCACTGGGCACACCACCCCATATGAATGGCAAGAGGCCACATGGGGCCAAGAGGGGTGAACTGCTCTTGGGCCTAGGGTAGAGGGTTTCTTGGGCACCTATTAGACCATTTTTTTTCAGGAAGAATGAATTAGAAACCTAAAAGATTCCAATATATTTATGATGTGATATTGTCTTTGTTATAGGATGTTTACTAACCTATTTGCAGGTCTTAAACAGGTAGTTGTATCACTAATCTTACTTTCCTTGTTTTCTTTACATATTCAAATGAGAGCATCATATAATATTATCTTGTAAATATTTTCTAAATTCTATCTTACAAGGACCTAATCAAGTTATAGATATTCCCTAAACCAAATTGATTATTTGAAATTGATAAATTAGGGCAAATTAGGGTTTTCCAAATTTGGGGACATTACAGATTTCTAGGTTTTGTTGATCAGAAAATCAAAACACTGCCATTTTATATTAGACCTGGTATTTTCAATATTTCATCTTATTTCTTTGATACTTATCTATGTACTTATCATGGAGATGATTGTCTAACACTAGGGCCTTCATATTTCTATGTTATCTCATGATACTGTGTAAAAGACTTTATATTGTAATGGTATTTTCAGTAGTTCTAATCAGCTCTTTTCATTTGAGATTTTTGCTTTCACTCCCATTGAAGAAGTGGTCGAGTTTTGCTTTCATTTTGTTACCCACTGAAAAGTGGAAGTGGTTAGCTATGCCGCCAAGTTTCTTGTTTACATCTACTTTTCTATAACCCACTGAATTGTGGAAGAGGCTGGCTTGCTGCCTAGTTTTTACATTTCTCAATTGGCTGGCTTGCTGCCAATAGCATTGTACTTCCACTATTTTCACATTGTTATTATCAATTCCCCTTACACCATATGCTCTCACCTTTCCCACTCTGGGATCTGCGTGATAAAAAAGTGAAGGGTTCCATTCCAATTTGCTTATCTTTCTTTAAGCTAACATTAATGGGTGAAGTTTCATGTGAAAAATTGGGAAAAAGCTAAGGGGGATAAAATAGTTGAAGCACAATGCTCGAACACAAAAAAACTTGTAGCTCTAAGCAATGGGTAGAAAAAGAGATTTGAATGAGTGAGGAATGAGAGTTAGGAATGTAGTTTTCCTTTTGTTTTGTGTGATTTTTAGGGTTCATTTAGTTTAAATTAGGTTTTTTTCCATGGGTCTTTTTGGGTTTTCTCAGATATTTACCAAGTTACCCAAGGTTGATCCCAGGCTTGTGGGTCTTCCTTGGGTACAATAAAGATGTACTTGAGATGGACTCACAAACCTTGGGTCAAACCCAAGTTGTGCTCCATGCCCAAATTGGGAATTGTACCTAATACAAACCTAGTTCAATTAGGACCTAGGTTTACCTAGAACTCAGCATTGTAATAAATATTTTCTAACTATTTAGTGTTATACCAAGTGATTTTTTCATTTCAATTGGGTAAGAATGTACTGAGTCGGCATATCAATTTAGTCATAATCTACATATTCTTATCATACAACATAAAGACAAGCTATATACAGGCAAAGGTGAAAAACCATTACTAGTAATCACATAGACCTTGTGGTGATAGCCGGACGATCAAGTTTGAGCACTGGTTCAATAAAGGTCCAGGTTTGAATTATGTAGAGAGTGTAAGGGTGCATGGGCAAAGGAAGGTCCTATATTTGTAAACAGAAAACATCAGTTCCTTGACTAATGGTGACTTCCAAGGATCTGCTACTTTCACTGAGTTGAACAAGGATTGATTGGAGACTAAGTAGGAAGCAATTGTGGCGTTATGGAAATCCTCAGCACCGTGGGGTTTGATCGAAGATAGTATACCTATATCTTCTATTCTTAGTTCCTGATCATATTTGTGAAGTTTGTTTGCATAAATGAAAGATTGTGTTTACAAGAAAAATGAAAAGGAACGGAGTTTGGACGATGTTCGTCCGAGATGTTTTAGAAAACCTTTTAGTTATCAAGAAATAGAGTCAAACTGTTAATTTATTAAAATATAGTTTAGTGGCCAAAGTAAGCATATTGAGTATAACAATGATACAAGATACTTTGATGGGTAATGGCCAAAGGAAGGTCTTTATGAAACCAATATAAAGATTTACGATGTATACAATTATATGTAAGTTTTCTGGTAGATGACATAATCTTTTTTTTTTTTGAATTTTGACTAGTTATAATAAGCATCTTCCCATCATGTAATAGGTAAAATGAAGCTTTACATCTACTAAATCATGTTATAGCAAAAATCTGAAATTGATACATCTTGTTCTAGTGCAATCCTTAGTGCAAGCCTCTCTACTGTTTGGTGTTTCTCTAGAGTTAGAAGTGTTGCATTTTTCATTGGTGCTAATTGGGCATAAGGGTAATTGGCACCCTGGGTTTCTCTCTTCGCCACATCAAGTACTCTTTTAATGTTTCTTGTTTAAATTATTAAAATGTATGACTGCATAATTCAATTGGATGTTGCAGGTTTTAAACCTGGTCAACCTCACAGGAATTGGCCTCTGCTTGCATTCAGCATCAAAAGTTGCACATTTACATCGACGCATTGTTAAAGCAGCTTCTTCCATGCATGCAGAAACTACATTTGCAACATCGAAGTGCTATATTTCATCTCAATGGAAAGATCAAAACCTTGAGTTTGAGGAAAAAATACGACTGTTCAGTCAAGCCCAGGATGCATGGTCCCAGCGATCTGCTCTTGGTAAGAAATTTAACAAGATAAATTTATTTTTATTTTCATCTGAAAAGGATTTAGTTAACCTGTGTTCAGCTAGTTATTCTATAAATACTTGATTAATTTGATAGCCGGCCTTAACTTATCACACAGATCTGAAATGCCAACATTAATAGGGTTGTTTTTGGAGCCCAAATGTCTTAAACTCAATTGAAATAGACTTGTTAATTTTTCTCCTTTTTGCAGTTAATTTTCTATCCAATAATAATGCGGGAATATCAGTATATGGCTTTGTATTAGATCGATTTTTTGTGCATACTAGTATTGCCTCTCTATTGACCACTATGTGGTTTATTGTGGGTCAGTCTCTAAGTAGTTCACAATCAAACATGTGAACGGGAATATGAGAAACCAATTATCTTATTGCAGAACTTCAAGGTATGAACATGGTTTATATTCATATCTTTGGTTCCATGTTTACTCTATGTTTGTGTTGTGTACCATCATAGAGCTTGTTTATAAGAGATATGAAGCTTCTTGTGGTGAGATTTTTCTGATAGAAAATTGCTCTTGGATCCTTTTGCTAGTCATGCCACATGGGTAACATTGTTAAGTTCTTAAGTAAGGACTTTCTTGTTTTTTCTCAGCGATGATAAGGTTGTGTAATAATTTATTTCTGCTTATGATACCACGATTCTTGTCAATTTAGCTACAAATCTCTCCAACGTTCATTTGGTTTACTCTATAAGCTTTGTTTTGTTAAGACTAAAGCATGTGTACTAGCATTTTCTGTGGTTGATTAGATTGTCGTTGTACAGATAATTCTGCCGGCTTTTGAAAAGCAAGAATTGAGATCAATTAAAAGAAACACAGATGCTCTCTCTCAGTTTTTTTCCAATACAGCTTTCTGAAGCTCCTTAATCTTCCTAATCTGTTCATTCATGACCTTAGATTTATAGGACTTCACTAGAATTAAGTATAATATAATCATGATAAAAGATCACAAAATCTTGTACCTAGTTAAATATTAGGATCATCTTATAATCATAAGTTGTTGGTTAATAATTATGAACAGCATATACTCATCTGTTGTTTTTCATATAGGCACATGCAATTAGGACAAATTTGAAATTTGGACACTATTCGTCCTTTAACAAATCTCCAAAAACATCCAGATCACGGAAGATTGTTAACTTCAACATTCTGTTGTTATATGTAGCCTAATCAAACTAAGAGGTTAAATTTTCCCCAGTTCTATTGGTGCAATTTCCCCCCCAAATTATTTAACGGGGGTTTGGGGGCAGCGCCCCTTGCGGGGTTCAGGGGCAGCGCCCTTGGCGGGCTCCCTGGACATTAAAAAAAACCTATTTTGTAACCGACGTAAGTCTTGATAATTATTTTGTAACCGACATGTCTTTTATTGGTTTTTTTAGGGTTACACGGGGACGCGTCCCCTGCCGTCCCTGGGACGGGGGAACGCAAAGGGAAAGTCCCCTTGCCGTCCCTGAAACAACAAAATTCATAAGAAACACCAAGAAATATTTTCGACAATTTGGGGACGATTCTCCGTCCCCGGTACAGGTTGGGGATGGCTAGCCGTCCCTTGCAACCCTTGCAGGCTGAGAGCTTCAAACATTAAAAAACAATAAAAATTTTGATTTTTTTAAAGTTTATTAAACTTCTACTTACATGCTTTGATACCACCGTTAAGATCAGTGATTATCATGAAAGCTATAATTAACAATAACCAAATTGCCAATCATACAAAGGGTGGTATGAGAAATTGATAAGTCCTACAGAGTGCAAGAATAGGATAAATTTTGAATGTTCCATATTATGTAATGTTTAAATCAAAACAAGACATCTTTGGGAGAGGAGTTTTTTATGGACCTAACGTAGCTAATTGATGCATTTTTCAATATGTAATTTACTTTTCTCTAATGTGATAAGATAGATAATCTTTAGACTTCAATACATATGACAGATATTTTAGAACAAAAAAAGTGATGATTATATAGAGTAAATAGTTAGCACACAGCTTGAGAAAAGAGTATTTCTTAATGAATATATCTTTATTCGTATCTTCCTTGATCAAAAGTCAGAATAAATACAGTTCTAAGTCTTTGGATATTCATAGCTCGAGTGAGGCTTAATTTCATAGACTATTGTATTAAATATTTTGATTTTCATGTTTGAACTTTGAGACTTCTAGATACATGTTTGAGACATTTGGATATTGATAGACCATGGTTTTATTGATGTTTGATACTGCTGTGATAAATTTTATAATGCTTTAATGACATTTCTTATGCTATTATAGTACTACTCTCGCAATTTATTTACATATTGATATTGTTGTTATCAATTATTAATTTATTGACATATCTCTCTCTCTCTCTCTCTCTCTCTCTCTCTCTAATATATTAATAAATTTTGAAAAAATCATATATATATGTATTGTGTATGTCGTCGTCCCCTAAAACTTGTCCCTTAGGAAACGTCCCGGAAACGCGTCCCCTGCCATCCCCCTGTCCCCATCCCCGAAACACTGTGGAACAAGGTTATTTTGGGCTTTACCTTTAGTAAAAAATAAGTTCAAATATTAAAGACAAGGTTTTCATAGTCAATAAAATTATGAGATGAGATTTTTGGAAACATCTGTGTCAAGATTTTTTTATCAATGTTTTGGATCTTGCACATGATCTATCATCATGTTGAAGCAAAGTATGCAATTGTTGATCTGTAAAACGATTCATTTGACTTTGTGGCAACAAGGTGCAACTAAAAAGAACACTTTAGGCGAAGGAAGAAGAGGTTTTAGAATAGAGTTTGATACTTCATTGCTAGAGAATGTTCATAATGGTCTAAGACATCTTAGAGCAAGCTTTGGAAAGAACAGTGTTTAAGGCTTTTGGACAAAACCACTAATTCCAACAAGCAGCAATTCCATCCACATAATCAATCAGTTTGTACAAAAGAAAGTAGTAGTTTTTGTTGGTGATAGTTTATCCTAAAAAGTGATGATTTTGTAATCATACCTTGATGAGAAATAATGTTTATGTTTGGCAACAAGAAAAGCTCATGGCTTTCCGATTTCCTCAACTGGCCGACTTCCTTCCACTTTTGATCTGCTGTCCTTTGTAAAGCATAAATAAATCATTGTAAGCCTAACTAGGCAATTAGAATGCACATAATTGGGATTAGAAGTGAATTTGAGTGAATTCATAGTTCCAAAAACTTTGTGTTTAGGCAAGAATAGAACAATGAAAATGTTAGGAGAGTTTGCTCGAGATCTTAGGGATTGAAATGAGATAGGTTAAGGTTAATTGTGTGCCCAAGTGGCCTAATATTGTAATTGCCTTGAAGTTTGCAGATATAAGCAAGTGTCATATATATTTTGTAGTTCTTTCTCACATGGGGGTTTCTCTAGGGTAAGACCTTTGTCTTCATTGTATGGTTAATGTTTTGCTCACTTTTCCTTGATTTTTTTAGTTGTGTTTCTTAAAGAATTTCAGTCTTAATGTTCTTCTCTAAGGTTTTTAATAAACTATTATATGGAATTTGCATTGTAGTTTACAAATCAAGTGTGGTATTAGAGCAAGTTCCTTCCTTGCAAGAATTGTGGATAATTTAATAGGTCCATGCTCACAACAAGGGCAAGTGGAGAAGATTTCATGCCTTATTAGAGATGCATTGAGATTTGTAGTTGGAAAAGAGAACTGAGAAGCATGGAAGAAGCAAGGTTCTGTAATGTCCCCTTTTTCACGAGCATCAGAGTTGTGGGATTAGCCTATTTTCCTGACCCTCGTAGGCTAATAGTTCTGGATAGAGGGTTTCTCAGATGGGCACTTGGTCGTCAATTTCCAGTGTGGATCTCCGAAGTATGGTGGCAGGGTGAATTGTGGCGTTTGGCACGATACTTGTGCTTAAATTTATGATACTCACCTTAAATTTCACCATCCTTGGCCTAGGGACCATGTGTCTTCAAAAGGAAGGGGTCACTTTATATTTTTCAGTTATTATTCATTCCTAAAGTGAAAAAAAAATAACTTAAGTGAATAGTGCTCACTTTAATGAATAGTGATTTCAATGTAAAATTATAAATATCAAGAGAGGAAATTCGACCCTCTTCATGCATAAATGATTTTGCTTGTTGAAAACTTGGAAGTGTTGCTTTGGAGGAAGAAGGAGGTTAGGGTTTCCTGATTTCTTGCAATGGGTAAGCCTGGTGGGGCTTTATTCTTCGTTCTTGAGCTGCTTGAGGGTGTGAAACACCATCTTAAGGTTGTTGATCAGTTTTTGGTGGCTTCATTTTGGAGACACAAGTTGTTGTTTGAAGTTTATTTGAGCCATTTTCAAAGGGGTTTAGACTGCCATAGACTCCATTCACATTTGTACGAGAGTTGTTCGCTTGTGAAGCATTTTGGGACTGTTTTTTGAAAGCTACAGCCAGTTGCATTTCTTGAGGGTTTTAATCAGCACATATTAACAAAAACGCCTCTTCTAAGAGGCTGCAATCTCACCAAAAAGGGGCGCCCTTGGTAGAGGAAGCTTCCCATGTTAGATTTGGTTGGGAGAAGTTCGGATCTCAAGAGTTGTGTTCACTTCTTGGGAGTAGGTACTGTAGCAAGTCACTATTCACAATGCTTGTTTAGCTGTAACTGAAAGTATGGTTTCTTATATATTTAGTTTCGAATCCGATGTAAGTTATATGTTGTAAGTAATTATTATTGTAATGAAGAAGGCATATTTGGCCATTGAATAGAGTAATGACTCAAGGTTGTTTCAATCGTTTGGTTTATTTGAAGCTTTCATTATATGCATATGCTTGTTAGTACCATTCTAGCATTATTGGCAAACAAACTCAAAGCAAGAAGGAAGGAATTAAATTGAAACAAAATTAGACCTACGAAACACAGTGGAAATGAATCAGCAGAGTGTTGGTACATCACAGGTTCGTCAAGATAAAGTCAACGTTGTAAGTATTTCTCAGTCCATGGAGATAATGAGAGGGATTGTGGAGAAGATAATCTCTTTAGAAGGTGCCAAGAGCAAGGGGAAAGCCCACTTCAATGAAAAAGAAGAGTCTTCTCGTGGTGGATTACGTCTAGCAAGGGCACCTCAATTCAAGGTTCGAGTGAAGATTGAGATTTTATATTTAAATGAGATATGGATGCAAATAAACTTGACAATTATTTGGCTCAATCAGAGGTATACTTTAGTATGCATTCCCTTACTTTGAAACAAAATATTTTATTTATTAGGTTGAGAATAGAAAAACATGCTTTAACTTGATTTGAAAGTCTCATATTATATTGCTTTAAGAAAATAAACTCCTATTAGTTATTGGGATCAAGTTAATACATTGATTAAGAATTTTTTTTACCTAGCTTATTGTACGAGGGAAAATGTATGGAGTGGCAAATTTTGTAACAAAAAATAGACAAAGTGTGAGAGTACACTAGTGAATTTTGTTGATGGGCTCTTCAATTGGGGAAAGATGTGCAAGAAAAATGTTGATGGGCTCTTCAATTGGGGAAAGATGTGCAAGAAAAAATGTTGATGGAATACATTGGAGGTCTTCATAGCCATCTTTGGAGGCCCTGTTGTGACCTATTTCACACATCGCCCCATTGCAAATGGGGACCCCCTTCTTTTTGCTTTTGGTTTCTTGCCTTGGCATCGCAATTGCTTATCATCTTTTTATTTTACAATGAGGAGTTTGAGTTTTTGAGAGTCATCCCAATCAAGTTGATATTTTGAACCCGTTTCTGTGCTTAGACGTCATGGAAATGCTCAGAAAGCCCGGTAGACGAGGAACGCCATTGCTTTCGGCCAATTCTGACACTTCCTATTTTTTAGGGATTATGCTTTTTTGCTTTTTTGCTTTTTGCTTTTTTTTTATTTTTGGCGTTTTTAGGCCGTTCTGGAGTTCCTATTTTTTAGGGATGCTTTTTGCTTTTTTCTATTTTTGGAAAGTTTCTATTTTTAGAAAGTTTCTATTTTCGGATCCCACAGAGCATGAAGTCAACACGCCTCCAGAAATCATGAAAAATCGATGAAAAATGGCTAAGTCTGAGAAGGGCGCCCATGAGGAAAGAATGGCAGATAGAGCATGAAGTCTGTCGTACTACCGACATGCCAAAGGTAGGCACTGGCAAGCCAAGGCTCAAGTCCGCCATGGCATGAGAGGCCTCCAAGTCCGCCCATGGCACAAGAAGCCTGAAGTCCGCTCAAGGAAGGAGGAAGTATATGGCGAGCCAAGGCTGAAGTCCGCCTAGCAACATGCAAGAAGAAAAAAATGGCATGAACATGATGAAGTCCGCCGAGCACAAAGAAAAAAATGTCCGGCCAAGCAGGAAGTCTGCCAAGAAAAACTCAAAAATTGGCTAAGTGTTGATACCTTGGGGAGAAAAAACTTAGAAAATTGGCTAAGTGTTGAGAATAAATTTTCAAAATTTGGTTAAGTGTCAAGAAAATTCTCTAAGCAATGAGCAGCTCCGCCCAACATGGCCAACCAATCATGAAGTTCGCCAAGGCTAAATTGAAGATGTCCAAGTCCGCCCTTGGACAAGGCAAGGCTAAAGTGCGCCAATGTCAAGGAGAGGCTGAAGTCCGCCCAACTTTGGGAGAGGAAATTTTTCTAAGGCATGGATAAAAAATATGCCTAGAGAGAGAGGGGATCAAGCTAGCATGAAATTCACTCCTCGGCATGACGGAATAAAATTCTTTGGCACAGAAGGAAGAGTGTATGGCAAGGCAAACACGAAGTCCGCCCAACTCAACATGAAATAAATTTCTAAGGCATGGACATAAATGCAAAATGGCAAGAGAAACCTCCAAGTCCATCCAACCCAGAAGGAGAGAGAAAATTTGAAAATTTTGACTAAGTCGGATGTTTGGTTAAGTATAAAGTACGCCACAGGAAAGGAAGTGTCTAAGCATTGGCAAAGTTCACCCAAAGCAATGGCAGGCACAAGGCAAAGTCCGCCTTCCAACAGGGAAGCATGTCCAAGCATTGGTGAAGTCCGCCATGAAGATGTCCAGCCACAAGATCAAGTACTCTTAGAGGAAAATGCATCTTGTCCAACCAGCTTCAAAGTCCGCCTTGTCCAAGAGAAGATGAAGTCTGCCTGAGAGCAAGATGGGAATAGCACAAGGAAGACAAACTCTGCCTTAACAAATGAGCAAAGTGGCGCAACAACTATGAAGTCCGCCAAGGAAAACTCATAAAATTGGCTAAGTGTGGAATTTTCCTACAATAAAAGGATCAAATTTTGACTAAGTGTTGGAAAGAAAACAAGAAAAATGAAGAGGAATAAGGAGGAAATGAATAAAATTCTTGCCCAAGGATGGAGTCTGCCCTACTTAGCACAAGCCAAACTCGAAATTAAAGACAAATCCACAGGCAAAGTTCATTCGAGCATAAAGATGGCCAAAATCTTGGCTAAGTGTTGAATGGTCCACATGAAGGTGTTACAAGACGAAATTGAATAGCCAAAATTTGGCTAAGTATGGGAAATACTTCACAGAGAAAGTTCCAATTTCTTCCATTATGGTGAAGGCACAAGAGAGTTCTTCTCCAAATTCAGGGCACTTGAAGGAATTTCAAAGCAGTCAAGAAAGAAAAGTTTAATAACTTCATGTCTAGACATTTTCTCTAAGAGGAAACTTCCAGACCTCGAAGATTCAGATGCAAGTGAGAAAAGAAATCAAAATCCCAAAGGAAATCCAGGATCAAAGATAGGAAGAAACAAGCACAAAGGACAAAGTCGTCAGCAAAGAAAGATATTCTAAGGCAAGTACATGGAAAAAGAACAAGGAGACCAAGGAGGACATCCAAAACGCTGAGGTGGCGCCTCGTCATCTTCCAACCAATCAAATTGTCCCAAGTCAACAGGTCTAGGTTCAATGAACCTGACTTATCCATGGAATTGATTTATATTTAGCAAGAAGGACAAGTGTCCCAAAATGTAATTTTCTTATTGGTCGAGAGGTAGTTAATTGTGGCAAGCCCTAATTAGGGTTTTATTTTGTAATCTCGACCGTTGATTTGAAATCAATCTTGGCCATTGAATTGTAATCGGGGAGCCTATAAATTGAGCTCGCCCCCTCATTTGTAATTTGTGAAGTGAGTAATATGAAATTGTTGCGTTAGACCATTTCCGTTAATAAAAGCTCTTATGCATGATTTGCTTTGAATCACTTTTATTTTCAAGTGGTGTGCAAGGTTACATATCTCCTTCAACACTTAGATTAGAATTAGATTAGAATTAGAGTAGAACTAGAGTAGAATTTCATTTGAATGTTTGTTAAATGAATGATAGATCTGATAGTGGTGATTGGTGAAATCTAGCTCATACTTTATTTGGATAGATGATTTGTATCCAATGCGTAAAGTTAGCTTGAGCTCTTAAATTGTGGATGCTTAACTTTAGTCTTATTTTGGACATGAAAATCATGATCACACCCCTAGAAGATTGCACCCACTTTGCGTAGTTGTCCCAAGGAGGCGAAACAAAGTGTGGTTCCTTGTTTCACTCAATCATTGTCGTCTCTTGAATTCTTAGGATTAGATTAGCACTCCTAAACCCTTATCCTTTTTTACAGTTTTTTGGAAATCCTAAAATTGAGAAAACCCAAAAAGAAAGAGCCTTCAATGTCAAAACCGTCTAAGTCCTTAGCTTGCAAATAAATTCTAACATAAGTCCCCTTGTGATTACCAGCAAATCACAACGCCCACTGATCTTATCCACACGTCAAGACTTGACAAAAGAAACCTTGGAATCGCCATATGATCTTCTCGCAATCTTAGCATACGCGGTGATTTTTCAAGAGAGGATAGAGTGTCTTTGGGCATTTTATTCTGTGTTTGGTGGGTATTAAAATGCACACCAACAGGCCCCAGTTTATTTCTAAAGCAAGGGACGTGGATGAAACATGTGCACATGCTCACTACCTTGAAGTAGAATGTTCTCCATCTCCATTAGTAAAAGGAGTGAAGGTCAAGACGATAAAAGCTAATGCTACTAGCACAAATATGAAATCTACAAAACATTGTGTCCATTGTGATACAGGTGGTCATATGGATGCATTTTGTTGGAAGCTACATCTAGAGAAGTGCACTTATAAAAAAGGTACGAAAGGTAAAAATGGCCTTTATGCCTATGATAAATGAAGAGGGTAATAAATGTAGTTCAAAGATGGATTCTAAAATTTCCTACAGTATGCTAGCACTATTTCTATTTGATAATTTATTGTGCATATGCACTCTTATGTCTTGTATTAGCCTTGGCATTGGCTTCAACTCTATGACTATGACTATGTGTGTGTGTGTGTTTTTTTTTTTTTGATTCATAATACGCAGCAAAGGCTGTGAGGATTTTTATTAAATCATAAAAAAATCAGGTACAATAGGCCAACCAGGCCAAGAAAGAAGAAGAAAGAAGAGCCAAGGAGAACCAAGATCCTCTCAGGAAAAGAAGGAGAACCAAAGAGAAGTTGGAAAAGAAGAACCAAAGATAAGCTAAGGATAGAGCGAAAGATCCAAATCCCTACAAGAGACAAAAGAAAAACTAATTATAGAACACGAGCAATAACCCAGGCCCAAGAAAACTAGGCTTTTTTCCTATGCCGTGAAAGAAGAGCCTCCATAGTCCATTGAGAGCCCTCGTCCAGGGCATCCATTCCTTCAATATAGAGTTTTTCTGTAACCGATTTCCGCCCTTTCTTTTTTGTTGTCCCGTAGTCTGGTTTGCTTTTGCTGCAGTCCCTTTGAGCAATCCCAAGTCTCTGTGAGGGAGCCGAAACAAAGTCAGGTTTGAATCTATCAAAATTCTCTTCTAGATCCTCCATAAAGGGATAAGTGCCTTTTGAGTCGGAGCCATCCTCCTTTGAAAAAGGTAGTGGAACCTCAACATTATTGATGATTGGATCAACATTATTGATGACCAGAGCAACATGAGGAGGGGAATTGGGTACAACAGAAGGCACAGGATCAGACCCAAGGGCATAGTTAGAGGACAAGAATTTCCCATGATTCCACCAGACAAAATCAACATTAGGGATTCTAGATTTTTTCACCCATTTTTTGAGACTTATATATTGTGTGCAAGATAAACACTTAGTAGTGCAAGCCTCAACTTTATGCCCCAAATTGTTGCAGTGGAAACACCTCAAAGGGAGCCCCTTGAAGTTTAGGAATTGCATCCAAGTGCTTATAGATGAATGAATCTGCATCGAATGAGGAAGAGGTTTGGAGATGTCCACCACAACGCAGACCCTGATTGTAATGCCCCGCCAAGTAACCTTAAAGGAAGTTGCAATTAACATCATAAGCGAATCAATTTTTTTTTTATAAAGTGTATTTAACATACACATTCCCTTACTAGTTAACAACAACCTCTAAGGTTACAAGGTTAGGATTACTTAAACCCACATATACATATTACATATAACCATAGCCTTGTGAACTTTATGAAATCACCATCATACATCATAAGAATATCACATAACATAAAAAGATAATCAATCGAGATACAATCTCATAAACATTATCTTAAACCAATAGTTACATTACTCATTCCCAGAATGAGGCAGTAGTACAAAAGATTACAATTACAAAATTCCACCTCATAAACATAAGAGGGATAAAATAACTTATACAAGTTAAAATATTACAATACAAGATAATACAACAAGAACTGCGAGCTGTCCATCTGGATGTCTCGCCACCAAGTACTAAAAATAGATGGGGACCCAACGGTTTTGGTGCATGTTCCACCCTACCAATGTGGTACCCGAAGGCCCACCCCCCATGCTAGGAGATAGTAACAAAGTAACATGGACAAATATTCTACTACCTCTAACCAAATCTTACATCTCATTCAATTTTTTATTTAAAACATTCAATCACTTTATATAATAACATATTGTTTCTCTATCCATTTTCCATATACACTAATCAATCCATTTTCAAATCTCTATTCAATAATACATTGCATACATCTTATAAAAATGAAATACGATAATAAATTTACCCTTAACATATTTTACATGCTCCATATTATATATACACCAAACATATATATTAATAAACTCAATTATATAGATTCTTTAATATTCCAATCACAACGATTAATTTGTTCTATGAAAATAAAACATAATAACTATTTGCCTTTTTCAATAGAGATAGTTCCTAAATTTACTTCTAAGGCAAACTAACACTATTGCAAACAATCTTTTCAATTTTCTATCCGAAATCTATGTCTCTTCAACTATCCATTTAAAAACATGCAATCTCATCAATGTATAAAAATATCTTTTGGCTTATCTCTTTGATTACGCATTCAAAACTTATCTTTTAAATTCTTCATGCAAAACTAAATCACACGCACTTAAAAAAATAATGTAAATACTGATTGAAAATACTCATGGATATATATATACATCACAATATATTTTCTTCAATCATATTAACAAAATAAATATTTCTTTTTAAATCAATTAATTACTTCGATTAAAAAAAACATCTTTCTCTACACATACTAATCATTTCTTTTAGAACACTAATAATACCCAATTTGCAAACAACAGAATAAAATAAAATAAAATATTATTTATTTTCTCAAATGGATATATACCTTCACTATATATATACTAAATATAAATTAATATATTTAAATATATTTAATCATTAACATATCTTCTATCTTTTGCAGAATATCAAATTGATTAATTCAAAATAAAATATCCTTTATCATCAATATTCCAAAATATAAATATATTTTTCCAATTAAATCAAATTAATAATTGGACCTTTTATATATGAATTTAAATTTCACAGTTCAATTGTAAATTATGCATTCTTTAAATCAAATATTTAACTCTTTCAATTAAATTTTAACATGCCATTTTAAAATAAACAATAATTTCCCCATATGTTTATAATTTTAATTCCACTAATCCAATCTACAAATTTTATTTAAAATAATATAAATAAATATAATACTTTAGTATTATAAATTATAATATAAAATATTATTAAATAATATTTTAATATTATAATAACAATACATAAAATATTAATATTTATAAATATCAATTTATTATTATTTTATTTTCAAAAGCCATGGGAAAATAATTTAACAGCAGTCTCATGTTTTAAGCATAACTCAAAACTAATGATCTGGGTATTTGATTTTTGGACAGGGGTAAAAAACTTCAAAATGCAAAAACCCTTTAAATTTCTTAAACCCAGTTTGTGAAAGTGAAGTTATAGGTGGCGCAACCAGACCATTTTACCGTGAAAATATAACTATACTGCAAATTTTAAAATCCGATTTTTAATAATAACAAAGGGTTTTATTTTCTAAAAACATTCTAAATGCATTGTTCAATCTTTATGTTTGATTTCAATAACAATAAAATCAATTTCTCCAAATAATTTAAGTTCAACTAAGGTTTTCACAATTTTCACTCAACAATTTTCACAAGCAAAGGCTGTAAATTTGTTTAATTCTTTTCTTCTAATATCAAATTTATTTTCTAAAACAGATTTAACAAATAAATCTTTAATCACTACTATTTTAAAAAAAAAAAATCAAGAACAATAAAATACAAAGAGGAAAACCTGGTACAATAAACTACAGGAAGAGATGAATTTTTGATGCAAGCCTCTTCCAAAGATTTCCTGAATTTTCTTCAATCCTCCAATGAATCCAATCCAAAATCCAACAAATGCAAACAATCTTTCTTTCAATCAATTCTACAATCAAACTTTCTTCAAACCCTTGTGCAAATTTTCCAAAATTTCTTTCCTGCTGTAAAAATGTATTTTTCTCTAAAAACTTTTCTGCCCTAAAATTAAAACATGTATTCTTATAAATCAAAAATACCTAATTCAACCCTAATTCACATTACATGCAAATTAGATATTTCAATTTCACTTTTCAAAAACCCACTTTCAATTTAAAATGAAATTTCAAATAATAAATTAATTTCTAAAGTTGCAACCAATTTCCCCAATGAACATTTAATTACAATTTCTAATTTAATTCTCACACGTTGGAATTAAATTCCAAAATTAATTCTAATTCTTTTATTTCCTTTTATTCTCTTGCATCACGTTTAATTAATTAATTTAATTATTTAATAACTAAACTCAACCCCCTTGGATTAAATTTAATTAATTAAATATTTTAAATATAATTAATTAATTTAAATATAAACTTTTATCTACATTGCATTATTTAAATTAAATAATCATCAACATGTTTTAAATGCAATTATTCTAAATATCTATTTCTAAATCAAGAATTCTTCAGAATTAAATAACATCAAAGCAAGACAGACAATGACTCGACACACACAACTGATGACACACTAAGGCTAGGGTATAGACTTGACACATGTTACCTAGCTACTATCTCCCGTTCAACTTAACCATTGGATCGACACGTTCAAACCTGTGAAACCAGGTGGAGTTGATGTCATGTACCTGCAATCCTGCAACCAAGTAAACAATATCATACAATATATCCAGCATATAATACACACCGTGAAGAAGGAATTACGGATTCACAAGGCGCTCGCAAGCGAGTGATGCGAACTCGTCCTCTTCACCAATAAACTCATCGAAACTAACACTTCCATCATAATTCCAATAATCTCATAATAACATCTCATGTTAACTCTACAACATCATTAATCCATAATGCAAGTGAAACAATAATTAGATAACTGCATCTCACAATAATAGTTGTCACTCAATAGTAACAATCAAATCATCATAACAAAATGTATCCAGTATCAAAGTAATTGCAACCAAACATAGTTTAAAGCAACTTGAACAAGAGACAAAACGGAGGGGTATTACACTGATGAACCTTTGTGTGGGGGCAGCCTCCTCCACATCCAATTTAATGAACTCTCCCACCTGATTGATCAAATTTTTAATGAGACTAGGAGATCGCAAAAACAAAGGCAAGTTGTAGAGCCTGATCCACATAGGGATGTATGTGATCTTGGCAGAGGTAGGGTTAAAAAAAGGGGTTCATGGGGATAGGATAATGCCTGAGTTCTCGAAAAACCATTGACCATTTTGAGCAACAGAATCGCAATCCTCAATCGAATTGAAAGAAAATAGGAAAAACCCAAAATCCAATGGATCAACCACAAGAAGGGGGAGATTGTTCGAAGTGCGTTTAGCCCAATCCAAAACTGAGACAAGAGACGGGCGCTTGCGCATGAACCTAAGAACCAAGGAATGAGCACTGATATCTGCAAAGATTTCACCGATGTAATCGTCGGAGATGAGGAGATTGGTAGGTTCCTCAGAGAAAGTAACAATTGCATTTCCTACAGAGAAAGGAGAGACCCCAACACACTGCTTGTCGAATTTGAGCCAAACAGAAAACATTGCATTCATGTTAAGGGTTCGATCAATTTTTGCATTTGACAAAGATTCAGAAGCCAATTCGTGGGAAGCCACCTCCACATTCTGTACCGAGCCCCTCCTAGTACCCAGAGGGTCAAAACCCAGAACGGAGGTCGGCAAGCTCGCATTTTGTTTAGAAGACTTGAGAGCATACTGACACTTCCCATCCCCCTGTATTTGCACCACCAAGTTTCTTCCTTCCATTTGTCGATTTCTTGCCTTTGACCGTAGCCTTGATCCTCTCCCCTTCATGCAACACCTGCTCAACAACACCTACACACGTGTCATAATTCACAACGTCACGGGGATTTGCAGAGCCCTCACACATATTCGCCTAAGAGTTATATTACCCTTTATATACATGACTATGTGTTTATTATTGTACGTAGTGATTAGAATTTTTATTCTTGATCTTAGGGTTTACTTGGGTATATATGTCAAATTGTGAAGGCTTTTGTGTTTTTCTTGGGGATTCTTCTTTATTTTGGAAATTCTCCTAGTGTGCTTTGACAATGGGCACTGGCTATCCAGCCCCAGGAATGCATCAGGGCATGGATGCCATGTCATGCCTCCATTTATGCTACGGATACCGTGCTTCTAGTGTCGTGCAAACATCAAATCACCGAGCGGATGGCGGCTGTGACTTTTCTGATTATCCCCAATATAATGGGATGACATGGAATTGGAGACACTATATGACTACATAAGTTATAAAAAATAAGCATGAGCACATAATAGTAATCTAGGAATGAGGTAAATTGATAAGATTCATAACCAAAATATAGTAATATAGAACAAACATATGATCTAAGCACGGTACAAGGTTATAGAAATAAGCATCAAGTAATCAAAGTAGAATATAGGTATTACAAGGGATGAGATCATGAGTATATAAACATAAAAGTATAAAACTATCATGATAAAATTGGCTCTCGGAAAATTCACCACCAACAATTCACCAAAAAATTCACTGCCAACAATTCACCAGGGAAAATTCACCGTCATGAAAAATTCTCCTCGAGTAAAATTCACCACCAAAATTTGTCATGACGGTGAATTTTCTCGCCGTGAATTTTCTGTTGGTGAATTGTTGGAGTGAATTTTCCATTGGTGAATTGTTGGGGGTGCCATAAAATTAAGCATGGATGTATAACAATTAGAAAAGAAGGAAACAAAAGAAATAGAAAAAATGTGACAAAGATGAAAAAATAAGGATACGATGAGAAAGGGCAATAAAGACAATGTAACACTTAGAAACGAGTAAAGTAAAAAGAAAAGTGTTGTGTACATTCGATTTAATCAACCTAAAGAACATAAAGAAAATTCTTTAGTATAGGACTAACATCATTAGAAGCTAAGTTTTTATCAAAATTAAATATTAGTTTCTTAAGAATATTAACAAGAAAAAATATTCAAAATATAATGAATATAATTTGAAGAAAATAAATTATATAGTATGTAATTTTTTGTATATAATATATTTTTTATCATAATATATTTAAAATGATTATTTTAAAATTTATTTAGAAAATTTTGAATGTATTCAATTATTGAAATATGAAATTTTATAAAAATTAAACTTGTGTTTTATTTAAAAGTTTTTATATTA
>CM021100.1:318094365-318104469 GCA_007115665.2 Sequoiadendron giganteum | reverse complement strand
TAAAAAATTTAGATTTAAATTAATTTAATATAAAAACATTTAAGAGATTTAATATTTTTTATATTAAAATATTCATATATTTATACATTAAAATAAAAAATATAACTTTTATCAAATCTTAGTAATATTTTAAATATTTTTACACTTTAAGAATAATTATTTTGATATATTCAATTATTGATTTAATTGTTTACATGGCACTAATTGGAGGCTTTATAAAAATATTTAAAATAATCATGTTAATATATTACACTTTAAATATTTAAAATGATTATTTTAATATATTCAATTATTGATTTACTGTGTTTACATGAGGGATTGTGCTCGAAAATCAGAAAAGTCACGGTTCTGCTAGATGATTTGATGTTTGCACGACACTGGAGAGGCACAGTATCCGTAGCATGGATGGACGCATGGCATGGCATCCATGCCTCGGTGCATTCCTGGGGCTGGATAGACAGTGCCTTGACAATGTGTATGCTCTGGCTAATCTATAGACTAAATTGCATTGGTATGGTCTTATATGGGTGTAGATGCTTTTCTCCATGTTCTTTAGGTAGTGTCTCATGGGTTCTATGACTGTGTTTATTATTGTACAACTATATGATTATGTGTTTGTTATTGTACATAGTGATTAGGGTCTCTATTCTTTATCTTGGGGTTTACTTGGTATATATGTCATTATGAGGGCTTGTGTGTTTTTCTTGGGGATTCTTCTTTGTTTTGGAAATTCTCCTAGTGTGCTTTGGCAAGGTGTATGCTCCTATGATGGCTAATCTATAGACTAAATTGCATTGGTATGGTCTTATATGGGTGCAGGTGCTTTTCTCCATGCTCTTTAGGTAGTGTCTCATGGGTTCTTATGCTCTTCATGGTTTACCCCTATGTCTTGTGAGCTTATAATGTGCCTAATTATGTGTCTTCCTACCTTTGGTTCATGCTTCAACTATGTACCCATGAAGGCCTTGTCTTTGTATCTAATCCCTAAGACTATAGCCTTTCATTTCCTTAGTTTAAAACCTACATGTACTAAATTTCATATGGTTTGTCCTCCCAAGTCCATGCATTTTATCTAAGCTTTTGATGTTGACATCCTTTGGTTGGTAGACTAAAAACTTAAAGCACATCCACCATTTTTTTTGCATTATGTCTCTCACCTAGCAACTAACTGCCCACTTTAGAATGTGGCATGACACTTGGCTTCTTGTTTTGATTAATTTCTATCTTCATAAACATGGAGATATCTATTGGTGCATGTACATGGTACTAGGATGAATTAAATATTGGAGAGTAGGTGTTCCATGTTGTAGACCTATGCACTATCAATGATGGTTGTAATGGATAAGGAATGTTCTCCTTTTTGATCTTGTGTACTTTGGCTGATCCAATGAATATTTCCTTGCTCATGCAAATTAGATTTTCCTACTTACAATTGTGTAATGCCTGTGACAATGTGTAATTGTCAACACAAGTTGATTTGAATTTCATAGATTTTGGATTTGATTGTGTGAACATTTTTTTATCAACGTTTCACATCATACTCTATGATCCGTCCTCCAACTTAGATTATCCTAATGATAGATTGTAGAGTATGATTCAAAATATTGATTAAAAAAATGCTCACGCAATCAAATTTAGAAGCTATGAAATTCAATAACATGGACTATGGAAATCTGTTGTCTTTAATGACTTGAGTTGCCACCTTTTCTCAATGACTTTGGATTGTTTCTAAGCTAAATACTAAGTTGTAATTGCTATGTAAGCATGTCTTGAATATGTGTTCATATTGATGGTTGTTCCCTATCATAAATCTTGTGCTTTATTATCAATTTTTTCTTTGGTAGCAAGGGTTAGTAGCCCTCGCGAGGTTTAGGGACAATCCCAACACTCTCCTTGCCACTAAGCACAAATTTACTATTGGGAAGGTTTTGGAGCATACATAGACCAAACATTTTGAAAATCTCATTACATATAAAGAAGACTTATAAATGGCCCTACTTCAAGATATGAATGAGCCTATATCATTTTTCGCTCTAACCTGATAGTTTTGATTTCTTTCTAAAAAGTAATATGAATATGTAGAACTATTTATCAATAATGATCTAATGGTCCAAAAGAAATTTTTGCTTGGATAAACATTTTAAATGGCACATGCATATTACTCCTTGGAAAAAAATCAAAATTCTAGACTAGAGAGAAAATTGATTGTGAGAAATGGAGATTGGGTGAAATTCAAAACTATGTCCCTTTTGTAAATGAAATAAACAACACAAATCTAACTTATTAACTTTAATGACTAGAAAATAACATATGTTTTGCAAATGTTGTAGGTGTTGAAGGTTTTGCTTTCCCTTTGCAATAGAAAATATGGCCCATCCATTGTGCCAAATCGTCCCTGATGGTGATTTGTGGAAAGGATGTGGTGGAAAATGAGGACTTTTATCAATGCAAGAGCTTGGTGAGTATATTCTAAATTCTTTGGCCTTCTCTACCTAACCTTCACAAATGGGTCTTGGATTCTTGGAGGCTACTTTTTTAGGAAAATATTGAGCTCTTTTAGTATGCAAATGGTTCTTTTGTTGCTTATTTTTCCTTTTCAAAGGATAGAGATTGGTACTTGATGGTAATCTATTGTCTTGGGGAGAGCATTCTATCTCCATAAGCCTTGGTCAACATTCGTTAATCCCCATATGGAGCATTTAAATTTGTGTCTAGTGTGGTGAAATGTGCCCCTTAAACTTTTCTTGGATTTTTTCAACAAGCACCCGTTAAGGATTAGCCCAAAAAGATAAATAGTTGAAAGTAATCTTTGCCAAGAATGTTTACCAAGATCCTTTGAGACTAATCTGAGGGATATTTTTCACTAAAAAATGAAGTGTCCCCAAAGCTCCAAAATTCAACACCATCAGAAAGAGCTTAGAACATTGAATCCAACGCAACTTGAATGGAGTCAAAAGGAGCTCGTATGCTCAAGTTATGGCTGGTCAAAGTTCGATCAAATCGATACTTGAGGCTGTCATAAAAGAAAAAAAAAAGATCATCTTTGAATTCATCAGAAATATCATCAAATCGAAGAGTTCAACAACATGAACCCAATGATGTTCATTTCATTGAATTCTGAGTTTGTACGTTCGAGATATCGCAAGTCAAAGTTGTAGTTGACCAGGGTGGACCAGGCTGTAGACTGATGATGTCAACACGGACGTTGACGTGGACAAATCAGTGGGTGATATGTGGAATTAGTTCGTACAAGTGACGTGTCGTGCATGTGTGGTAGGTTTGATGATGTGTCTTTGACATCATGGCGATGATTGGACTGGTGGAGTGAATCACATTGTGCCACATGACACCTTCTCGTTCAGCCACGTGGCACCCTTTTGTTATTGGTGGACGTCAGGTTACTGAACAATTTAACAAAATATGATTAGGGGGTTTGACCCCATAACCTCCCCTATAATGACCATTGTCTTCACCACTGCGCTCACGGCTTGTCCTTTATCTTACATTGGTTGTTAGTTTGTTTTGTTGTGTTAAACGTCGACATGTTCTAAAACGTGGCCAGTGGGGTTTGAACCACCGACCACCGATCACATAAAACTAGGGTATACCGCCACACCATTGATCCGCTCAGGAATATATGTGGTATCAGTTGGTTTTATCATGTGTTTAGAGCTGAAGCTTTAACAAATGGCTCTTTATAGTTAAAACAACAACCCCTAATCAAATAAGACCAAATGCAAAATGCCAAAAGGGGGTTGAGGATGAGCATAGGGAGGTTTCTAGGAGGTTAGGCATTTATTTTGATGGTTAAGCCTTATTAGGTTTATTTTATGTATAAAAGGAGGAGTGTAGGCTCTTAGAAGCCAATCATGTGATTTGAAGGAGAGAATGCTTTGAAGACGTTGGAGCCATTCTTGTACGACAGAGGAATGTTACGTCTTTGTGCTAGAAGGGAATGGTCTTGCAATTGTAAATTCTAATTTTTGGAGCATAATCAGATTGACCACTCTGTTGGAGAGGGACTCGAAGACGTAGCCTTTTGGCGAACTTCATTATCAATTATGTTTTATCTTCTATCTCTTTACTCTCTTTCTTTCAGTTCATCATCCTTATCATGCTATGTTGTTTGAGCATTTATGTTATGTTAATTCGTTCATTTGAGTTTTGAATTATTTGTTATAAAATGTTAATTATTTTGTAAGCAATCATCCTAGATCCTTAATCGGATCAAGTTTGGTATTAGAGCTTTGTGTGACTAGTATTGCAGAAGTGACTGTGAACGAGATCCAGGATTCGGCAAGGCAAAGGCAAGCTTGCAGAATATAATCCTAAGATTGGAAAACGAAGAGCTAATCCACTGTCACAGATGGAAGAAGCAGGTGGTGGACAGAGCTCATAGCTTGATGAGAAGAGTTTCCAGAAGGCTTTTCTCGACCTGAAGGCGATGGTGGAAGAGCTTTATGCAGATAAGAAGAAGTGTGAAAAGGGAGGTTCTTCAAAGCACAAGAAGCAGGAAGATTAGAAAGACAAAGAGGGGAAAACTCCACAATTTCCTTCTCCTCCATCTTCTCTCTCTTCTTCTTCTCCCCCTTCTCCTTCTCCTTCTACCACTGTAAATCCATTTAAGAGCAATTCTAAGCTTGTTATTAATTGGATGTAAAATTTGAATTGCTTAAGTATTGTAGGGAGTTAAATGTCGAAAAGTTAGATGATTGGGTCCAGCAGGTAGAAGTGTATTGTAGGATTCAAGGCCTAGTAGAAGATGCTTCTAGGATCCAGTTAGCCACTCTCTGGTTGGGAGGTACAACTCTCACCTGGTGGGAGAGTAAGACTCGGGAAGAAATTGCTCTCCATGGTAATGTCAGTATACTTGGATGAAATTTGTTGCTGCCCTTAAGAAACAGTTTTACCCTTTAGGTTACATGCAACAATTAACCATGAATTGGCAGACCTTTAGGCAAGGTAAGGGGTAGTTTGTCCAGGATTACACCCATGAGTTCGGGAAACGAGCTATTGCTTGGAATGTTCCCTTGTATACTCAAGATACACTACTTAAGTACATAGGTGGTTTGCATTCTTACCTAAGACATACAATTCTAATGTTGAGTCCTAATAATTTGGATGAAGTATCTGTCCAAGCCACTCATTTAGAGTCAAGGAGTAAGAACACTTTCAGTGATAATTTTTCAAAGAAACCATCTAAGTCTAAGGGTAAGCCTAAGGGTACAGACAAAGACAAAGTAAAAGGGAAGAAGATAGCCACAGTAAAGAAGGAGGGTGATAAACCCACATGTTCCCATTGCAAGAAAGAGGGGCATGATGATTCGAAGTGCTGGAAGTTACATCCAAAACTAAGGTTGAAAAGATATGGAGGCAATAAAGGCAAGCAAAAGACTGTTGCAGTGATTCAACAGGATCTTGGATCTGACTCCAGAGATGAGACAAAGATTGTTGTTGTCGGGATCCAAGGTAAAGGGAAAGGTATATCTCTTTCTTCTAATAGAATTTTTTCCAATGCAAGTGCAACTACAAGTAACTAATCTTCTCCTAAGGTTGATAAGCAAAGAAATGAATTGTTTCACATTTGGGTTGTAACAAAACATACTAAGGTTGATACATTGTTTGATACGGGTTCTCAAGTCAACTTAGTATTTGAAGAAGTGGTAAAGAAACTCAATCTGGTTACAACACCTCATCCAAAGCCATATCCACTTGGATGGGTTTGCAATGATGCTCAACTACAGGTAACAAAACAATGTAAATTGAGATTTGCTATCACTGCAAACTTTGTTGATGAGGTAGAGGTAGATGTAGTTCCTTTGGATATTTGTGGGCTTGTGTTGGGGAGTCCTTATCTATATGACAAAACACAATCTTTTATAGGGGGGAGAACAAGTATCATCTTTTTAAAGATGGGATAAAATACATTGTGCGTGCACATAAGGTTAAAAGACTAATCTTACAATAGTTAATGTTGGTCAATTGAAAAGTTTGGTCAACTCTAGTAAGAACTTTGTATTAATGCTTGTAAAAGCCAAAGAAGAAGATAAATCTGAGGCATTCAAGGGGTGTGACCCAAAACATAAAATTGAAATGGTCAAAATTGTTTTCGCTTATGATGACTTGTTTCAGGAACCGAAAGGGTTGCCACCCAAAAGAGAGATACACCATGAAATCCAATTACAACATGATGTGCCAGTGCCTAACATCGACATGTACCGTTTATCCATTATGCAGAATGAGGAAATCAAAAAGCAGGTTTAGGAGTTGGTTCAGAAAGGAGTCATCCATCCTAGTACATCTCTTGTGGTTCTCCAATTGTGTTGGTTCCGAAGAAAGATGGGACTTGGAGAATGTGCATTGACTATCGCGCCTTGAACAAGATAACGGTAAAGAAAAAGTATCCTCTTCCTAGAATTGATGATTTACTTGATCAATTGAAGATGCATTTTATTTCACTAAGTTAGACTTGCGTAGTGGCTATCATTGTTGAAAATTGAGGTGTTTTAGTAGCTTAATACCTTGTAAAACTTTAATATTGCTGATCTAAATATGTATTTCCTTTGTTACATATTCTTTGTGAGTGATTATCTGATTAATCCTTTTTACTGTTTGTAGAATATAGACATAAGTTGATAGAAAAATAGACAGGATATTAGAAAGATTGCACAAGCATGTAACATGGAGAAAACCCTTTCGAGTAAAAAACTCCACCAAGAAATGATCTATTATTCCAATCTTGAAGTAGATTACAATAGCTTCAATTCTTGCTTGAGAATGCCTCTTTTGCCTTCACCAAACTTCTTCACAACCTGCAAATAAAACTTACAAACTTTCTCTACAGCTTGCTTGAGATATATAGACTTTCTCCAACATTGTAAACTCCAAATGAGTTACACAAACAATGCTCAAGCCCTAACCCTTAAAGGTACACCAATTACATGCAATTGGAGATGCACTGTGAAAACCAATGTCAAACCATCTACCTCTTCCATTTGGGCGTACCACACTAAAGTCATAACTGAGTCTTCATCTTGTAAGTATCTCAAGGCTTTATCGTCAAAGTTGGCGCCCAAAATAGGACCCCACTTAACTAGGCAATCAATAATATCTCTGCATGCAAAGGAGTTAATTCCAAGAAGCCAACTTGGGCGCCCAAAGTGCGTCCAAGATATTTCTTGTTAACTGAAACATTTCTCAACACCATTCATGCAAGAATGGTCATCTCCTATTAAATGAAGGTAGTTCCTATTATATGTCATGCAACTCAAGTTATTATGCATGCATTCCAAGTTAATTGAAGTCAACTAACATGCAACTAAAACTAACTAAAGATAACTGAATTGAACTGAACTGAACTTCAACTAAACTTAACTGAACTTAACTGAACTTCAAACCCTATTTTATAGGTGCTCAACATGCATAAAACAAAATCCCTATTTTATAGGAACCTAGGATGCATTCTTGAAGTAAACTCAATTTACCACTTAGTTAACTGAACTTAAGGTGAGTGTCACCTCCCATGTGTGAGCCCATGTGCTCCTATTTTTTAGGAGCCCACCCCAAGGCGTCCCCACATGTTCCTAACATTTAGAATAACATACAAATGTCAATTAACATGATTATTTCATCAATTATTAATTCCTTCTTAATCCTAGTGTTGATAAACACATTTCAGGAACTTAGGATATACATGAAATAACTAATGTTTTAGGATTGCAATTAAATGGCATCCTATTTCCAACAAATCATCGGATAGAATTGGCGATGGAATTTGCTTTAGGAGTGGTTGGTTATGCCTTTTGGGCTTTGTAATGCACCAGCTACCTTTATGAGAGTCATGAATGATGTCTTTCGTCCTTTTATTGATGATTTTGTCATAGTCTATCTAGATGATATCCTTGTATTCAGTCGAACTTGGGAAGATCATGTAAGTCATGTAAAGAAAGTCTTTGATGTATTGAGAAAAGAAAAATTGTATGTAAAGATGTCTAAATGTGAATTTGCTAAGACATCCTTAGTGTACTTAGGCTATGTCGTAGGGGTGGTCAATTGAAAGTAGACCCTGCGAAGGTTGAAGCTATTGTAAAATGGCCTAAGCCAAGTACAGTCACAGAGGTCAGAAGTTTCCTAGGTGCAGTTCAGTACTGGAGAAAGTTTATTGCAAATTTCTCTTATATAGCATCACCATTGCATGCATTAACCAGTACAAGGGCAACTTTTCAGTGGGGAGGTCCACAACAGAAGGCTTTCGACACTTTGAAGGGAAAGTTGAGCACCGCACAGGTTTTGGCCTTACCAGATCTACATCAACCATTTGAGATCGAGACAGATGCGCTTAAGTTAATTTCCGCTTATCTCTCAAATCATTGCTTTTATTGTTTTTGATGTTTTTGATCATAAATGAAGTAATGCGATTTTGCAAGTAAATGATATAAAATCTAAATAAAAATCATTCAACTCTGTAACTAGAGAATCTATTGAGAATATGGATGCCAGACTATTTATTATTCTTCTGAGATGATTACACTGAACATCCAAGTACATGCAAATTAAAAGGTAATATTTTATTTGATGAAAAAACCTGATTTGCTGCAATAAGAAATTTGTCTTGAACTGGTACGGCTGCAATCAATACACCTTTCTCCCTCCGTCTGGTGACCCTCAATGATGCCAAGAGTATAGGCGCCCAAGCTGGCAGTGACAAACTGAACCAAAGGTAGGCGATTTGCTTCCAGGAGAAAACACGCCCTCTTTAGAGGTGGTACGGCTTGGTACACAGCAGCAGCAAGTGAAAATAGTACGGCCTTTCTAAGAATCTCCAGATTCAAGCAAAATAGGCGCCTTACTGTGGAGAACTCCTCTGGATAAAACTCTTGCTGAAAACCTGAAGATATAAACCTCTGTGAATGCTCTGTAATTTCTTCTGAGTGAAGAAATCTCTTGCCTGGCAATAAATCAGATGATATCTCACACCCTCTGAATTGCTTTCACTGGAGATGGCTCGTTCCCCAATGCTTTGAGACTGAAACCCTTGGTTTCCGTGCTCTGATCAAACTTCATCAATTTTCAATTCACAAAATAACATAAGGGCTCGATTTCCAATGCAAAATGGCTTATACACTTGAAAAGTGCGATTTCCTTAATAATAGGGAATATTAAAAATAGTTCGAACTTTTACTTTTAATTCTTCAATAGTCCTCAGCCAAATTTTTATAATAAAATATAATCGCCAATTTGGCCCCCTTTCATGATGGGCGACCCCTTTATCAAAATCACTTAAGTTATAATAAAATATTATAACTTTATATTATAATCTCCAATTAATTAATATTTAATTAATTCAATTAAATATTAATATCTCTCTCATTATTCATCCGATGCCTGATCCGTCTGAAGCTGACGAACACTGAAGTGATTCTGAACACCAACAATCCATACTGCTAAAAATAGCAGGGGTCCCACGCTGACTGCCAATAACTGCTAAAAATAGCAACTTATGCAAGAAGTGTCCGAACGAGCCCGAACGAAAGCCAACTGATCAACAACTGCCAACTGAAGTTGAGCCAAGCTCCAACATGACCCTCTATCCAGTCTATCAGCCTACGAGGGTCGCATGATAGGCTAATCCTGTGCTCGGAGAGATGTCAACGAGAAGGGGACATGACAGTCCGCCCCTCCTGAAATTGCTTGTCCTCAAGCAATCTCAACTCTGGATGCTGCAATATATCCTCGCTCTCCCATGTAGCATCCTCAACAGGCAAATCTCTCCACTTCACTAGATATTCCCTGATAGTCCTCCTACGCAACTGTCTCTCTCTGTACTCCAGGATAGTCTCAGGTACTAAAACCAACTTTCCCTCATCATCTAAGGGAGGTAAAACTGCAAACGGTACCACACGATGTCCCAACGCCTTCTTGAGGCGTGATACATGAAATACATTGTGTACCCTGCTCTCTGCTGGAAGCTCAAGCTCATACGCCACCTCACCAACTCGCCTCAGGATCCTGAAAGGACCGTAATAACGTGGCTTAAGCTTCTCTGACCCACTCTTCCTAAGAGTGGACTAACGGTAGGGCTGCAGCATGAGGTAAACCATGTCA
>CM021100.1:317991563-318094265 GCA_007115665.2 Sequoiadendron giganteum | reverse complement strand
TGCTGTTCGGAATTCTCTGACTCCGAGTCCTCGTAATACGCCCACATCACTCGATTCGCCTTGCCCTTAGGTCTTAGAGGACAATCGTGATTGGCGTCATAGGGACCCTTGCAGTAGAAGCAAAGCTTCTTCCTGCGTAGATCGTTAAGGGCCTCACGATCCAAAGGTGGTGCTGCTGATTTACCTTTTGAATCGTTTTTAAAATCTGATTTTTCTTTGTTAAAATCAGACTTCTCTCTGTTTCTGTTAAAACCCTTATTGTCTCTGAAAGATGAAGAACCTCTGGAGTTAAATCTACTGGACGGTGCTGCTAACTCCATACTACGAGCCTTCTTCATCGCTTCCTGTAATGAAGGAGGATCAAAGGCTTTGATCCAACCTCTCAGTGGCTCTGTCAAACCCTCCATGAAGAGTACTACCAATCGCCTCTCTAAAATGTTCGGAACCATGACTGATAACTTCTGAAAGTCACCAATATAGGACTCCAAACTGCCACTCTGTCTCAACTGAGCCAAGTCTCTGAAGTAGGATTCTGGATCCTTCCTATCAAACCGCTCAACCAATCTGTCCACAAACTCCTGGTATGACGTGATCCTGTCATGCTGTAAGGTCACCATACCGTGGTGCCACCAATCGTAAGCTACTCCCTCCAAATGTAATGTCACATATCTAATTGCATCTCTCTCCGCCATCGGACGCAATGTAAGAAATGTGTCTAGCTTACTAATCCATGCCTGGGCTGTCACCTTGCCACTACCATCGAACATCGCTAGATTGAGTTTGTTTGTAGCATGTTTTAGGTCATTGTTCTGCTGTCTAGGTCTCCAATCCTGTCGTCCTCTGCGATATTCTCTCCTCTGTGTAACAAATCGGTCAAAGGAAATCCTCTCTCTGACATCAGGTGGTACTAACTCCCACTCCTTGTTCGCTGCCATAAGTGTATCTACGAACAACTCCTCATGCTCCTCACCTGCAATAGCCTCATCGGGCTCCTGTCTCACAAAAGTAGGCCTAGTGGGCCTGTCTGCTGTCCGTGAAATAGTCCTAGGTGCTCTCTGGGATCCTGCATCACTTCTGTCATCGTCACACTGTGGTGATGGTCTCATCTGTATACCTAACCTCTGGATTGCCACTGCCAACTGCTGTAGCACATCGTTAGACTGCCGTTGACCTGCTCGTAAGTCTCTGAGAGTGTCTAAAACCTCGGCATCGTCCT
Source organism: Sequoiadendron giganteum (assembly GCA_007115665.2). Classification (NCBI taxonomy): domain Eukaryota; kingdom Viridiplantae; phylum Streptophyta; class Pinopsida; order Cupressales; family Cupressaceae; genus Sequoiadendron; species Sequoiadendron giganteum. The sequence continues at coordinate 318,093,049 of CM021100.1, read as the reverse complement.
GATCTCTAGGGTTATCAGGAACCTCTGTTCTCGGAATATCTGTTCTGTCAGCCATGTTTCCCGGCTGCCAGATCGAACCCTGTTGCCTGTCAATCAAGGCTCTCCTGCGAGTATAATACCTGTGAGACCCAAACTCCTGTGGCTGCATAAGATTGCTAAACCCTCAGGATGGCAGGATTTAGCTCTGATACCACTGTAGAAACCCCTTGTTTCCCCTGTCTCAGAATCTGACTATTTTTGTTTGTTTTCTGAAGTTTTTGGTTTTTTTGTGATTTTTGAACATAAAAGAGATAATGCGATTTTGCAAAGAAATGATAATAAATTCAATAAAAAAATCATTCAACTCTGTAACTATAGAATCTATTGAGAATATGGATGGCCAGACTATTTATTATTCTTCTGAGATGATACATTGAAGATCCAAGTACATGCAAACTAAAAGGTAATATTTTATTTGATGGAAAAACCTGATTTGCTGCAATAAGAAATTTGTCTTGAACTGGTACGGCTGCAATCAATACACCTTTCTCCCTCCGTCTGGTGACCCTCAATGATGCCAAGAGTATAGGCGCCCAAGCTGGCAGTGACAAACTGAACCAAAGGTAGGCGATTTGCTTCCAGGAGAAAACACGCCCTCTTTAGAGGTGGTACGGCTTGGTACACAGCAGCAGCAAGTGAAAATAGTACGGCCTTTCTAAGAATCTCCAGATTCAAGCAAAATAGGCGCCTTACTGTGGAGAACTCCTCTGGATAAAACTCTTGCTGAAAACCTGAAGATATAAACCTCTGTGAATGCTCTGTAATTTCTTCTGAGTGAAGAAATCTCTTGCCTGGCAATAAATCAGATGATATCTCACACCCTCTGAATTGCTTTCACTGGAGATGGCTCGTTCCCCAATGCTTTGAGACTGAAACCCTTGGTTTCCGTGCTCTGATCAAACTTCATCAATTTTCAATTCACAAAATAACATAAGGGCTCGATTTCCAATGCAAAATGGCTTATACACTTGAAAAGTGCGATTTCCTTAATAATAGGGAATATTAAAAATAGTTCGAACTTTTACTTTTAATTCTTCAATAGTCCTCAGCCAAATTTTTATAATAAAATATAATCGCCAATTTGGCCCCCTTTCATGATGGGCGACCCCTTTATCAAAATCACTTAAGTTATAATAAAATATTATAACTTTATATTATAATCTCCAATTAATTAATATTTAATTAATTCAATTAAATATTAATATCTCTCTCATTATTCATCCGATGCCTGATCCGTCTGAAGCTGACGAACACTGAAGTGATTCTGAACACCAACAATCCATACTGCTAAAAATAGCAGGGGTCCCACGCTGACTGCCAATAACTGCTAAAAATAGCAACTTATGCAAGAAGTGTCCGAACGAGCCCGAACGAAAGCCAACGATCAACAATGCAAACTAAAGCTAAGCCAAGCTCCACATGACTCTCTATCGGTCTTGACCCTCTGAGGTTGCATGATAGGCTAATCCTTCGGAGAGATGTCCGAAAAGGGACATGACATCACGGAGTTTTCCATGGGAGTCATTCTCATACAAGGAGGTAAATCAGTCTGCTACCACTCTGAAACCTTTTTAGGAGCAGTAAGTAACTATCCTACTTATGATAAGGAACTTTATGCTTTGGTTTAGAGTGTTAAAAAATGGAAACATTACATAATGGGGAAAGAAATTGTAATCCACATGGATCACCAACTGCTTCAGTATTTGCACTCACAATCTAAACTACAACAAAGTAGGCACTTTTGGTGGATGGGTTTTTTGCAATAGTTTCATTTGGTAATTAAGTATAAGAAAGGTACCCATAACAAAGTAGCAGACATGCTCTTTAGGCCTCCTGTTATGAATGCTTTGATAATCCTTCAGAATAGTTCTATGGTTCATAAAAATTTTTAGGAACAATATGTTAATGATGAGAACTTTAAGGATATCTATGTAGCTTTAATCCAAGGTAAACTTTGTAGAAGAGAAAGATTACTATGTGCAAGATAAATTGTTGTACCACTTGGGAAAATTATGCATTCCAAAAGATGAACAAGCGTAGGTAATCAGAGAAGCACACACCTCATTGATTGCAGGACACTTTGGGGTAAGCAAAACAATCACTCAGTTGTAGAAGTATTGTTATTGGCCTTGTATACAAAAAATGGTATCCAAATATATTAGAGTTTGTGTCATGTGTGAAAATAGTAAACCTAGTAATAGGAAATTGGGGTTGTACTTGCCTCTACCTATACCATCCCGTCCATGGGAAAGTGTGTCAATGAATTTTGTCGAGGGTTTACCTATGTCTAGGAAGGGACATGATTATCTGTATGTAGTAGTTGATCAGTTCAACAAAATGTGTATTCTAATGCCTTGTAAGAAAGAGGTCATTGCTAAACTAACAGCTCATATGTACTTTCAATTTGTATGGGTTCATTTTGGGTTACCTACTTCTATTGTATCGGATCGAGATTCTCGATTGTTAGGGGAATTTTGGTCAGCTGTGTGGGGACTCATGGACACCATACTGAAGAAGAGTATAGCCTTCCATCCGCAAATCGACAAACAAACATAGGTATTAAATATGATAGTTGTGCATCTGCTCAAAGGTTATTGCAACAAACATCCCAAGTTGTGGGATGAGAGTCTTCATTATGTGCAACATGCTTACAACCATGCATCACACTCTTCTACAAAGAAGTCTCCTTTTGAGACATGCTTCAGTTATGTGCCTAAGACATCGATGGATTTTTATTTTGGGAAAGATGATGTTGAAGATGGATGCCATGATGCAGAAAGGGCTTTGAAGTTCATCTAGAAAGTCCAAGCAATTCATTATGTAGTGGAAGCATAGTTGGAGTAGAGCCAAGCAAAGTACAAGGCTCGCCATGATAAGCATCGCAACGATCACCATTTTTAGGTTGGAGATCGAGTTTGGTTACTTATCAACAAGGAAAGGATGCAAGGTGAAGGAAGAAAGATCAAGTCGATCAGATATGGTCCTTTTGAGATTTTGGAAAAGATCGGTACCAATGTCTTCTGCCTTAATCTTCCTCCATACATGCATATCTATTCGATTGTCAATGTTGAGAATTTGAAGTTGTATGAGCCTCCAATGATACTAGATGAAGACACAAACATTCAGGTTCCATCAGTTGATGATCTTTCACCAAGGTACATGTCTGAGTTGCCAGAGGATGTCATTCTCAATAGGAATGTCAGGACTTCACGAAGAGGGGCAATTGAATACCTCAGAGTGGGATTGAAGGTTGATACATCCAAGTAAGGAAAAATGGATGGAGATTGGTAAAGTGAGGGAACTTTACCCTCACTTACTTTTTGAGTAATCAAGATTTTGGAGGTCCAAAAGCTCTCCAGTGGGGAGGCCTGATCCGGGGGATATTTTTCACTAAAAATTGAAGTGTCCCCAAAGCTCCAGAATTCAACACCATCAGAAAGAGCTCAGAACATTGAATCCAACACACTTGAACGTAGTCAAAAGGAGCTCGTATGCTCAAGTTATGGTCAGTCAAAGTTTGATCAAATTGATACCTAAGGCCGTCAGAAAAAAGCAAAAAAATGATTATCTTGGAATTCATCTGAAATGGCATCAAATCGAAGAGCTCGATGACACAAACCCAATGATGTTCATTTCGTCGAATTCTGAGTTTGTAGGTCTGGGATATCGCAAGTCAAAGTTGCAGTTGACCAGGGTGGACCAAGTGGTATGACTGATGATGTCAGCACAAACATCGAGGTGGACCAATCATTAGGTGACACATGGAAGCAATCCATATAGTTCGTACAAGTGACATGGCGTGCATGTGTGGGAGGTTTGATGGACATGTCTTTGACAACATTGCAATGATTGGACTAGTGGAGCGAATCACATTGTGCCACATGGCACCTCCTCGTTTGGCCACGTGGTACCCTTCTGCTATCAACGGATGTCGGGTTGTTGAACAGTTTAACAAAATATGGTTAGGGAGTTCGACCTCCTAACCTCACCTATAATGGCCACTGTCTTCACCACTGTGCCTGCAACTTGTCCTTTATCTTACATTGGTTTTCGGTTTGTTTTGTTGTGTTAAACGTTAGTGGGCCGTTCTAAAATGTGGCTGGTAGGGTTTGAACCACCAACCATTGGTCACATAAAACTAGGGTATACTGCCACGCCACTGACCCGCTTAGGAATATATGTGGCATCAGTTATTTTTATCATGTGTTTACAGTCGAAGCTTTAACAAATGGCTCTCTATTGTTAAAACAACAACCCCTAATCAAATAAGACTAAATGCAAAATGCCAAAGGGGGGTTGAGGACAAGCATAAGAAGGTTTCTAGGAGGTTAGGCATTTATTTTGATGGTTAAGCCTTATTAGGCTTATTTTATGTATAAAAGGAGGAGTGTAGGCTCTTAGAAGCCAATCAGGTGATGTGAAGGAGATAACGCTTTGAAGACGTTGGAGCGATTCTTGTATGACAGAGGAATGTTATGCCGATGTGTTGGAAGGGAATGATCTTGCAATTGTAAATTTTGATTTTTGGAGCATAATCAAATCAGAAACTTTGTTGGCGAGGGAACCAGAGACGTAGCCTTTTGGTGAACTCCATTATCAATTGTGTTTTGTCTTCTATCTTTTTACTCTCCTTCTTTCAGTTCATCATCTTTATCATGCTATGTTGTTTGAGCATTTATGTTATGTTAATTCATTCATTTGAGCTTTGAATTAGCTGTTATAAAATGTTAAGCATTTTGTAAGAAATCATCCTAGATCCTTAATCAGATCAGAGAGGCAAGGTGATAGCATATGGGAAGGGGTCGTTAGCAACCAAACTGGAATGAAGAACAATGTTGAATTGAAGCAAGCGGAGAACTGACCATGAAGAATCCACACAACCACTTGCTCAATGGGGGGAAAGAAATTACAACAATTAATAATTCATCTACTTTACAGCAGACATCCACTCAGTAGTGGGGATTCACCACTTAGACAATGGGTGAGATTTGAGAGATTTAATTATTCTTTTCTCCACACTCCCAGTAAACCATCCAAGGGTTACAATGTGTGAAATTAAACACAAGTAAATGCAGCAAATTAAAATGACTGGAACAATACTACTGTTTGCAGTCTTATGATGATTAATATCTACAAAATTATGAGTGTTATTACAATATAATCAAGTTGAATGAAAGAACTGATCTCTTACACTTATTATCTCACAAATATTGAAAATCAAACCCAACACTGTTTTGATATAAATCTAATATAAAACCAGCTATCATAAATTTCAAAAAATAGCAAACCTAACTCCAAATTGCTCATAACATCCTCAAAAATCCTTTGAATGACCTGGAGCATAAAGCAATTGCTTCTAGAGGGAAAGGCACCCAAATTCTCACCAAGAAACTGCAAACAAAGCTCAATAATTAATTGGCATGAATTTCAAGAGCTTCCAGGCATGGTATGACCTCATAAATGGAGCAACCTTCTCCACAAAATCAAATACTTCTCAATAAAATCTGAAAATGCACAATATGGGTCACCTCAAGCATAGGAATGAGATGAACAAATACCCACAACCAAAATAAATTTACTCTAAGAGTTGCAAACCAAAATCTACTTCAGCGATATGACAACCAACAATTACAAAATCTAAAATATCACCAAAATTCACCAACTTTGAAGCACAATCTGCTAGTCTGGATGAGAAGCAATAATATTCCCAACTAGGTGTTATCTTTCAAACACAAAATGTGTTCTTCGTTAGGAGGTATGCATTCTTCGAAGCCAAAACTATGAAGTCATTTCAACAACATAATGATAGCATAAACATTGGATGCCAATTGCTGGAGCAAAGCCTCTCTTTTAAAGAAATTGAGGTGACTGTTGGTTTTACACTTTTCTCTCCAAGGGACACCCAAGGAAATTTGAAACATTTAATTTTTAAAAGATAATTACTCCCTCCTCAACTTTGGTGTCCAAACTCCAAGGAACATTTAAAACATAATAAAATATTAAGTATTTCCTCCATGAGGCGTCCTCCCTTTATGACTACCTTTTAAAACAACTTCAAGTCATAATATTAGGCCAAGGGGACAATTTAAAAATATAACATTAATAACTTGATATAACTTATTTCTCCAATACTTCACCTCAAAATCCAAATTCAAAATTACTCAACTGCTCCACCCAAAATGAAAAACTCATTGTGATGTTGTCAACTGGATCACTGCCAAAATTAGAACTTACTAAATATAGTAAATTATGAGAAATGCCAAAAAATCTCCAAACAATGGAAACCCTAATTTCACCTCAATGAGCCTATGGGCCTCTGGAATAGGTTGATGAGCCTCTGAACTAATCAATTATGAGAAGGGGACATTACATGTGGGCTAGACTTTTGAATCTCCCTCCCTAGTTTTGGGAGGATTCATGTTATGAGGCCATAGGCAATTCTATTTGGTGCTTGTTGAAGGTTGACAATTCCACTTCCTACATTGGGCACTCTACTTTTGTGCACATTATTTTGAACATTAACATATCCTAGCCCCTTCAAGGGGATGTGGTTTTGATAGTGCGGGATAGGCCTTAGACTCAACCACTTGACTATGAGGGTCTCTCGTTCAGATATAGACGATGCTTTGCCATTGATCACCTACCTACAAATTGTCCTCTCTCGATGCAAGGGCATGACTACTTGGTGGAAGAATGCCAACAAAGATCACTTGACTATTCATTCCCTTGATTCCTAAAAATATGGCTCTGCTCATGATGATGAGTCTTTTGAGGAGAATGACTCTTTAGATTTTGGTGTGGCATTAATGTGCCCTACTCCTTTTGCTCCTTCAAACTCTTATGGATAACCTCTTGCTACAATATCACAGTTTTCTTTTCCTTTGGTGGGTTTGGATCAGCTTTTGATTACTCCTGTGGTGGAGGATCACCAATATGACTTCACATCATTGATATGTTGATCCTTCACACTTTGATGGGCTCTCGACAGGGGAATCTTCCCCGCTTCCCCTTGTTCTAAGGACTTGGAGGATAGTATCTTGTATTTTTGTTAGGAGGAAGATTTTTTTTATAAGTATTTATCCCAAACTCATGCTAGGGTGAAGAGTGTGAGGCCAATTAAAGCAAGGTTTGGTATTGTCTAGGTAGGATCCTAAGGGTCCTAGCTTTATCTTTTGATTATAGTTATTTTTGGTAGGTTGGTTGCCATTGCACCTCACTCTTTTTGGTTTTTTATAGTGGTTTGGTTTGTCCTATTGTTCATGGTACATGCTTCACCTACCTTTTAGTTATGTTGTATAAGGGTTGGAGCCTTTTCAATCCCACTTATCAATATCAAAAATATATGTTTTGAATTTTGAAATGATGTAAACTAATAAAATATATATTTATAGTGTATTATGTATTTGTGTTCTTTTAATAAATAAAAATGATTATTTGAATGTAATTTTTTGTACAATTGACAATATAATTTAGTTACTAATAAAATGTTGAAAAATTGTTAAATGGGACACAAATTTTTATATAGTAAACTTTTTTCCTTCAATTTTTTTGCACCAATGACTATAAACTTTAGCGCATGGGTTATTTTTTTCTCCATCTTGATAAATATATATTTTTAAAATAAATCTTGAAAGTTGCGTGTACTAAAAACACAATTGTTTCAATAAATTGTAATTTTTTGTGTTGACTATTTATTAAAAATAAAAAAATGATATCATCTTGGCATAAAATCTCTTCTACTACATTTTTTTTTTTTAAAGAAAACAAACAACTTTATATGTTAGTGCAAATGACCTACTTGTAAAAATAAAAAATAAAATACAAATTTTAACTAAAATATTAAAAATATATATCTAAAAATTGTAGTTATAGACTTACAAAATGGTAGTTTTAGATTTTTAAATATTATCTATGTGAGTAGGAGTTGTGAGAATATTAAGTTTTTAAATAATTTATTTTATTGAGAAACTAACCCCAAAGTGGTGCTACATATGTATTTAGTGAATATTTTCAATTAGACAAGTTGTGGCTCAAATCTAATTTAGCTATAATAAATCTAATTAAAACATATGTTTAATCAAAACTATCTTTTGTTAACGGTAAAACACACAATAATGCATGTTGATAATATTTACATCCTTATTTGAGCCTAGTTGCACAAGTCAAACAATTACAGTATAGTCCAGATTTATAAAATTTCATAAAGACTAAGTTGTTTGCATAAAGACCAGACTCCTCGTGTAGCTCAAACTACTAATTGACTCCTCATAATGTAAAATGTTGCCACCCGATGACCCAAAAGGCCAAAAGATCTAACCAGTCCCTTGCCTACACTTCACCACTTTTTTTGGCCAATAAGGTTCCTCTTCGAAGACCAAGACTATGAAGGCCTCAATCCAAGTTGTCGACTCCTCCCAATCCATGCCAATGGCACGACGAAAGGAGTCTCTACCTTGAGCCACCCACCTCTTGTGGATAACCAGCTATAGGTCATTCGTTTCCAAAAGGAAAGGCAATCTCTCCATTGTCGCTCCCAGTTCCAAAAGCTTTGACAACCCTCAATGCCAAGTACATTTTGACCTCCTTTCAGCCTGACATATTATTCATTCATGTGCTTCATTATGAGGTTCCATCCCAAGTAATGTTGAATGATTACACCATTCACCCAATCGCCTATTCACTCATGTGCTTCATTATGAGTTGCCAACTCCACTTCCAACATGTCATAGGTAATCCCGTCTACACCAACTTCCTACGTGACACAATGAATTTCATCCACGTCATCATGTTTCTTAGTTAGGATTGATCAAACTTTGTTTTGAGCAGAAGGCCCAATTGCATTGAATTCCACCCCATCAACAACCCAATTTGCTAATTCATTTGCTTCTTTATTAGCTCCCATGTAGGTGTGGTTTACTATGAATTCCTCTAAGCTCTTAAGTAGATCCAATATTCTTTCTAGCATTGCCTTCAATTTCCAGTTCGACATTGATCCTAATCTTATTATATTGATTACTAATATGGAATCACCTTCGATTTCCACCTTATCTACCTTAAGGTCTCTGCAAAAAGGTAGTCCATGAGTGAGGGCATTGAACTCCGCAACATTATTGGTGTCTTCATTTAGGGGAATGGCCAAGCTGCCCACATTTTGATGATGCACCCAACACCTCAGAGCCTAGGATTCCCCTCAATGCACCATTAAAATTCAGTTTGAATCATCTACCCTTTGATGGTTTCCATTTTTCCTGCTTGCATTCAGTGGAGGAAGTTTTCTCCCCATTCCGAATATGTGGAGGGACTCTAATTCCATGCCAATTGAATCTCATTTTCCCATCCCATTCAGTGAATTTACTTGACTAACTTGAGTATGAACCCGACCTATTATTAACTACCTCCACAATAGCGGCCTCCACCTTATTTCTAAAGGAGTCAGTTGCCATCTCCCTGTCTTCAAAAACACGCCTATTTCTTTCTTTCCAAATCTCCCAAATGAGGAGGGAAGGAGAAGTAACCCCTTAAGAGATCAAACTAAGGTTTGATTTTCCATCCTTTGAATAGGCTCTTGATTTCATTTGGTAGGGCCATTATCCAACCCAATTTTTCACACATCCACCACCAACATTCTTGAGAGAAGGGACATCCAAGAAAAACGTGGTCTACACTTTCCTTCTCTTTCCTACATAGAACACACCAAGATGGATCCTCAAAGCCCATTTTTCTAAACTTTTATGTTGTCAAGATTTTCTTCTAGATGGCAGACCAAGCGAAGACCCCAACTCTAGGCACACACTATTTACTCCAACAAAGTTGTGTGGGAATGTTAGATTTTTTATAGAGCATCCATTCTTGTGACAACTTTGTACCTGTCCTTAGAATTGAAGAGGCCATTACTAGAGCTTGTCCAAATTACTTTATCTGAACCTATTCTAAACACCAAATTTCTATGCATGATGTTTTCTTTGAGTAGAACAATTTCCTCCCATGGGAGCAGAAGTGTGGACATATCCTTCCATTTCCAACCTAGGATTGAATTATTTTGAAAGAAGCATATATTGGAACGATGGATGCACAATGTCCTTGATGAAGCTGCAATCTTCAATAGAGGACCTTTTCCAGGAAGAAATAATCAACCACACAAAAAGTATGCAATAATGGCATTCAAATAGGATATTCTATTATGATGATCTAGATATGTTACAAGAGTACATATGCCTGATTATATATGCAAAAGTTAAAACCTAGAATGCACAAGATGTTCCCAAGTGTTCAAATCACACTACATGTGACAACATGAAACCCTAACTAACTACCTAGGGAATGATAACATGATAGAGATAAGTTCTAGAAAAGACAACTCATATTCTAGAACGGAATTGTATCTCCTACAACATTATTTATGATTTATTTAATAATGCAACCTAGGACTAAAATATTAAATGCAAACCTAAGTTAACTTATTCTAGTGTAATAAATAATTAATTATACTAACACCCCCCTATAAGTGCAACTTAGGGAGGAAATGAAAAATGCAATGATTATGCAAAGATGATGGGTCCTAGCTACATGATGGCCATTTTAGGTACCCATGTACAAATTAAAAATGAAAATGCAACTAATCTCCCACAAATAGAGAAAAGGGGAAAACCGAGTGGGAAGAAAACCCCTCTCCAAAAAGGAGATGAAATGTAGAAAAGTGATGATTGGAGGACTCAACATCATCCCCCCAAGGACAACAATCATCACACAAATACAAAAAAGATCAAAATTAGGAGACTAGATATCCCCCCCCATAAAGGAGAGTGATCCCCTCAAGGATGTCTTCAAATCTTGTGGAGAAATGAGAAGCCAAGTCTGCAAGACCTATCGTGAACCCATCTGGATGCCACAAGTCTAAAGAGATGGATGAGCCCTCCTTTGCTATAACAAATCTCAACTGAGAGGTAGATGAGGAAGAAGATGGTGCTGAAAGAAGAGCCAATTCAATCCAACCACCACAACCCTGGCGAGGAGGAGGAGAACCACTTCCCACCCTGGAATCTAGAGAATCTAGAACTGATGGAGTGCAATCCAAAAACTTGGAGAACTTGTACACCTGAGAGTGATGATCAATCTCACCATAGGCAATGATAGTATCAAACTGATCCCTGATGATAGCTAAATCGAATGTGAACTTAATCTTAAGACCCTCCTGAGCAAGATGACACATAGAAAGAAGATTATGAGCCATCTAGGGAATATAAATAGCATCAGGTAGATGATTCCTATCCAAGGTAACATCACATATAGCAACAACATGAACAATGTCTACATTGGCAGTGAACATCTTGTCAAACTCTGGAGGATAGATAGTCTCCCAAAGAATGTGATCATGGAATAGGTGATGTGCCTAGAAGCACTTGAGTCAATGACCCAACCTTCCTATCTATCAACTAGGGTAGTGATCAAAGCTTGTCCCTTGCCATGAATCTCAGTTGTGGCAATTCTTGCAATACCTAAAGATGTCTCTTCATTGGAAGAAGAGTGGGGTGAGTGGACAAAAGAAGGCAGAGTGATGTTATGGTCCTTGAGAATATGTCTCAGTTCATGAATCTCCTTCTTAAAACAAGTCTCCTCACAATATCCAAGCCCATTACAAAAGTTGCATTTGGGCCTCTCCTTCTTAGGCCTTTCTTCCTTGTCTTGTGATGATTCAAAAGATCTTGTCTTAGATTTTCCCTTATTCTTGCCTTCCCCTTTGGATGGTGTTGCAATGAGAGCATGAGACTTTGAAGATGAATCAGATTGGTTGAGTTTAGATTGCTCCTTGGTCAACCGCTCACAAAAAGTCTCAAATGAAGGCATCAAAAAACTGTCTCCAAGGCCATCCATAGTAGAATAGAAGGATGTAGCAAAGTAGGAAAAAAAAACCTTTCAATTTGGACAAGATCATGAAGATGCATTCCTTGTTAGTTTTGTCTTTACCACACCTAATAGTTGTGTCCTCAAAGACTTGAATTTCACCAAGTAATCATCAATAGAGGGAGAAGAATCAACTGAGAGTGAAGCAAGTTCTGACTCTAAATAAAGTGCTTGAATATCACTTACTGAACCAAATAATGTCTTAAGCTTGTCCCAAACCGCCTTAGGAGTAGCACACCCCTCAATGTGGAAACACAGTGAATTGGAGACATGAAGAGCAATTAGTCCCATAGCCTCCTCACACTTGATTCAATGTTGGAACTTCTCATATTCCCTAGTAATATGAGGTTGATTCTCATCCAATGTAGACCATAGGCCTATAGACCAGAGGAGATGTTGCATGCCAATTTTCTATGTGTGGTAGTAGTGATGTGTAAGAAGCTCAAAACTTGATTCGACCATTAGAGAGAGCAGCGATCAGGCAGAGAGGAGTGATGTTGGGGTGATGTCTCTCAGAACAAGCAGACCCCTTGGTCACTAAGATGATCAGAGCTCAGGCGGTGAGGGCTAACCAGGATGGCCGGTGGGTGAGGACCGATAGCCAAAGACCTCGAGCCGGTGACAAACAACCGACATTGTCAGCGGGAGAGAAGGTTGGTTGGCGGGGGCTGGTGGAAATGTCGGCGGTGGCTAGAGAAAGAAAATGTTGATAGTGGAAGAATGGTGAATGACCTGTGATGTGATGACAACAGTGTCAGGTACGGGTCTGCGGATGTGACCCATCTGTAGACAAAAAACATAAAGATTTTTTTTTGAATAATGCCATTAAAATCGGCTATTCAAAAATTTAAATACTGATACAAATTTTAATCTGCAAAATAAATACAATGCCAACCAAACCAAACACAATATTCCAAGAGAAAAAATTTGATTCCAACCATAAATTTTAATTGCCAGTCGCCTTGAATTTTATTAATTTTTGCTCAAAACTCTATAAATTTTTTCCCGATTTTTGAAATAAAAATTGCCCAATGATCTAATTTTTTTTTGCCATGATGGAGGACTGAAAGGGAGGATATTTTTTTTTTGCAAACTTGTACAGATAGTACAAAATTCAAAAACCCTAGATATACCTCAAATGGCTCAAGGTGAGAATATCTCCAAATTTGGTGAATGGGCAGGCGATCTATAGGTTTCGAGGCCTTTTGAACACAATGGAGAGGTTGGATAGAGCCTGATCTGCACCAGAAAATAGCTTGGTATCCGGGTGGTACCAAATAGCCTACAAAATAAAACCTTCGAGCCTACAAAGAATCTCTCAAGCCAACTCTCTTGATCCTAGGATGATTCTTCATTGGAAAAGCTCTGAAACCATGTTGGAATGATGGATGCATAGTGTCCCTGATGAAGCTGCAATCTTCAATGGAGGACCTTTGCCAGGAAGAAATAATCAACCACATAGAAAGTATGCAATAATGGCATTCAAATAGGATATTCTATTATGATGATCTAGATATATTACAAGAGTACATATGCCTGATTATATAGGCAAGAGTAAAACCTAGAATGCACGAGATGTTTCCAAGTGTTCAAATCACACTACATGTGATAACATGAAACCCTAACTAACTACCTAGGGAATGATAACATGATAGAGATAAGTTCTAGAAAAGACAACTCATCTTCTAGAAGGGAATCTGATCTCCTACAACATTATTTATGATGTATTTAATAATGCAACCTAGGACTAAAATATTAAATGCAAACCTAAGTTAACTTATGCTAGTGTAATAAATAATTAATTATACTAACAACATACATAGTCCTTGACCCTATTGCCCCAATGGTATTTGAGGTATGCTTTGGTTTGACCAATTGTTATCTTGTTGTCTATGCTCGAGTGGCCCCCCAAGAATCTTCCCAAAACAAGGTCGTCTCCCCATCATGGACGTCCCAAGACACGAAGTTAGAAATTATTGATCTTCAATTCACCATGAAGTTCCAAACCCACAGTCCCTTTGGCAAATTGGCTATTTTAACTACTTTTGTTGGATCTTTGTTGTTTAGGTATTTTGTTTGCACGATCCTAAACCATTTCAAATTTGGTTCTTTGAGGATTGTCCATACCAATTTGGCACCAAGTTCTTTATTCTACCACATCTAATTCATGAGTCCTACACCACCATAATATTTGGGTTTTCATATCTTTCCCAAGATATAAGATCAACTTTGTCCTTTCTAGCCAAGCCCTGCCATAAAAAAATATTCTCATCTTTTGTATCATAGTTGTGTTAGCTCCAGAAGTGAGTGCTAGATATGATAGTAAATAAATGGGTAATGAAGATATCATTGTTTTAAACATTACTATTCTCCCAACCCAAGAGAGCCAAAGACATGTGCAGGATCATGATGGGCCAAAAAGTGGCAATGGAAAAAAAATTACGTTTTGGATCAACTAAAAAATGCGGAAATGTTAAGTTGACCTTTTTTAGGTTCGAGTGTCAGTACATTGCTCCAAACCAATGCCCAAACCTACTTTTGCAAATCGGATATCCGATTTGAAAATCCTATATAAATAAAAAACCTAACTGTCAAAAGTCATTTCACATAATTTGGACGCGGGCACATAGGGAGAAGAAGAAATCCGATATCCGTTTTCATGAGAAATCCGATCTGAAAGGTAAGTTTTTGGTTTTTTAATGCTTTAATCAATTTTTCAATTAGATTCTTATAATTTTAAGTAGTTTTTACGATTTTTTTTCAAAAGTAGGGTTTTTTATTGATTTTTATTAAAAACTAGAGTTTACAATGAATTTTGATTAAAAATTAATGTTTTAAAATGTATTTTGATTAAAAACTAGTGTTGTTGATGTATTTTTATCAAAAATTAGAGTTTGTTGTGGATTTTTGTGAAAAAGTAGGGTTTTTTTATTTATTTATTAAAAACTAGGGTTTTTTTAAAATAATTTCATTTATATTATGTAATTTTAATTAGATTAATTAGTTTTTAACTTTAATCAGGTATTATGGTTGAGAATGAAAATGCACAAATGCCAAATGCTCTACCACCTCTGCAGCCAAATGCTCCACCACCTTTGCAGCCACCAAATTGAAGACTTAATTAGTGAAAAATTGGGGCAATTGAGGGGAATTTGTGAAGTTTATAAGACAATCCCTCAATTGAAAGATATGAAAAACACATTGAAGGAAATAATTAAAAATATAGAAACCCTCTTCACCCAACATAATGCCTTTCATTCTTGGCAAGAAGACATGAGGGAATATTATGCATGTGGATTATCTTATGATGATGTGAAAGATCTCCAAATAACCAAAGCCCAAATAGCCTCTTTATTCGTTAACCCCCGCACCGGTTTGCCAGTGAATGTTAATAAAACAAAACTTTCTATAAAATGGTGCACGAATAGGGACATTGTAGATAAATTTTGGAATCGTTGGTGTATGGTTTTTGATAAACCATCAAACAACAATTCTGATATACCATTTTACTTTATTAAAAAATTATATGTTAAGTTTTTGTTAGGGCATCATGTCAATTACTTTGACATTAAACCCTTCCAGGGCATCGGTGGAGGTATGCCCCAGGATAGACCAGAGGCAGTTAGAGTAGTCTCACGCCCAAATGTTCCCCTTCCTCTACCACCTCCAGTATATCATCCAAAGATTATCCAGGATGCAGCCACACAGACTATTCAGACTATTCACTCTTTGAGTGGTCATTTGGTTTCACATGCTTCTACAGTAGCTTAGCCACATTCTGGTGATGTTGGTGAAGCCTCGAGTGTTGATGCATCCTCCTCCTCAAGTCCACATATTTGTGTGCCACATACTTGCACTATGTGCCACTAGATATGCTTGGGTCCTCTTGTACAACCCGCTGAGCATCCCTTGGACACTTCTGATTATGACCTCCATGATGTGGACATTATAGATCAGTCGCAGGGGAGTGGAGCACACCCTACAGAGTCCTTTCCTACTAGAGAGGGGGATGTTGGAATAGTGACACAAGTAAGATTTAAGTTGTAAATTCATAACTTGCATTTATTTTTAAATGAATATTAATAAGAGATAGTATCAAGTAGTAATATTTATTTACATGGTCTATTTAACAGTATATGTCTGAGGAGGAGCTCACACGGGTGACTGATAGCACCCTTAGGGCCATTTCATTTGGCTCGGACACACACACAATATATATTTTCACACTCACTCGTTTACATTTTTTATTATATACTTGCTTGTCATTGAATTGTCATTAATGAAATTATATAATAACTTATATGTTTATCTTATTTTCCTCTTGTAGGAAATACCTAGTGCAAGTGAGGTGCAACCTTGTCCAGACTATGGAGGCGTAAAGTTAGATAAGGGGAAGGTAATTGAACTCAAATTGGATTGAATTAAGATTTTTAAGATCTTATATTGATTATACATGCATCAACATAGATTGGTAGTTTCATATGTACTTGTCATTTTTATGTATAGGCAATTATGAGCTATACATCATTGTTGACAAGTGACACACTACCTAAAGGAGTAGGTATTGGAACACCTCAAGGAGTAGGTGTTGAAACACCTGAAGGATATAAAGAAAAAGATCAATGTAAAGAGGTATGTGTTTATTTTATTTTGTGTTTGGTAAATATGTTCCTATTACCAATAATTGTATGCTAACTTGGATCAATTTTATGTTTTTGTTCACATATATAGATTGGCATTTCAAAATTTGGTTTGGTATATTATAGGACTCCTGACCCTTTGAAGAGACGTATATTTCAGGTAATCAAGATTTCAATTTTAGAGTTCAATTAAAATTCAATGTTTATTGATTTTGATGTTAATTACTTGATTTTAAATTATATAGTATAACTAATCTCAATTTTGGTTTGAATTTTTCTTGTCCAGCTACCTTCAGAGCCAACGAGTGCTTCAAAGAGGCTTCATTTTGATGATCCACCAGTATTTTAGGATGAGATAGATATTTTGGCATGCAAATTTTGAATACATATTGAGATGGCATATGCCACATTTTGTAAAACTTTGTTTGAGTTGGTGTTGATTCCATTTTTGTATATGGACATACACTTGATTATTGGATAATTTGATATATAGAAGTTGACAATCGAAATTTAATTTGTTCCTCATGTGCATGTTTAAACTCTTTGAAAATTTTATCTTGAGCAATGGTTAAATATCAATGTACAATAGCATAAAAAAGAATGGTTATATAATGTAGTTTATATTTATATCGTTGACTACATTGCATTACACATCTTTCAAATTCAAATCATTACCTTCACATTACATAACTAACAAATAGATGTTCATAGATGAAATTTTTTCAATTACAATATAGTTTTTACAAAGTCAACCTAAGCAGTTATGCAATTACTTCACATTGCATAACTAAAAACTATGAGTAGTTGTCAATTGCATTTGCTTGTCATGGAATTGTATGAGACCACATTTTTTTGAAGCCTTTTTTCAAATAGTCCATTGCCTTGTCTATGCTACCACATTTTTCATACATGTCTACCAAAGTTTTTTATCAAAAAGTTCATTGGCTTGTTGGTAGGGCTTATTGGAACTTGTATGCTCTGACCTCATGCAATCCTAAAACCACTTCATTCCCTCTTAATTTTTTTTGCTTAAACTTAAAACGTTATTGCATTATGTTGCCCCATAATTTGGCTTACACTTTCTTTGTAAAATAACCAATTTTCCCTTGTTTTTGCCCCTTCCAACTAGGGTTTCACACTTTTACTCTTCTTGGGTTACTCTTAATCACTCAGACCTCTTAAACACCATTAAATACACCTGTTCCAATAGTTTCCAACAAGTTCCAATCTATTTTCATTCAAATTCTCAAAAAATCACTCTCTAGCCTTACTCAAAAGGCACAAAACTTTGTGTTTCTTAACAAGGCAGCCTTCTCAGACCACTCTAATCCCTTTATCACCCCTAAAAACATGTTCCTACTGTTGATGTTATTAGCAGCATCAGGTTGCTTCTTCTAGTGATCACATTAAGTTGTAATAAATTAAATGATAGCCTATGTTTATTTAATTTATACTCATTTGATTTAAATGGATGAGGTCGAGCTTCCTTGATATTATTTTGTAATTTATTATTTTCAAGAGAGGTCGACCTCCTTGAAGAGTCACCTTATTTTGTATAAATATAAGGTGATGTTTGTTCATTTCCTCAATCAAGTTCATTTAGCATAATTCACATTCCAAGCAGAAGTTCACACTTGAGCAACAACGCTTCATCTTGCAGCAACAAACCGATTTTAAGGAGAAGCATATTCGATTGTAACTTTACATCTAGGAGAGGTGCTATTATTCATTGTATCAAATTCAGCCATGAGTTGGGCCTGAGTTGTAAGCAAATTTCTGCTCTTATTCCTTCATTATACAAGAGACATATTTGCTTGGTTTTTCTCCCTCAAGAAGAGGGTTTTCCCAGGGTATCTTGTTGTGTTTATTGTCTTATGTGTTGCATTTTCTGAGTGATTTCAGTTGTATTATCTAATCATTAAAACACTAACATGGTATTAGAGTGGGTTTAAAAAAGATCGTGATCAGATTTGTTATTGCAGTGATACCTCTATTCCCTTTTTTTTTGTCTATCTCTATCTTAGTCAAGATGGTAAATGGTCTTAAAATTGAGGATAGACTTGAAGGAGCATCAAAATTCATTTCATGGAGATTCAAAATTATGCTCACTTTGGAGGAAAACGAATTGGTTGAGTGTGGAGAGCAAAGTTTTTGAACCTACGGATGAGGAAGAGAAAGTTCAATGGAGGAAGAAAGATATCAAGGCGAAGAAGATGTTAGTTGATTCTATGAAGGACCATATTGTTCATATCATCTCTAAGTTGAATACATCGAGAGAAATGCTTAAGACTTTGGAGGAGATGTATGAGATCAAAAAAACAAGTCATGCTCTAGCCTTGAAGCAACAACTTCATCATATTACGATGGCGGAAGGAGAATTTGTCATCACCTACTTCATGAAGATTTCTGAATTGAGAGATCAATTCTCTACCATTGGTCATATTGTTGATGACAAGGATTTGACCATGTTGGCTCCTAATGGTCTTCCTTCATCTTGGGAGTCTTACATTCAAGGAATCGGTGAGAGATCGAAACTTCCCAAGTTTGATCGGTTGAGGGCTGACTGTATTCAAGAGGAGTCAAGGTTGGCTGCAAGAGGTATTGGATGAAGCCCTACAAATGAAGACATTCATGTTCTTTCCACTCAATCCTCGAAGAAGGAAGGAAAAGGAGGAAAGAAAAGATGCTTCAAGAGGAATAGAGATAAAGGGTCAGATGGTGCTCTTGCATTCAAGAAGAAGTGGGACCTCTCTCGTGTTCAATGCCTTAGATGTGACAAGTTTGGTCACTATGCAAAGGATTTCCCTACCAAGCCTAATCAACATTATTCATTTGTAGCTGAGATTAGATTTTCTCAAAGTTAGCCGACCTGGATTTAACATTGGTAGCTCTGCAAACCTATTCATAATAGAGTGATCTGAAGACGACAACCCTAAATCTCTACAGAGGTGTGCACTGTTAACCATTTCTTTAAGGCAAGCGTTGAAAGAGAATCTTGGATGAGGAGGTCAGGAGGTTGATGCAAGTGCTTGAAGATTCAAAGGGAGCCTACTGAATCTAAAGAAGATGGTGTGTTTCTAATTGATGTTGTTTCAGGTTGAGGTCTGCAATGATATCCTGGTGTAGCAGGAAGCAATCTTCTGTGGCACTGAGTACAAAAAATTGTTACTCAAAAATCATGATTCTTATAGACTCTCCGTCTAAGGCTATGGAATCATGTTGGGACCATCTACAATAACCTCTCTCAGTTTTTGCTATCTCGGAGGCGTTTTCCTATGGTGATGAGTTTTCAGTTGAGGGAAAAGTTGTCAGATGCAAGCAGTGTAAAGTTGCAAAGTGGTGCAACTTTCATTCTCCAACTCATACGACCAAATGGACTATTCCAACATGTCTGGATGGGCACGTTTACACTAGGCATGGTCCTCTTTTGCACTCAAATACTCTGAATCACTCTGAGCTACATTAGACCGACGATTTCCCTTAAGAGTCCAAAGTGCTAAAAGACAACAATCTTTGATGGACTATTACTCCAAAATTGTGATACTTACAAACTCTCTATCTAAGGCTATGGGATCATGTTGAGACCATTTACAATAACCTCTCTCATTTTTTTCTATCTCGGAGGCGTTTTCCTGTGGTTATGAGTTTTCAGTTGAGGGAAAAGTTGACAGATGCAAGCAGTGTAAAGTTGCAAAGTGGTGCAACTTTCATTCTCCAACTCATACGACCAAACGGATTGTTCCAACATGTTCGGATGGGTACATTTACGCTATTTATGGTCCTCCTTTGCACCCAAATACGCCGAATCACTCCGACCTACATTAGACCGACGATTTCCCTTAAGAGTCCAAAGTGCTAAAAGGCAACAATCTTTGACGAACTGTTACTCCAAAATCATGATGCTTACAAACTCTTTGTTTGAGGATATGGGATCATGTTGGGACCATCTACAATAACCTCTCTTGGTTTTTTCTATCTCGGAGGCACTTTTCCATGGTGATGAGTTTTCAGTTGAGGGAAAAGTTGCTAGATGCAAGTAGTGTAAAGTTGCAAAGTGGTACAACTTTCATTCTCTAACTCATATGACCAAAAAAACTATTCCAACATGTCTGGATGGGTACATTTATGCTATTTATGGTCCTCTTTTGCACCCAAATACGCTGAATCACTCCGAGCTACACTGGACCAGCGATTTCCCTTAAGAGTCCAAAGTGTTAAAAGGCAACAATATTTGATGAACTATTACATGGAAACTGTGATGCTTACAGAATATTCATCTGAGGATATGGGATCGTGTTGGGACCATCTACAATAACCTCTCTCGGTTTTTGCTATCTCAGAGGCGTTTTCCCGTGGTGATGAGTTTTCTGTTGAGGGAAAAGTTGCTAGATGCAAGCAATGCAAAGTTGCAAAGTGGTGCAAATTTCATTCTCCAACTCATACAACCAAACAAACTATTCCAACACATCCAGATGAATACTTTTACGCTAGGTATGGTCCTTTTTTGCACCCAAATACGTTGAATCACTTTGAGCTACATTGGACCAACGATTTCCCTTAAGAGTCCAAAGTGCTAAAAGACAACAATCTTTGACGAAATGTTACTCCAAAACCGTGATTCTTACAAACTCTACATCTGAGGCTATGAGATCATGTTGGGACCATCTACAATAATTTCTCTCATTTTTTTCTATCTCGGATGTGTTTTCTCATGGTGATGAGTTTTCAATTGAGGGAAAAGTTGCCAAATGCAAGTAGTGTAAAGTTGCAAAGTGGTGCAACTTTCATTATCCAACTTGTATGACCAAATGGACTATTCCAACACGTTTGGATGGTTACGTCTACGCTAGGGATGGTCCTCTTTTTCACCCAAATATGCCAAATCACTTTGAGCTACATTGGACCAACGATTTCCCTTAAGAGTCCAAAGTGCTAAAAGGCCATACCATCTATTGTACGGTCTGTAGCTCGATGGTATGACCATGGTAGATGTTATTATGACTATATAAGGTGAATATGTGTGTTTAAAGAGCTACAAAGGTTTGTAGTTGAGTTGGTGATTTGCCATGCATGGCAAAAATGAGTGAAATTAGGTGAAAAATGGTGGTTACAACATGCTAATGTCAATGAAATGTGGGGTCAAAAATATTTAAGGTTGGATCAAGCTTTTGCAATTCCTAATAGATGTGTTTGATGATTTTATAGAGTGTGGCAAGGTTTGGGGAGTGAAGTTGCACCCAATTTTCGTTTTGATGATCAAATTGGAGTTTAAATCATCTTTAATTGTAATTGTGTTGTTTAAAGCCACCTAGCTCTTGCATCACAAAAATCTTACCCAATCAACTTGAACATCATGCACACCCAAATAATCAATTACATGGGAAATGAAATTCACATGAACTTTTTACATTTTTGTTTTCAGAAAAAGTGGCAAGCCACTGTAATTTATTATATATAATAGGAGATATTACAAAACCTAGTTCAAATGAGCATACTGATAGGAAAGAACCAGGAAGAAAACCTCTGGTTGTAGCTTGATTAAGTACAAAAATCTCTTTACATTTTAAACATATCCTTTATACAATGCCAAACATTTGACCCGTATTTCAAAAAACATCACTGGATATAGATTATGCCTATACACAGTTATGACCTTGTTACATTGTTTCACATTTCAAAATTCAAATTTTACAAAATTTGCCTATTGGAGGCATTCAGGGTATAGTCTTCCACAAGAGTAGTATGTTGACGTTCTGGAGTGACAAGCACCTGTACAAACCATCAAGGTAGCAGTTAAACTACATACAATAGAAAATATGCTTAGAATAACCAATCTATATTATTGTAATCTATCGCATACCTCTCCAAAAGGATCAAAGCTTCCTATTGTTGCAGCAGGTCCATGATCAATCATGCCAGGAATATCACAAAAGTTGTCAAATGATAAATCTATATTGTCACAACAAAAAAGATGCTTCGACTAACAAATATATATTAATCTAAACAACCTGACCGATGATGAATTGGTAATGAAAACTATAAAAGATGCTTAGAATAACCAATCTATATTATTCTAAATGACCTAATTGATAATGAGAGGGCAATGCAAACTATAATGTAGGGTCCGTTGGAATGCACAAAAATGGCCCACAAATCCGATATCCGATAAAATCAGATATCTAATATAGAAAACATTTTAATGTTTTTTGCGACGGTAAGATTCTAGGTCTACACATCGGAGTTTCACAAATCGGATATCCAATTTATGCCCACATAGACCTGAGGGTTAATGGTAGAGAGTGGGAGAGTGGTAGATTGAGAGAGAGAGAGAGAGGGAAGGACATGGAGAGAGAGGGAGAGGGAGAGAGGGAGAGGGAGAGTGGGAGAGTGAGAGAGTGAGAGGGAGAGCGGGAGAGTGAGAGGGAGAAGGAGAAAGGGAGAGTGGGAGAGGGAGAGAGGGAGAGAGAGAGGGTTTAGGGTTGAGGGAGAGGGGGAGAGGGAGAGAGAGAGAGAGAGAGAGAGAGAGAGAGAGAGAGAGAGAGAGAGAGAGAGATTTCACCAAGGAGCATCAAATATTCACCATTGATCATCAAGCTTGCAAGGAATTAGGAAAGGGCCATTTTCCACATCAAAATGACACCAATTCCCCCATGGGATTGAAAGTTTGAACATTTAAATAGGATTTAATAGCTTTTTTCATTTGTGTTCTTCATATTATTTCTTGTTTTCATATTTCAAATGGATTTCATTGGGAATATTGTTTCTAACTTTCATATTGGACTAATTGTGTGTTTTTTCTTTGTGTTTGTGCAGGTCTAGGATCACCATTCACATTTTGGCACTAGAAGGAGGGCGAATATGAAGAATCTAACACATTTTTTTGAGAAATTTTGTTGTTTTTTTAATTTTTTTGTGTCTACAAGAAAGTTGCACCGTTGAAAGTCAAATTCCACCACTAGTAGTCTAGCGGTGCCATATAGCGACACTGACAAACTCCAAAATGCGATGTTGAGTCATTCCCCCCAAGAAATTTGAATTCCAAACTCCGAACCCCATCGCTGGTCAAAATAGCGCGACATTTGTGCTCACTGGTTTCTACACAGTCTATTTCTATCAGTCCCAGTGGTGCTATATAGTGACACTGACGTCCTTAAACTATGCTGCTGGAGTTGGGTAAAAGGCAGTTTCAAATTAAGTTCAACATGTGTTTCCTCATTTTGATTGCTTTTGACTCCTAACTGGTTTTTGGCCTCTATTTCTGTAGTATTAACTAGTTTTTGTAGATTAGCTTGATCAAAAGTAAAGGGAGGAAACAAATACAAGGACTCCTCTATGGCATCATCATTTTATTGTATCAAGTGTTTTTAAATGCTTTGGGGAGAAATTATAATCTCTTTTCTAAGGAATTTGTCATCCTCATGCTTTTTAGGACTCAATAGTTTTCATTTGGGCTTAAAAAGAATAAAACAAAGGGATTAAAAAAAACCATAGGAAATTTACTAGATTTTGTTTTGGACTTAACAATTGAACAAACAAATCTCACACTTCAAAGTTGGTGCTTAAAAAGAACTCATATTCTTGCTTTTGAAGGATTAATGAACATGTGCCTTTTATGTTTTGTAATCCCTTATCCAAAGTAATATCATTAAAAATGACATATGCGCTTCTCTCGCGCATCACAATGATCTTGATAACCAAAATAATTTTTTGTGATATTAAGTTGTATAGGTGATTACCTCCACACTTCATTAGGGTTCTTAAAATTGAACAAAATCTTGCTAGTGTGAGTGGAGTATATTGTGAGTGTTCTCTCTTTGTTTCTCAACAAAGATTGATCGGACTACGGATGTGCTTGCTCACTTTTGTCTATCCTTAGAGGGCCTGCCTGGTGTGAAAAAGTAATCACCTCAGGGAATGGCCCAACCAAGAACACACTAAAACTAAGTGACTTCCAACCAATATATAAGTGTGGGTACTTGAGGAAAGTTTAAGTATCACAAGGATTGTTCCAACAAGAAAGGTAGCAATGGTCACTTGTCATATGGATGACCCCCCATGAATGGAATCCCTGTACTAGAACCTTTTGTTTAGAAGGTGCAAATCCTTAAATCTATGTGTTGGTGCAAGAACGTTCGTTTTGAAGTTTTCCCACATTTTTACAACTCTTAGTAGAGATGAGAAGTATCCATGGGATTTTTATGGGTATTGATGGTTGGCTGACCAGAGAAGTGTGTGTTGTGGAGGGGATCCATTGTGGTCAAGCATCTAATAATCCGCTAAGAGTAGTCGTAACTAGATTTATCCAAGTGGAAACTCAACAAATATTGTCTCATTTTATCCTAGGATTTTGCATCACTTTGGAATCAAAACACCTTGCTTGAATCTAAAACACTAGAAAACACACATTCATGAAATCTTCAAAATTTCAAACCCTTTAGGAGGAACAAATACCTTTGAAAAATCCAAGTGCTCTTTCTTTCCCTAGGGATTTCATCCTTAGAGGCTTCTAAGTATTTGGATTTATATCACAATTTCTCTTACTAAAGTCAACATTAGGAGACTATTGCCTTGATTTCCTTGATTTTCACATAATGGACCTTGTGGGATGAAAATAAATTAGGACATTAGACATTCAATTTGAAACATAATCTAGAAAGTGTTTTCGGTAAAAAGAATCAATCTAAGTAAGACAACGAACAATTGAACCTCACATGTGCTTGATCCCACGATTTCTTAAAAATTCAAAGTTCCCAAACCAAGTAATCACAAGTTCCTTAGTCCAAAAGATCGTGAGGAACGTCTTTCAAGACTTCATGAAGTTAGAGAAAGGTTGGTCTATAATTTTTACAAGAAAGCTTCAAAGAACAATGCTAATTTGTACAAATTTTATTATAGTCAAAATCCGAGTCTCTTTCAAAAATTTGCATTTCTCAGATAGGAAGTACAAACATGTTCTTCAATATCGAGGTCTTGTAGAAAGGAGTTCTATCTAGGTCTAATATATGATCAAATTCAACATTCTCACCCACCCTTCAAACGTCAATCAAATCTCATCCCACCAAACAAGTCTTCAAACCTTGGAAAAACCAAATCATGCTAGACTTTTGGAAAATCCTTCAAAATCAAATAAAAAATCATCTTGTTTGACTAAGTATGTGTAGATGAATCCTTCTTCATGTGCTTAGTTAAATTATCAATCCTTGTGAACAAATTTATTCCAAGATAAACATCCAACCTCTTGGGGTTTATGAGTTCATTATCCTAAACAAATCAAATCAAGAATCAAAAATAAAAAATTCCTAAAGTCTAGTGTCCCTTCAAAATTCTTAAGATTTTAATCATTCAAACCATCCACCTTCATCTATCTCATCACCATCCTTTGATCCTTGAAAAAAATTGTTTTTTCTTCCTTGTACCTAAAAGTTGATCCTTCTTTTATGGTGCAAACTCGATCTCAATACAATAAAAACATGGAAGCCAACAAAGAAACATCTACTTCAAGTGACCTAAGTCAAACTGCACCCGAAATCAATCCTATGGGATATAGCAATCCCCCACCCAATCTTCCTCTATTACCACAAGATCCTCAAGAGGAAGGTCAAGTGGAAGACATCACCAATAATGTCTTGGGAATGACTCAAGAAGAAATCATAGAAATGGTCCAAAATCCCAAGAATCACAAAATTGTCAATGCCATGATGAGACTCAATCTCTCACAATACATGCTAGAATTAGAAAAAGAAGGGGCTAAACTCACTTCAGATTTTGACATAAACACTATTTTGGAGAAACCTCTTGGGATTATGCCCCCAGTCTCATTCACACCGTCTTTTCAAAGCAACGTTCAACCATTGCCCAACCCACATCATCTCTTGCTCCAACTCAACCAATTGTCAACAAGCGAAGTTCATTACTTCAAGCTCTTCAAACACATCCCCTTGTGAACAATCAAGACTTGGATGCAAACACCATCTTGGTTCAATCCGTCCCCCATGATCTGAAACACCCCTATGTTCCACTCATCTTTCATGACACCAATAATTCATCAACCTTCTCAGCGACAACAACATATTCTCTTAAGGCACAAGTCTCTCTCCCCATGGTATCCTAGGGGCAAGAGGTTTTATTTGGAAAAAGGGGAATCTTTGATCCTTCATCATTGCTTTTACAAGGAATCATACCACCTATCCATCCACCACTTCCCTTGCTAACATCAACACCCACACCAATCCTTGGTTTAGTGCAACCCCCTTTACTTATCCAAAATCAGTCAAATCAAATCAATCTACCAATTATACCAAATCTTTCGGGCATACCACCAACATCACAACAATAGGTGGTGCCAATCCAAATGTCTCAATTCACCCTTACACCATCCACAATATCTCAAAACGTGGTTGCCCAAGGACCTGGCTTATCCGCTATACCCTCCACCACATAACCCATCGTCATCATTCAAACACCTCAACAACTACCCCAACACAATCTCATCACACCATCCCATACCATTATGAATCCCCCACCTCTACCATAAAATCCAAACATGGCCAATCAATATAGCATCACTTTGCAAGCATCTCAACAAGCTTATCAAAGGGAACTCCAACAATTCCAAACCCAACAAGCTGCACAACAAGCACAAAAAGCACAAATGCAACAAGCTGCACACCAAGCTCAATAGGTTTCCCAAGTACAAGCACAAGCATTGCTACAACAACAAAAAGCCCAAGTACAAGCATAAGATTTGTTGCAACAAGCCACTCAAGCCGCTCAAGCTGCCCAAGTTACCCAACCTACACAAGCACAACCCCAACATCAAGCACAACAAACTCAAGCACAAGCCTTGTTACAAAAATAGGCGTATCAACAATCCTTACAAAAATACCAAGCACAATAGCAAGCCCAAAAACAAGCATTGTTGGCACAACAACAACGAAAATCCCAACAACAAGCATTGTTGGCACAACAACAACAACAACAAGACCAACAACAAGATTTTTTGGTACAAAACAAACTACAAGCATTGGCTATGCAAAAAACTCCCACGAATACACCACCCAGTCCACAAATCACCTCACCCGTCAACCAAATCAATACTCCAAGCCATAACACATTCATTCCACCACCCGACCCGTAAAGTGATTTATCTGCCCAAATCAAGAGGCTCTCACAACAGGTGTTGGACATCCAATCAGGGAAGACCCCTAAATCACAAGGGAATCTATGCCCTGATCCATTCAATTAGAGCATTGTGATGAAACCATTTCCACAAGGCTTCGAGATCCCAAAATTTGAAAAGTACCACAGACTCAGAAACCTGAAAGATCACATCAGGGAGTTCCACATGCACTACATGGAAGTGGCCTACGATGACTCTTATTTAATGAGGCTCTTCCTGCGGAGTCTAGCTGGCCTGGCCATGGAATTGTTCTCTCGACTTCCTCCAGGGATTAAGAAATTCTAAGAAATTGTAGACATGTTCATGCAAAATTATGCATTCAACATGGGCATGGATGTAAGCTTGGAGGAACTATCCAACCTCAATCAAAACAAAGGAGAATCATTTGCATATTTCTTACAATGATGGAAATCCAAAGCCAATGGAAGCAAGTGGGCCATGCTAGAAGAACAAGTCAGAACTATCATTGCAAATCTTGAAGGAACTTTGGCCTTCCATCTCAAAGTCCATTGCATCACCTCCTACAACCAACTCATCCCTAAAGATCTCATCATTTAAAGAGATATCATCAAACAAGGGGGGCACCTACTTATCAATATAATCGTCCATCGATAAGTTATAATGACAAACCACAAACATGGGTAAAAAACAAGAATGTTACCAACGACGGTGTTGTTGATGTTAAGTTCATGATCAATGCTCCAAAGAAAAAAATGCAACAACAAACATATCAACAACCTCAAAATATCCAAAACAGCCCCCAATCTAACGTGTCTCATTAGCAAAACAACACCCAAACAATCAATAATGGCAATGACCAAAGTGGACCATCCACAAGAAACTGATATCCTCTAAAATGCAAATACACACTGCTTGGAGAATCAGTTGAATCTATCATGAAGAGACTCATTGACACTAACATCATCACACTCCTAGTCATTGAGAATTACTAGGAGCCTTAAGTTAAGCCACCATGGTATAATGAGAAGCACTTGTGTGACTTTCATAAGATAAAGGGGCACACAACAACCAGTTGCATGAGGATCAAAAATATATTCCAAGATCTCATTGAAAACAAGACCATCAAAGTTGAACAACTCGGTGGAAATCAGGACCTTAAGATATACACAAATTTGATGTCAGATCATGACAAGTCAAACGATGACAAGGGCAAGAATTATGACAGCTTCAACCACATTTATGACCATGTTGTCGCTTCCTTAGATGAATGGGTAGTGTTGTCCATATCCCAGGGTCCAAAGTTGACTGTGGAGTCACCACATGAAGCAACATAATCACCATCCCTAGACCATCCACGTAAGCCAGAGCACCCCCCCACAAATTAAAAATCATTCACCAATGGCTATAATGTCTTGGAACAACTAAAAAAGACCCCTGCTTAGATCTCCATCATGGAGTTGCTGAAAATTTCAGTTGCACATAGGGAGATTTTAGAAGAGGCCCTTGTTGAGTCTTTTGTACCCACAAACCTTGATGCGGATCAATTCCAGGCTATGGTTGGACACATCACCACGCCACATCTCCTAACATTCTCTAAACAAGACTTCCCAACCCAACCATCTCACAATCGTGCACTTCATCTAGAAGTATTTTTCCATAAAAATAAATTCGAATAGGTCTTGGTGGATGGAGGTGCAAGGTTGAATATTTGCTCCCTCAAGCTAATAAAAAATCTGGGATTTTCTGAAGACATGATTGAAAAAAGAAAAGGTATCACCATTTGGGCTTATGATGATCAAGAAAGGATGTCTCAAGGCACCATTTAGCTTCCCATCCAAGTAGTGTCGGCCATCATGGAAACTACTTGCCAGGTTCTTGATCTCAACCTTCCTTATAATTTTCTCTCGAGGCACCCATGGATCCATGGGATAGAAGTTGTTGCATCCACATTTCACCAATGTGTCAAATTTCCCTATGAGAACTAAGAGGTCACAATTCATGGTGATCCCAAGCCCTTTGCCTATTGCAAAAATCTAGAAGCAAAGTTTTATAAAATCCCTCAAGTACTAAAGAATGATGAAGGCCCTACAACTTCATACATAGATCCAACTACCCCCACCTCCACTTTTGAGACAAAGACATCCACCATTCCAGACATATCTGATATCAAAGTTATCATCCAAGATAATGGGTGTGGAGACTATAAAATGAAGAAAAGTTCCTTTGTAATAGGAGAGTTACCTCAATCTACTAGGACTCGAGGGCAGCCACAACCAGCTAGCACAATGTCTCAAACATTCAAAGCAGACCATTCTCAATTCAGGAGTTGGGGAGATCTAGGCCAAGAAGTGGTGGATGAAAGAGATATATCCAGTCTCCTATATCAAGATGAAAGACCTGTACCAACCCTTCCTATGGATGATGCTAATAGAGGACTTCAACTAATGTTGGGCATGGGCTATAATAATAATGAAATCCTTGGAAAAAACAACAATGACTTATTAGAACCCATCATTGTTGAGAAGCACATAAAAAATCTTGGCCTTGGATGTACCCCTCCATGTATAACCATACATGGTAGAAGTCCCCCTGTTAAAGAAGTTAAAAATCCCCTTCGTTTACTAGTATCTATAGGTCTACCCTTAGACAATTTTACCTTTGACATAATTGAGGTATGTGGGAGTGAAGTGATGAGGACACCATTGTTGACCTACCTATTTTGTTTGAAGACTCCTCCTTATTCATGATTTCCACTATATCCTTTGAGTTGAACAACCAAACCTATGAGTTAAAACTAGTGTATCCCCAGCTCATAGACTATGACCAACAAGGACCACCAATTTTAGACACATTCGAAAATGATGAGGCGCTCTCAGAATTCATGGGACTGCAGGATAATATACCTTGTGGAGATCATAAAGCTAGATTTGACATTGAATTGGACACTCATGCTTATTATAGGGAGACGATTGAATCCCTCAGTCACAAAAGTGAAAATTTGAGAACAATTTCTAGGTCTTTAAGTGAAAACCACACTGTGGGATTTTCAGACCCGAAAATAGTAAAAACAAAGGACACATCCAATGTTGAAAACCTCTCTGAGGTGCTAAAGGATGAGGGATTCAATCTTCCTCTTAGTGATATTCATTAGGAGAATTCAATAGTATTAGCAGAGAAGTGCAATCTCGTCAACTTAGGAACTGAGGCGGCACCACATATAACATTATATGTAGAGTCACTTCTAACCAAAGAACAAGAGCTCCTAGCTGCATTCCTGAGGGAAAGAAAGGTGAACTTTGCATGGACCTACGCTGACATGCCTGGTCTTGATCTAGAAGTTGTGGTGCATCATCTAGCTGTATATCCAGAAGTGAAGCCAGTAAAACAAAACCTGAAGAAAATAAACCCACAAATCACACTATTGGTCAAAGTGGAATTACATAAACTCCTAGATGTTGGTTTCATATGGCCAATTGACTATCCAGAGTGGGTTTCAAATCTTGTACCTATTTCAAAACCCATTGGGGGCATCCGCACTTGCACTGACTTCAGGGATCTAAACAAAGCATGTCCAAAGGATGACTTCCCTCTCCCAAACATATATATGATTGTGGATATGACGAAAGGATATGAAATTCTATCACTAATAGATGGATTCTCAAGATACAATCAGATCATGATAGCTAAAGAAGATCAACACAAGACAAATTTCACTTGTCCGTGGGGAAAATATTTTTGGAACATGATGTCGTTTGGGCTAAAGTACATAGGAGCTACCTATCAAAGGGCCATGACACTGATCTTCCATGATATGATTCACAAAACTATGGAAGATTATGTGAATGACATGCTGACCAAGTCAATAAAATGAAAAGATCATATATTAGCACTAAGCTCCATCTTTGATAGGCTAGAAGAATATCGGGTTAGACTTAATCCTAAGAAGTGTGTCTTTGAGGTGCAATCAGGAAAGATCTTGGGGTACATCATTTCGATGAGAGGGATTGAGATAGATCTTGCCAAAGTTAAGGTAATCCTTGAGATGGAGAAACCAAGGACTTCGAAGCAGCTAAGGGGCTTACAAGGAAGATTACAGTCCATCCGTCGATTCATAGTGTAATTAGAAATTAAGATAACCCCATATTCTCATCTACTCCACAAGGGGGATAACATACAAATGGGATGAGAAATGTGACCAAGCATTCAACAAAATCAAGGAGTACTTGCTCACACCATGAGTTCTTATGCCAACAATTCTCAGCAAACCCGTGATCCTTTATATAAAAACAACAGAGGCCCTTGGTGCTCTCTTAGCACAACATGATGAAAACAAGAAGGAGAGAGCTATTTACTACATCAGTAGAACCATGGTGGGACATGAGATTAATTACACACCCATTGAGAAGGCCTACTTAGCAGTTGTGTTCGTGGCACAAAACTTCAGACACTATATGTTGGCACACCAGATAAAACTCATCGCCAAGATAAACCCTCTCAAGTATTTTCTTTCTAAAGTAGCACTCAAAGGGCGAACAACTAAATGGGTTATGATCCTGACAGAGCACAACATTGAGTATGTGGAATAGAAGGCCATTAAAGGAGAAGCAATTGCAGATCAGTTGGTAGAAGCACCAACATATTCAAAGAACCCACTTGTATCAGAATTCCCTAATGATTCCATCTTTAATGTAAGCATAGAAGATCACTGGAAAATGTACTTTGATGGATCCTACACACAACATGGGTCAGGAGCCAGAGTTTTCTTCATTACACCATAAGGAGATTGCATACCTAAATCATATAAGTTGTATTTTTCTTGCACAAACAACATTACAGAATATGAGGCTCTTGTCATAGGGCTAAGAATTGCAGCACAATGGTAGATCATGGCACTCAAAGTCTATGGGGATTCACAACTTATCATCAACCAAGTCAATGACGAATACCAAACAAAGGACGACATGTTGACTCCATACAAGAAACTGGTGGAAAGCCTCAAAGAGTCCTTCATTGATATCACCTTCGAGTAGATACCAAGGGAAAATAATAGAGCAGCAGATGCTTTGGCAATAATATGATTGCTACTAGATGTCCCATGCAATGTCCCATAGAAAGAATTCTTTCTAGAGCAGCTTCTCATACCAACATTCGAGGTACCAGAGTCTGAATTGGTGTGTGAAATCATTGGTCCTAGTAACCCATGGTATCATGACATATACACTTACCTAAGAATAGGAGTCATCCCTGCTAATATCACTTTGAACCTTAAGAAAAAAATTGTCAAGAAGTCAACCCGTTTTGTTATCCTAAGTGACACCCTATATCGTAGGAGTATTGAGGGAACCCTTTTAGGAAGCTTTGACTACTTTAACATAGGTACATAATGGCATCTATGGTTCACATTTGAGTGGTATGACCTTGGCCAAGAATTTATTGAGAATAGGGTACTATTGGCCGATAATGGAGAAGGAAGCCCACAAATATGTTAAGAAGTGCTTGCAATTCCAACAACATGGGGACCTCATCCATGCACTAGCTCAAGAGCTCCACCTGATTGTTACACCTTGGCCCTTTTCACAGTGGGGGCTCGATCTCATGGAAAAATCACCCCCACCTCATCTAATGGACACAAGTTCATTATCACCACCACAAAGTACTTCACAAAGTGGGTAGAGGCCATCCCAATGACCTATATTACAAGAAAGTAGATTTCCAAGCTCATCTTGAATTACCTCATTTTCCACTACGATGTCCCACAAACCATTATCTCAGATAATGGGATACTTTTTAAAAACTAGGATTTTCGAGACCTATGCCAAAAATTCAACATCCAACACCTCTTTTCTACCCCATACTACCCCCAGGGCAATGACCAAGCTGAGGCAATGAATAAAAACATATTAACAATCCTCAAAAAGACATCAATGAAGTTGGTCGTGACTGGAACTTGGAGCTGAACCCCATCTTATGGGTCTACTAAAAAAGCATCCACACACCCATGGGTGCAACCCCTTTCTCCCTGGTCTACAAATCAAAAGCCATCCTCCCCATTGAGATCAAGCTCCCATCCCTAAGAATATCATTGTAGAATCTCATTACAAATGAATAATATTGGGTATCACGATTGAATGAGATGGAACTATTGGATGAGTGGCACATGGATGCCTTAAACTATTTACAAGTCTACCAAAACCATCTCAAGTGGAGCTACAACAAGAAGATCAGGAGTCGGACCTTCCAAGTCAGAGAGCTGGTATTGAAGGAGAATAAAAAATATGTACCAAATCTAGATAGCAAGGGGAAGTTTGAACCTAATTGGTTGAGACCATTTATCGTCACCACAAGCTACAAGTCAGGGGCATATCAACTATCAATGCTCGAAGGGGAGCCTCTGCAGGAGCCCATGAATGGCTCCCATCTCAAAAACTTTTATGTTTGATCTTTTAAGGGTAAAACAAAAAATACAAAAATAATCAAAAGATATAAAAATATAAAATAAAAAATTAGAAAAAGGATTGAAAATAGTAAAGATAAAAATCATCCTCTAGTGAAAACCACTTCGGTAGCACTTTGGGAAAGTACCTTGGTGAAAATATGGAAAACAGGCACCCTATGTAAATAAAGCACTCTCCATCCACCATGATCTCTATGACTTGTTCTGCATCACTTACCCATCACTTCCCATCATCACCCATCGTGTTCCATTGATCCTTCCATTCACCCATCCTTGTTTGCATCATAGTTTGATCTTGTGTTCGTATCATGTTCCACCCGAGTACTACTTGGCATATTCCTAAGGTCATTTTTTCTTACCTATATCGAAATAGTCTATCACACCATGTTGGGGGCATGTTCTTTTACCTACATTTGGATCAAATTTGTGTATATCCTTGAATTCTTCCTTAAAATAAAAAAATCCAAAAAACATTCATAAAATCAGAAAATCCAAAAACATCAAAAAACCAAAAATCCAAAAACATGTCAAAATTCCAAAAAAGTCAAAAAACAATAGATTCATCCTGTCAAACTAAGTCATATCTGAGCTTGAACGTAGGAAAGGCTAATCTTTGATCAGCCCCTCAGATACATTAGGTCATTCCATTAGGCGTCCGTCATAATAAGTTGGCAATCCATTTGTTCATATCTCATTAATAAACGAGTTTGTGTCAGTCGAAGTATGTGGTCTTTGCATGTATAACGTAGGAAAGGCTAATATTTGATCAGCCCCCAAGGCCCCTAGGATAGGTCTTTAGGTTAGTCTCTTGGTCAAAATCCCAGAAATCACCAAAAACATTGGAAAATCCAAAAACCAAAACATTTGTAAAACATCTTGAAAATACCAAAACAACCTCAAAACATTTCAAAACACCAAAAACATCCAAATATTTGAAAAAATCCATCCATCTCATCTTGCTTTCACTCGAAATAAACATCACTCATAATAAATCATCATCAACCTCAAGCTTTGGTGAAATAGTCAAAAATAAGTCTAGCAGGTTCAAAAGTAAAAACCTAATCGTCAAAGTCTCAAGTCTAGGTCAGTAAGTAAACAAGTTAGTCAACTCCTAGTATTAATAGCTCATCATCCAATCAAATCCCAAAATCATCTGATAACATCATGTCCTAGGATGCATCCTTCCTACAATGGACATCAACATCAAGCATCATCATAGTTTAGTCTTGGTTAGCGATATGAAGAACATTAGCTTGTTTTTTTACTTGATCTATGTCTTTTTGACTTATCTTATTTTTTTGCACATTTCGATGACCTCTCGATGATGTCCAAAACAAAAGGATTTAGAGAGAAAGAAATGGGGCAATGATCATTATGTTTTTATCTATTGTGCTTGTTGGATATTCTTGTAATATAACCTGGCCATGTGTATTATGTTTGGGTGTAGGGAGGATTTTTTAGGTGTCTTGTTGACCACATAAGAAGGATTTTCTTTCTATGTTTTGGTCCAAGATATTTGGAATATCTGAACTACATTTTAGATAAGGTTTTGTATGCCAAGTGTGAATAGGAGTACTCCTATCTGATTGTCAAGTCAAAGTCAATCACACTAGGTACAATGCCATCCTGGTTCTTTATACCTTGATGCATCATACCTATGTGTATTATCAAACATAAGGTAAATTTCCCTTTTAAAATCCCAATTCCTAATATGAAAATCATCATCATCATCATTAATAATGTTGGCTTGTTGGATCCTCTTTTCATTATCCTATTTCTTCTATCTTCTCTATGTGCTAACATGATACCACGACAGTTAATAAAAAACATCACTAATGCATCCATCCTGCATCCATGAATCATCAACATACATACACCTCATATTCTAAATACATTCATGCATATCATAATTATTCACATATCATTACATAGTCATTTCACATCACATCATTGCATAGCACCTCATAATCATTACACATCATAAATCATTATGTACCAATAGGTATTCATATCATAGGCATATCACATCACAATAATATCTTTACATATCATAATCATTTACATTTCATAAATCATGTCATAATCATTTCACATTATCATATCATTACAAATCATTGCATGTCATAGTACATTATTTCATATCATAACATTGCATCCATGAATTATTGCAGAATATGAATCATTGTATAGGCATATCATATCACATTCAAATGCATAGTATAAAACATAATAATCTCGTATCACCATCATTTCATGATCATTTACATGTCATAATCATATTACATTTCATATGACATCATCATCTTAAGTTACAAAGACTAATCTAAAATTTATCATTCTAAGTATCTTAAGAAATAATTGCATTCATATCATTGCATTTATACCATTACATTCATAGATCATAAATCACAATGCATAATCATAATCATTGCATAGCATAACCATAAATATTATAGGTCATCTCATATCATAGCGTCATCATAATCATTTCACATCATTACATCTATGATTACATTGGTATCCATCACATAATCATATAAACAACATCATAACATCCATATATCACCATCATAAATGCATAAGGAAAAATACAAAAACATTGAATTTACATATCATTACATATATCACATAATCAAGCTATGAACCATTATTATTTAGGATATCATATAGGTTTTGTTAAGCATCTTATAAACCACACATCTGCATCATCATATCACCCATATATGCATCATCACATCATACATGAAAAGGATATAAAAACATTTGCATCCACATATCATACATCGTCATCATAAAGTGCATAAAAAAAAGAAATGCATTTCATAACCATGTGCATCCATAAACATATGCCTATCATAAATCATACATAAAGAAGCATCCATCCATAAGGCATAAATAAAATAGGACACATCTCATAAATGAATTGATCGATCATATATATCATCAAAAAATATATAACTATCATGGTACAAAGATTAGGATCAAATGTATGTGTATCAATCAAGTATACAATGCCTACAGGGCTATCAAAAAATGAAGCCCATGGATCTCATAGAATGGTGCCAATCAAAAAGATGTCATGGTGGCTAGCCCTACTGGATGCTCCCCTCGCCCGCCTGTCTCTTGGCCTGGTCCTATGCCTGTCTCATACTAGTCTGTTGTGAGTACTTTGGCATCCGAGCCCCTACTAGTATAACATGTCGATAGTGTAGCCTATAATACTCTACCTCTCTGACAACCTCATGGTACATCCATGTTGAGACTGTCCTACCCTAGGATGTAGCAGCCATGCTCTCTAGCTGTCATCTCCTACCCACCTTTTGATCCCACTATGACCTATTCTGATCTCTCTCTATGGTGAGGGCCTGGACCTACTATCTAGCCTGGTCCCTCTTAGCCATAATTTCCTAAACCTATACCTGTAGCTGATGGATCAATGCATCTCTCTGGTCTACTTATGGTGGTGGTGGTGGGGGTTGTTGTTGATGGTCCCTCGGGGCATCTCTCTGTGAGTCACCATCTCTTTGTTGCTTGTCCCCATCTCTAAGTTGTATGTCCCCATCTATTTGCTGGTCTCTCTATCCTCTTTGATCTAGAGGTGGTCCACCTCCTCCTCTACCTCCATCTCCATCCATGTCTCCTCTACCTCCTCACCCCTGGCCCCGCCCCCGCCCTCCTGACCAACCTCTAGCTCTCTGTCGTGGTAAGGCTACCCTAGGCACTGTTAATCAGATCAGTGGCCTGAACCAATCAATGTATGCCTATGTGGCACCTACATTTTCCTACCCCTAGTCATATGGCCATGGCCTGGCCACCAATTGTCTGAATGAGGCAACTGCATCCTCAGTTGGAATCGGTCTACCCCATGTGGTCTCCCTCGTAGTACATGCAAATATGGCCACGTACTAGTCATTGGGCTTGTCCTGTCTCTCTATGAACTGCCTAGCCACCCGATCTAGAAGATAACACTCTATCATCGTATGCTCCTTGCCCTGCATAAGTCTGTCCTATCTGGAAAAGAAGAGCTATTGAACATCGTTATACCAATCCAAGACCTACAAGTAAAGAATGCCATCTCATCAATCACCCTCCTCTAGTGAGGGATGCCAACCGCCCCTATATGTGTAAATGTCAAAGCCCCTCTGGATTACCAGACTATGGGATCATTTGGCTCCATGTCAACTGGTGTAACTCATGAGAAAAACATTGCAATGTGCTCCTAGGCCTAGATGTGCAAAAGTGTCACTTCGGCCCCGATGGCTCTGTTGTCCAAGTAAGAAAACTCGTGTAGATCGTGATAAAGTGAGCCCAAAATCACTGGCCCTCATGCAAAGCACTCTCTCCAGTGGAGCATCCACTCCCAGGAAAGACCTCATCCTAGACTAAAGTATTTGTCGTGCTGATTTGGTGCCACAAGGCTTGAATTGATCGCAACAACAATCAATCGGAAGGTGGGCATCGTGCCCATATACCGCTCTAGCTCGATTTGTCCCTCATCAAATATGATCTCATCAAGGCCCATAACCTTGAATTAGGCATCTCTCCTGACGTCCATGTAATAAATAATTCACTCTCCATGGATCGACATTCGAAGAATGTGCCAAACATCCTCCAGAGTCACTATCGCCTCGCTTATAGGCAAGTGAAATGATGGCGTCTCATTGTGCCATCGCTTTGCCAGTGTTGTCATCATACCCAGATGTGTCCGGAAAGGAGGTGCATAGGCAACGTACCATAGCCCTATCACCCCAAGGTGCTCCTGGAGCATCTCATGCAATCTGACCAATTTGCTAAGTATTGGGGATTTTTGCTCTTGTGAATGTAAAATATTTGCATCCTCCTGCACCAGTAAAGCCACACCATCAAGTTTCGTAAAAAAATTAGGATACTATTTGGAGTTTTCGCAACCAAAATAAAAAATGTGTCATTGTTTGCAATTGTGTCGTTGAAGCCCTCTAAAGTCCAAACTGTGTAGCCACGTCGCAGTTTGACCACAAACCATTTTGACCCTTGAACTTAAATTCCTAATTGCACCGTCACAACACAATTTGCATATATGATGAACTTTGAAGCCTAAACCCTAATCTCTAAACTAGACCGTCACAACGTAAGACTCACTAGCGACACACTTTAAGACCGTGTGGCACCAACTTAGCACTTTCAACAACACCAAATAGCGTCGCTTGACTCAGTTTCACTTTGGACCCTAATTAATGTGCAAAAAAAATGAAACAATGAATCAGGTAAGGGTCACATACTGGTGGTCCTACACCTGGTAGCCACTGGTACACTCACACTCACTCTGAAACGTGACGTGGAAGCACTCGTTGCGCCATCTCAAATAGTGATCAAAGCTCAAAAATGCTAAATCTCTAAAGTGTTGAATGTGCAAATGAATTGGAAGTGGCCCCTTGAGGCCTATTTAAGCTTGAAAGTTAGGGTTTTTTGTCCCTGTTTAGCCATCCAACTAGGGTTTTGGACTCCCCATCTTGTTTTCACCCAATCGAGGGTTGTTTTGCATCATTTTTTCACGTTTTGGCACATTTTTTGGCATCTTCGACCCTTTCTAGACCCATCAGGAAACTTGTCCTCTTTTTTTTGTGAGATCACCCAAAAATCCAAAAAAAAATTCTGATCTCTTGAGGGAGCAATATACTAGCATAATCCTTCTCACTGGGGCAGTGGTGGGGCATCTAAAAAGAGTCAATTTTTTTTTGAATTTTGATCTTTGTAGTTTATTCTTTGAACCAACGCAACAGGTACATTGCTTCACAAAGGGGTAAAATATATACACAAAAAGTATACAAATTGACCCTATACACCTGATCTTTATTTTACTAACACCAGTTCGTCTTGAATCATCTCCTCTGTTAGTCATTTAATTAAATAATCTTTATTTAATTAAATTCATCATATTTCATCTCTTAATTAAATAAATCAAATTTATCTGATTAAGTCATCATCTTCTATTAATTAATTAAATAATTTTGTTTAGTTAATCCTATAGTCCCTCTTTTAATTAAATAATTTATTTTATTTAATTCATCACTAAAGTCATCTCATTTAAATTAAATAAATTTATCTTTATTTGATTTCAAACTAACACCATTCTCTTTAAACTTTATTTAATTAAGTCTAAATTCATATTCCTCTCAACTTTGATTTAAATCATTCCAAAAATCTAAATCAAATTGTCACATCAGCTAATCTTCTTTTAAATTAATCAAATCTTGATTAATCTTAATCTTAATCCCTCAAATCATCTAGCTTTTGCAACTTGCACAAGTAAATCATTTTATTTGATTTATTAAATCTCCTATTTTCTCTCAAACATGACATCAAAGTGGGAATATTCTTCAAATTCAAAAATCCCTCCAAAAGGGTGTGTACATCCAACAAGGCATTAAAAGCCTCTCACATGTCCTTTGCCTTGAGCCAAGTGGCATTAACTCCATTTCTTTATCCCTCCAACTTATCATTTCGTCAATTTCAAATATCCACCTAATAGCATTTATGTGCACATTCATCAAAATGTGCCCCACCTTTTTCCACTCACATGTTGACAAGAGGCCTTTTGCTATTGGTTGGTCTTTTGTCCCACATTCACCCCTTTTGCCTCTTTCTCCATTATTCTCTTCTATAAATAGAAGGCTCTCATTTGGATTTTGGATCCACAATCTTAGGCATTTTGATCCACAACTTCATGCAACATTACTATCTTCAAGTTTTGAGCAATCTCCATCCATCTTTATCCATTTTCATTCATTTTTCATATTGTCAAAGATAGGTTATGGATAAATTTCACCAAGGAGCATCAAATCTTCACCATTGATCATCAAGCTTGCAAGGAATTGGGAAAGGGCCATTTTCCACATCAAAATGGAACCAATTCCCCCATGGGATTGAGAGTTTGAACATTTAAATAGGATTTAATAGTTTTTTTATTTGTGTTCTTCATATTATTTCTTGTTTTCATGTTTCAAATGGATTTTGTGGGGAATGTTGTTTCTAACTTGCATATTAGACTAATTGTGTGTTTGTGTAGGTCTAGGATCACCATTCACACCATTCAATATCACAAGGCATGGATTTTGCATGGTAAATGTTTGTTTAAATTCCCTTGGTTGTAGATGTACAATATATTTCATGCCAAGTGTTTGACAAAATTTCAATTGGCCGAGAGAGAGCATTATTATGTAGAATTCATATATATGTATTTGGAAAGCCAAAGAAGAATTCCATTTGCATCTAGTTCATTGAATATACATTGTAATATCTATTTGCAATATTTTATATTATATTTGACAATATTTCAAGCAATCAAGCAAACTGAAAACTTAGAAACAACTAGTTAAGAGGTTGCAAGTGAAGTGTTTGAAAAAATTCCTTGAGGCTAACTTGTGCTAGATTTGAAGGGAATTTCTATAGTGGTTTAAGAAGTGTGAATATTGAAGTTTTGGTTTATTCCATCTCCTTTAGGTGAAAAATCCTAAAGTGTTAGAAGGTTATAGTAACCAAGATCTTTGTTTTGCCTTTGGTAACCCTTACAATATTCCTTGAGAGCAAAAGTTTAGTTCAGAAGTAGCAAGGTTCATTATAGATTTCCTAACATTTCTAAAGAAAGCCAACTGGAAATCCATCTGATTCAAGTGCCTTGTATGGATGGAGTTGTTTGAGGGTCATTTCCACTTCTGTTGTGGTGAATTTAGTGATCAAGGTCTTAGTTTGATCCTCATTGATCGACTTGGGAATGTGCTAGAGGAGTGTCTATTGGGCTGAAAGATTAGATCCTTCCCAATTGTTTAGCAATGCTTGGTAGAAGTTCACAATTTTGTCCCTAATTTATTTTGGTTCTTCTATTTGAGATCTAGCCTTAAGATTCTATTAAGATCCCTTCATTGTTTTGTGATGTGAAAATATTAAGTATTCTTATCTCTTGCATTAATCCACTTTTCTCTAGATTTTTGTTTCCTAAAAAGGTCCTCTTTTGATAGACCATCCTCATATTCCCTCATTAATTCTTTTTCTCTTAGATAATTTTGTTGGGACATACCATTCTAGATAAATTCCTCATTTAATTCATTTTAATCTTCTTCAATTTGATTTCTGGTTTGGAAGATGTTTTTGAAATGTTCCCTATTCCATTCTAGAAATCTTTGTTTAACATTCTTTAATTTAGAGATAAAGCAAAACAGTTTTGAACCTTCAAATTGTTCTTCATTCCATCAAGATTGTATTAAATTCAAAAAGTTCTCATCCTTAGTCCACATATTTTCAAACTTGAATGGATACCTTGTTGGCTTCTCATCCCCTACAATGGCGAGCTTGATGGGATAATTATATGAGCCTAGACAGAGGAGAATATTTCCTTCCAAAGCATGAGGAAGGGTTGTTAAGTCCTCCCTGAAGAAAAATGTATCCAATTTCTCAGCTATGTTATTGAAACCCAAACACCTATTATTCCAAGTGAAAGCATTTTCCCCAAGTTCATTCTCTAGAAAGTTGTTCCTTCTAACCCAGTCATAGAAATCCTTCTATTACTATCAAAAGGATCTTGATTTGGATCAAGACTTTGATCGCCCAAGTTTTCCATTTTGGCAAAGAAAGACACATTGGGTGGAGCTGTGAAAGAAAGTGTTTGATGTCCATCATTGAGACAAACATCAAAGAAATATTCAACAACCTGATTCTTCATAGGACCGCGAAGAATGAAATTCCCAAGTCTAGTAATACCCCCTCTCTCTTATCTAGTCTATGAAGGATGGCATTATAATCTCCTCCAATTATTCTATGAGGATGGGGATGAGCTATCATGAAGTTATCCAATTCTGCCCATAATTCCTATTTGCTAATGCAAGAGACCGATCCATATATGTTGATCAATAGAAAGTGTAAATTGGAGACCAGACTTCCAATCTTGTCATTGATCCAGTGTTTCCTAACCCCCAAAGGTTTAAAGTTAACAAATTTTGAATTCCAAATGATTGCTAGCTCCCCAGAAGCACCATTTGATTGTATTGTTTCTTCTCTCCAATTCTTGAAGCTTTTAGTGTATGCCTCCATTTCCCTAGTTTTGAGCTTAGTTTCTTGGGTTAAGATTATCTTAGCCTTGGTCAAGCCAATCCTGCACTTGACCATGCATCTTTTGTTAGGGGTGTTTAGGCCCCTAACATTCCATGTTATAAGCCTCATGGATCCTTGGTAAGGGGGGTTCCCTTCCCTGTTTCCATTAGAGTTGTAATTTTGAGTTATCCCTCAACTTCCCCATCCTTAATTCTTAGCTCATTCAAGGACTTCCTTCCCATTTTCCCCAAAATCCAGCTTGGATTTATTAGATGGGATTTTTTGAATGCCTAGCCTATTCAGCCCCTTCTTCATTTTTGACATGTTATCTGAGAATGGGATGACATTCTCTTGATCTTCTATCTCTCCCTCCAAACACTCTTGTAGAAGAGCATGCTTCTTTTCTTCTACTTTTGGTTTTAAGGATATCCCTGGCTTGGGAAGCCACGTCTCCTCTCCTGAGATCCCAAGGAATTCACAAATGGTGTCTATCTTCGAGAACTTGATGCAGGAGCATCCATGGCAATTGGTAATCCCATGTCAAAAAAAAAGAGGTTAATTTTGTTGAGTATTTTTGGATTTTGGAGTGAATTGGTTTTTATTTGAAGGTGCTCCCAAGATGACTTGAGAGTTTTTGATGGAATGTTCATTGCCCTACATTCAACTCTCTACCAATTATGTGAAGAATCTTCCCATCTTTGTTTTCTTGCCAAAATCATCCATACCCCTTGCTACCAACATCATTCATATTGCCAAAGTTTTCATATGCTCCACAATTTCGTTGACTTTATATTCTTTGTGAAGCATTCCATTCATATTGCCTCCTTTGATCTTTCCACCCATACTAACATTGCTAGGGTTTCAAAACAATGCCTCTCTTTTTGTTTGATTGTGTCTATGCCATTTTACAAACTCTCCTCTCCAACTTGCCTCAAGGGTTTGATTCATGGAGGCGCATTTGTCGACCCATTATCTGTGTTTGAAGGCCCACTACGGGATGTGGTTTCTCTTATCCAAATTTCTCCTTTATGTATTCTCCATCTCT
This sequence comes from Sequoiadendron giganteum, assembly GCA_007115665.2. Taxonomy (NCBI): domain Eukaryota; kingdom Viridiplantae; phylum Streptophyta; class Pinopsida; order Cupressales; family Cupressaceae; genus Sequoiadendron; species Sequoiadendron giganteum. Next base: position 318,048,767 of record CM021100.1, on the reverse strand, counting down.
AGGAGTTCCATGTCTACTACATCTCCCCACTATTTTCCCTCGAGATCCCTTGCACTTTTTCGCTTGTTTCCTCCTATGCTCACCATTTCCGATTATTGTTTCATGGAAATAATTTATTTTTTTATCAAAACTATTTTTTATTTGGAAATGTTTAAATTCATTTTTGATGATAAGTTGACATAAATTTAGATACAACTTTGACCTTTCATCCAATTGGAAATATGTCCCAAAACATAAGCAAGAATGTAATATTAGTGGTGAATATGATTTATATTTGTAATGGTATTATAAAATTCAAGCAATTAGGCTCTAATCATGAATAATTTATTGGAGAAAAACAATTCAATTTTAAAGTTTAATCAAATAATGATAAGATGTTTTAGCTAAGGTAGAGATAAATTTTGGTTAGAATTTCACAAATTAGTTCACTTTATAACTTGTCCTATTTGTTAAAACATTGACACCCCAATTTGAACTATTTTCTATTAAAAAATTATATGTTTTGGATGTAGTTAGTTGTGTTTGGTAGTCACTACATGTATGATTTTAAAATTGTTTCTTATAATAGGGAAAACAAGTACACTTGATTAAAGGTGGACAAAGCTTCATGATGTTTTCTTACAAAGGCAAGGAATAGTAATCTAGGATCCTAATCTTTAAGGAGGAAGAATGTTGAGTGAAAGTGCGAAGAACATTCCCTTTGAGATGGATAAAAATAATGTTGGTCAAGTTCTTTCAAGTTCAAGCTCTTTGATATTAACAAATCATTTTGATAAATGGAGACAAATATATTTTTATTTTGGTTGAGGTGGTGTAAGGTGATATGGCATCCATGAATTTTTTTGAGAGGAGCATCCCTATTATTCTAAATGTTCATATCTTTTGGGTAGATGTGATTTATAAAATGATTGATTTGACTGCATGACAATAAAATGAAACTAAAGAAAACACTTTGAATGAAGACAAGGTTTCATAGTATAATTAGATACTTGGATGTTGGAGAATGTTTTGGATGTTATGGAACATCTTAGAGTAGGATTTGATGGATGAAAAAAATGAGGAAAATAAATGTTTCTAGATTGTAAGCAAAACTAATAAATAGTTTCACAATCTCCGAGGTGGTTTCATAGTTTCCCCTTGATGACAAGAACAACTTGTGGCATTCCAATTTCCTCAATTATTCAAGTCCCTTTGACTTTTGATCTTTTGTTCTTTGTAAATCTTAAATAAACAATTGTAATCATGAAATAGACAATTAGAAGGCATGTAATTCAAATTAGAAGTGATTTTTAGTGAATTCATGGTTCCAAAAAGATAGTGTTTCGGTAAGAACAAAACAATAAGGTGTTATGAGAGTTTGTAAGAGATATTAGAGGCTAATTTGGGTTATATTCAACTTGGTTGTGTGCCCTAATGACCTAATATTGTAATTTCCTTAAAATTTGTGGATTTATGTGAATAATTGGCTCACATTTTGCTAAGAGTATTCGTCCTTATGTGGGTTTCTCTAAGGTAAATCATTTGTCTTCATTTTGTTATTATTGTTTGGCTTTATTTTCCTTTCAATTTATGAGTTATACATTGCTTAAAGAATTCTAGTATATGTATGTTCTTTATTAATTTACTATTGTATAGAATCTCCATCATAATTTATAGATAAATTATTTCCAATATTTTTGTCCCATACGATTTAAATATATATATATATTTAACTAAAACAAAATTGGCTATCCAATATATTCATTTTTTAAAACTATACTCATTCTAATTCACATTGCACTTATTATAAATAAACTAACATGAAAGTTATAAAAAAAATCACATACTAAATAAAATGTGAAACTATTCAAAAATATTAATTTTTATTTATTTGATTCATAGATTGGCTATCATATGTAGACATTTTTATCAAGGCACATCTAATATACACACCATAAGGGGTATTCAATTGTAATAATTTCTATTTATCATTCATACAAGGAGGGAATACCATTCCTTCATGAGTTTTCATGTTTGTCCAAAGATTAACTAAATCAAACAAATTTGCCAATAATTTGAGTTGAAATAGGACACAAGTAAAATTTTATTACCTTAAATTTGTTGTTATTTAATATTTCCTTTAAATCAAGATGTAAATTGATAATTTATATTATTAATTTTTAATTAAATATAAAACAATGGTTAGGAAGATTGGGATGTGTCCTTGTTTGAATTGTATGTTGCAAATATGAAGATTTTTTTCTATTATTTTTTGATCAACACATATTGATGTTTTAATTTCAATTTAGAATTTGAGATTTGAATTTCTTCCATTTTTAGTAGAAAATCAATTTCAAAGTGTAGTTGTTGTTGAATTATATTCTAATGCTAAAATATTCTTACTAATTGTTAGCGTAGTTAAAGATAGAGGTCCTAGTTAAGGGATATCCAATTCCACAACCTCACATTGAATCTCAATTCATAGAACAAGAAGCATATAACACTTACACAATCTTGTTGCACAAAATTCAACTTAAATAACATGCTTCCATCAATGATGTGGTTTACATAACATTAAACCTTCTAAGTATCCATCTCAACCTACATACCAACAACACATCTACTACAAGATTCACATTGACCTTGTAGCAATTCACCGGCTCTTTCCCATGATATATTTAATCACTCACAATGGTACTTAGTTAAATAATAACTATGTTTGAAAACATGCTAATCTTATAGAACCTCTCGGCCACATATCCTTCCTTTCAAATATGCCTCACCTCTAAGTCACTTTTTTTACTTATAAATAGGTGGGATTTTAGAAAATGTGTTGCATACTCCAATAAGGTGGGACAACCATCTAAGTACATTTTTTTTTACATTGGTTTCCTTCCTTGATTCCTAGGAAAATCACGCCTCCTCATTGGTCATCTTAATGCTACCTTTACTTCCTTGATTTGCAGTTCCACACTTTGTTTTAAAAACGACCTTGTGGTTGGCCCCAATAGGTTGATGTGTCCTCCAACTTTGATGATGGTGGGGATTCAATTGTCCCCAAGATTACATCATGCTAAAAAATATATCGAGGACTCAAACTAATCCTAAAAATTGAGCTAGATTTATAAAACTTGTGATAATGTCTCTTCTTGGTGATGAACATAGTCTTAGCCAATATTGTGGATGTTTAGATTTCTCTCAATTAACTATGCATTATATAATGTCAAATTCTTCGCCTATAGAATTTTCTTTACCTTAGGGATTTATGTATGATTGCAAGCATTTAGAAATGAAGTTGTAGCATTTAATTATAATTTTTTTTTTTAAAACACAAAAACAATCGAATAATATAGAATTTTGTTTTTTTAAATTGATGGAATATTACTTGATACCTCACCCTATGTTACTAATTTTTGAGCTTAGCATTGAGTCATAGAATGAATCCTCTGGTTTGCAAATAAATTGTAGAGTAAAATTTATTTAGTTTTCAATTTCTATTATATTGGAACACATTTTAGTGTTCGCTCCCTTACTATGTTTTAGGATGCACTCAACTTATTCCTAAGCCTTAATTCCCTCACTAGGATACCAACCTTAACTATGTGTGTATCTTATGTTCATTTCCAAAATTTTGTAATGTTTGTTCACTTGACATTAGGGTGGTCATGATGGTGTCTACACATGTGAGCCAATCTTTAAACATTAAAAAACCTTTATTTTTTATTTTTTAAACAACCAATTCAATGTTGCTCTATAAAAAATGTGGTTTTATTTTCATTTAAAATATTTGTACTTTGCTTAAAAATCATGAACCTTTACAATCAATACTTATTGGAATTTTAATGCTTTCTAAATCAATGGATTTTTGGCCATCTAACTTGCAAAACTCTTCTAGAGTCTAATGGATCTTTGCAACAACCTCAATGTTCTACTCAGTAAAATTTCCAATGCTTTCACCTCAAGTGAATAAACCATGGTGCCATAACATAGCAATAAAAAAAATTATTTCCATAATGTGGTTACATGCACATTTGAAGCAACACTATTTCCAAACTTCCATTGCATTTTATTGTAATTTCATAAATATTTCCAAAACATAGATGTCATATTGAATGAAATCAAGTATATCATTCATGATTACATCCTTCCATGTAAACGGGTACATGATACATACATAGCTCTTATGAGCTTCATCTGGCAATAGTTATACAAACTGGTCTTGATATCACCTACATCGGTGCATACATTTTGAATGTCCTTTCTCATTGGTGCAAACACTCTAGTTGTCCCCAATACTAGCACAAACATCTGCAAACCTCATCTATCGATTGATGAGGAGAAGCATCACTCAAGTGCTTTTTCACCAACTACAAATTTAAATGTGGTCCCCCACACATCTGTCACACATGACAAGATGGACCTACCCTTCGATGAAGAGATTGGTTGGTAAACCTCATAAAAAATACCTATATGAGCTTAGTGTTGTTTCTTACATACTAGAACCAATCATATGGTAGCTACAACTACAAGTATACAAATCTTGAACTAGAATACATATGAGGAACACAATGAACTAATAATGTAAACAGTGGCTACTTACACTACTTTGGCCAAAGTATTCTCACCCAGTACTTCGAGTGATAGTTCTCACATTCACATACACTACTACAACTTAGTTTGGATTATGACCATTCATATACTATGCTTAAGTAATTTCCTCCAATGGGTAATCTTTAACCCCAAAAATAACCTATTTCCCTTTCCCCAAACACAATGGTATCTCTACCAATTAAGCCTAAACACTAGTTACCCCTTCAATGGATATTCCTAACCCAGGTATAACATATGAGCTTATATTTGCATAAACAAGTTATTCTCCTCAACAGACAATCTAGTCTTAAGTATAACTTTATAACATAGAGAATAGCTACATAAGCTTTATCTAATCATAGAATAAATATTCATAAATAACTAACTCCATTCAGTAATATTTCACATAAATAAGTGGTTCTCACCAAGATTATCTCTTAAGTTCAAGTGATTTACTTAATCACATAGGTGAGTCTCAACCTGATAATACCCTAAACTTAGGATAAAGTCACCAACCAATGAATTTTCTGATCATATACGTTAATCTAACCCTATATGTTCCAATCAAGACAAAATGTACAACCCAACCAAGTAAGTTATTCCAAACCTATAAGTATCAATGGGTATTCAAGTACATATCCTGACCTAGTAGGTAAATGTTAACCCAAGGTCTCATTTAACCAAACAATACTTCTCTTCCCAAATGGGTTAGTCTAAACCTAGGGTTCCATTCAAGAGTACAATATGATCAAGTGGTCATTCAAGTAAAGATATTTGATGTGGCCTGCATAATGTCATATCATATCTTTCATACCATCTCTATGGCTATATAGCAAAACCTTATTATCCCCAAGGTTTTCTAGCATAATTAGATAATAGTGCCAAGTCGCTTCATGACATTGACATATCTCACACTATACACGCAGTCTAAACTATCTATGTATATATCATCAATAGCTTCTTCTCATATAGGGAAAATAGGAGTAATAAGACACTTTCTTTAAGTTAATTATATTTCATCATTCTTGGTATATAATACCAATAATAAAAAAGCACTCCTATTATGGAGTATACAATCACTTCCATAGAAAATCATAAAACAACTTCTATTCCTTTTCATAAGAAAATACTATGATTCACTATTGTAAGCATTCTCAAGCAATTTTTATCAAAGCAATCAAGCTCATTCTTTTGTAATAAAAGAAAAATAATAAAGATGAGGTCCCCGTGCATGTAATATGCTTAACCAATTGACTAACTTGATGCACAACCTTCTAGCAATAGCTTCCTAGCTTCACTTAGCTCTCTCAAAGAAATACTGCACTTTGACTTCTCTCACAAGTTGATGATATTGTCTCACAAAATACAACTTCTCACAAATACTCAAGGCTCTCACAAAATACGACATAATGCAATTCCAAAATAATGCAGATTAGTGTGTTCCCCAAATGAGAGTATAAGCCTCTCTATTTATACAACAAAAAGGAGGATCCACAACCTACATAAAAGGCATGTAAAATAACAACACTCTCCATGCAAGTCGACTCATTATTCCCAGCTAAAAGGTGGCAATAATTCAAAGAGCATACTTATCATATAATGTCATAGATTGACCTCTATGGTTGATAGTAGCAGAAGACTAGTTCAATCTGCACATGATCAAATGATGACAATCGAATTGTTCCAAAATGGACTTCTACATGAAATAGAAGTTCATATTCTGGCGCCAAGTATGCAATCATTCTCCCTATTGTTTGGTGTGGATTTATTCATTGAAATAATCTACAGTCACAATGCAACACATGTATGCTTAATGTCAACTAAGTCTAAGCTTTGCAGAAAATAGAGTAACGAGTTGTTTGGCTTATAAATAATACTTTGACCAATTCCTTTCATTTTTGTACGCATTTCCCATTCTCATGCATCTCTTTATTTTGTAGTCGATATCTATTTCATTGCTTTATATAGTAGCATTCAATGTTGAGTAATTTACTATTTAATAATTCCAAAACGTATTGACCATAGTATCAAATATGGTTCATTCTCCATATCGACCATATTGTTGTGCATTACATAGCATGTAACTCAATTTTTATTCAATGCCAATATATGTTATATTAATTTCCTTTATATACTTTGCATATCTCATATGAAAAACAACCTATGTTCATAGATATAAATCAACCTCTCTCTTATATCATTACATATGAATTAGATTCCCTTGGTTTCTTCACATGGCTACACAACATTTAAGACATCAAGCTTTACAAGCTTATAACAACACATATAAACTCATGTGCTATATAAACAACACCATACTTATTAGTTTGAGCACTTATAAATTATATATATATATGCATTCACATATATTTACATATTTATAAATATATATATATTTACTCACACAATATCAGTTGTGTGTTCCTTTTCTGATGCTTCAAGAGCCTCACAAAATGTTACACCCAAACGGAAAAGGATGAAATTTTTCAAGAAGTTGTGCATTTCTTTTCTGATGCTTTTAGAGCCTCACAAAATTTTATACCCCAGGTAGATGAATTTCTAAATGTGATTCCACTATGTATCTCAAATGCCCAGATTATCACTTTAACAAAGGTTGTGACCTTGGAAGAAGTTAAAACTACCCTTTTTAGTCTAGGAAGTGATAAGGCGCTAGGACCAGATGACTTTCTAGCTTTATTTTTTCAGAAATGGTGGGATGTATTAGCTAATGATATCTAGGAAGTAGTTGAGGAATCAAGAAGAGGTGGGTTTTTTTAAGATATTTTAATAATACTTTCATAGTCCTTGTACCTAAGAAAGAGGAAGCTATAAATTTTAGTGACTTTAGGCCCATTTCTCTGTGTAATACAATTTATAAGGTGATATCCAAGGTAATGGACAACAGATTGAAGGAATTTCTTAATACAGTTATCACTCCCCGAAGCAAAGTGGTTTCTCTCCAAATTGCTCTATCTATGAAGGTGTAATTGTTGCACATGAGGTGATACATTCTATCAAGTTAAAACATCTAGAAAAAATGTTGATAAAATTAGATATCAAGAAAGCATATGATGAATTGAATAGGGATTTCTTATAAAAAAATCTCAGGAAGTTTGGTTTTAGTGAGGAGTGGATAAAATGGGTTGAAAGTTGTATTAAAACTCCTTGCTTCTCAATTTTGTTGAATGGAGGCCCACAAGGATTCTTTGACTTGGAAAAAGGTTTGAGATAAGGTGACCCAATCTCACCTTTCTTGTTCATTATAATGGTCAAGGCTTTGGGCCGACTCATAGCTAAGAAAAGGAGTGATGAGATATGGAAAGGTGTTTAGGTGGCTAAAGGTTTAGATTTGTTATCACATCTGCAATTTGTGAATGATACCCTACTGAAGCGGGAAGCCAATTTTAGGGAAGCCAGGGTGATTAAAGGTGTCTTGGATAAATATAGTTCAGCCCCAAGATAGTGTATAAATTGGAGAAAATCATAAATTTATTTCTTCAACACTAAGGGGCAGAAATAGAGGAAGATATGTTCAATCTTAGGGATGAAGATGCGCACTTTACCAGGGAAATATTTGGGTATCCCTCTTTTTTGGGGAGCCAGTAAATCAGAAATATGGAAGGAATGGGTGGATTTTTGTATGAAGCGAATGGATGGTTGGAAGAGCAGATGGTTGGCCTCGGCGGGTAGAATTTTGATGTTAAAGCCGACCATCTCTGTCATTCCTATTTTCTTGATGATGTGCTTAAGAATACCGAGAAAGGTTATAAAGGTAATAGGTCAAAGGATGCAATTTTTTTTTGGAATGGTGTGAAGGAGAAGGATAAGATTCCCCTTCTTTCATGGGAAAATATTTGTAAGACGAAGGGAGAGGTTGGGGTAGGTTTGAGAGATTGGAACCTAATGAATGAAGCTCTGGGAGAAAAATTGGTGTGGAATGTTTATTCCCAACCTTCTCAATTGTGGGTTCGAATTTTAAAAACTAAATATTTAGATTCAATGGAAGATAATAGGATCCTAACCATGTGTAATCCTCTTGCCAGCTCTACCATATGGAATTTCATCATTTCCTATCATCGGATAGTAATAGATCATGTAACATGGCAGATCGGAAATGGGTCAAGGGCTAAATTTTGGGAGGATTCGTGAGTTGGTTTTCCAGTTTTGCAAGAAAATGAAAATCTTTTGGAAATTTGAAATTGGTTTATACAACATTGGGGTGAAAAGGTCAGCAACTACCTGGAGTGTAGAGAATATGGTCTTGGAGGTGACTGGGGATGGAAATCTCTCCGTAATATCGATTTGTCAGACATGCAGTGGGAACCCATGCAGGAGATTCTAAGCTCTCATAAAATTATAAGGTCAAACTATGAAGATAAAGTAATTTTGTGTGGAGCTGTAGATGGCAAATATTCGGTTAAATTGGGTTACTATTTGTTGGATATTGGTGCAAGGTGTGAAGTGTGGACGATTGATTTATGTTGGGGAAAGGAATGCCTACCTAAAGCCAGAACCTTTGCTTGGCTGGCAATCATAGGTCGTATTTTGACAGGGGAAAGAAGAAGGAGACTGGGCTTTTGTGGAATGGGAAGTAGATGATAGGGTAGTATGTTGGCGGTACTGGTAGAAGGGTTTTGTTTTTTTGGAGAAATATTGGTTTAGCAGACAATTTTTGAAGATAGCTGGAAGGGTTTGATTATCAGTAGATTTTGTAAAAAATTTCATATTATCAATAAAATAAATAATTATTACCGATAAAAAAAAAAATAGTAGCCCTATAATATATTATATCAATTGGCCTACATTAATATAATAATATATATTATATATGTATATATATATACACACTCCTCTATATAAGAATTAGTGCTCATGTGTATGTGTGTGTGTATATATATATATATATCCAGACACATATAAACATTTATACATATTTGTTATCGCATGACATGATATCATTATAACCTTAAATATAAATATATATCTTAAGGTATAACGTATATCATATACGTATGTATGTATGTATTATCCAATACATGCACACACACACACATACATATATATATCAATATATTAACACTATCTAATATTTAAGAAAGTGTGGCTTGAGGGGGATTCTCTAAATATCATTAATAATTTGAAAAAATGTGCTACCTCCTCTTGGACTATTGAAACTATGATAAAGGATTCCATTGATATCCTTAATTCCTTTGATGATTTTTAAATCTCATATTTTAAGAGTGGAAAATAGTTTGGCGGATATTTTTGCTAACTTGGACATTCATTGGGCCCGGGAGTGGGATTTAAATGACCCTCTTCCTATAGAGGTTATTGTAACTATTAATAATGAAGCACAAATATAAGAGGAATAATGGTATTGTATGGCGCTGGGTGTGCATGTTTATCATCACATGGAAGGTTATGATTTGGAGTGGTATTCAGGACTTGACTTGCTCTGATGGTACTGAGGATGTCTGTAGGGAGCAGATTACTATGTTTATTAATTACCTCTGCCACGTCTATTTTCTTATACAAATTATGGGTATCCTTAGTGTTTCTTTCTCGAGAAGTTTTGTTTATGCTCTGAAAGTTGTGAATATCCTTGGCTCTGTGAGTTTGGCTACCATGGGTGGTGATAGGAATCATGTGGAGCCCTTCTCTTGCAATGCGGTTAAGAAGAATTCAAAGGTTTGGGTGATTCTTGAGAAGGGAGGATTGATTCCTTATATTGAAAAACTTGCATGGAAAAACCCTCAGACGACTACTCTAGTTGCCAAAAATTGGAATAACAAGGTGTTGAAACTTGGAGGGATGGAATTTGATATTACTTAAGACCTTATATTTCACATTACTGGCTTATTGACAAAAGGTATGAATTTCTACAAAGACAAGAAAGAAGCGCATAATGCTATGAAAATATTCTTCAAAGGGGAGGAAGCCAAGGACCTTAAAGCAACAAAGAGCAGGGGATACCAGTGGAAGACTATCAAGGCTCTGTGGGCAGATGTTGTTGAGGAGTTAATGAGGTATATTTCCCTAGAAGGCCATTATTTTGTGGTTAATTCTTATCACTTTTTCCTTCTTAACCATTTACGTCACAAGAAAAGGATTTCTTTTCCTTTTTACCTTTTTGACTCATTGGATGCTAACATAATTGACCATAAGAAAAATCCGAAGAACCATGTTCTTAATGTGGGGTTGATTCTCCTTATCACTAATTATTGCAAAGCCTTTGAGGTGGTTAAACAACTTTTGACTCCTAAGGATGTGAAAATTAAGCAGGATATGGGTTATGAGATTGTGTTTGAGGAGGAAGTGACCTGCAAAAATAGGAAAAAAAGGAAGCTCATTCTAGAGAAGGAGCCAGAGTCAAAGGATGATGTGGATTTTGTGTTGAAATCCCTAGCTATTATGTATGAGGATATGAGATCCCCTACTCTGGGGAAGCACAAAAAAGAGGGGTCGAGCCCCAACAAGGGTTATGATACTAGCAACGAAGAACCTACTGATGAAATTTTGAGCCGGAGTAGAAAGGATATGAAAGATATGGTTGGGGAGGTGTTGTCTCCTCCCCCAGCTCTGAAAAATAGGGAATTTCTTGTGTGGGATAACACGAGGAAGATGGTGAGGTATGATTGTAAAAATATTGAGCTGGACACTCCTCTTAAAGTGGATGGCAGACAAGATGTTGTGGGGTCTCTAGATGATAAGGAACAGGTTGTTGTGGTTTCTTCAAGTGGGCATTAGGTTGGGAAAGTTGTTGTGGATCCTCCTATGGTGGACTTGAAGAGGCGGATGAGAAGGATGGCGGTTGCTGTTGAGATCGTGGAGTCCATCCAAAAAATCAAATCACCGACTGCAACGTTGATTGTTGTTGAAAAGGGTAAGAAGATTGTTGTTGATACGGATAAGGTTAGCTCCTTGCATGAGGAGGATGAAGAGGGTAAAGAGGTTTTTAATATTGGTAAAGATAACATTGTTGATGTCTTGGGAACTACTAAAGAGGGCTCCATTGTTTTTTATAATATTTTTAAATGGATTTTCCATGAAATGAATATGACTAATGTGAAAGTGAGGGGTATTGCGAGAAAAACAGAGGATTCCTCTGTTCAGGATCAAATCGATGATTTGATGAATTCCCTGAAGATTGTGGTGAAGGAAACACTTTTGTTGAAGAAAAATCTTGAAGGAAGAATCCTCACCTTAGAAAATCTCATGGAAAGGATTTTTGCTAATATGGATAAAGGAAAGGAGGGGAACAAAACTGGGTTTAATGTTGAATCTGCTAGTATGACTTCCCCTGTGGATAATGTTAATAATGGTAAATATGTTGTTGATGATGATGTTGATGGTAAGCTGATGGAAGGCAAGAATCTTGGTGATAAGGGTGTGAGTTGTGTTTTGATTGGGGAGGTAAAAATGGGTGGGCTTGGGGTTCGAACCCATAACAAGGCCAAAGTTCAGGCTGGTGCTACTGCTCATGATCTTTCTGTTGTTGGGGATGAAGGCATTAAGAATGCGGCTTGTGATGTTGATGCTATAGATATCCTAAATAATATGTAATTCTGTTGGGTGGGTTCCTTCTTTTTTGCTAACTATTTTTTGTGGTCTTGTTGTGGGTGGGTTGTTATGCTTTAGTTGAATTTTTCTTTTGTTACAACTGATTTTTCATGTAAAGGGTTTCAGGCCCCTTCAAAACCCATTTTTTACCTTTAATCAAAACACTATCTAATATTTAACAATATTAGACACATATGTATTCATCTTCATCAAAAAGTAGATACACCAAATGTGTACATATATACATATGTACAACTAATATACTTATGCATAGTATGTTAATTATATGCATGAGTTACCACTCAATCATATATATATATATATATATATGCATTTGATGTACATTATTGACAATGACATACATATATACAAAGGAGGTCTCTATTTGACAACCAAAAATATGAACATTCAAAGATGATCATAACCAAAACCATAATCAATCAAGCATAGTAACATTAGGAAGAACTCATAAGCTCCAAATATATAAACATCATCCAAGAATGCACTCAATAGTAATCAAGACCCTTACTATGCAAACACATCATGCTAAGGATGACTTACCAATTTCCAATACTATGACTAGACTCAACCGATCTATTGTGTATGTAGCTTAGATAGGTTTCATTTAGGGTTATCCGACCAATCACTTCTCCTGAGTGATACTTCCCCTCCACTTGGAGGAATGAACATGTCCCTGCAACCAACCCAACACATTTGCAATGGTAGTTAGACGTTCATAATAAATCCATATTCATCGTAACTTAAGAATATACATATAGCAATACATGTTCATCATCAATGTAAACATAATTACTCTTTCAAAGTATTTATCAACACTTTCACATAATAACTATTTCAGTATTCCATTTATCATATTAAAAACCTGATTGCATTTACCATCCTATTTACCTATGAAGGTAAAATTAAATTAGTAACAACAAGATGGGGTGTAACACTCTCATTTTTATTCATTATTACTTAGGATATATCTATTAATTAATATAATATTTTATTACTAGAGGAGCTCCAATAATTCAATTTTGTTTAAATATGATACAATTAATTTATGTACATCTAAATATGAATTAAGGATTAAGCTAAACTATAATTCATTTATGCTTAAAGTTATAATATATATCTTATTTTTATGATAACTAATGGAACTTCAAATTTTTGTTCTATAAGTTTCATTTGATCATGCCTATGTTCTTGGTTTTACATGGTGTTTGAGAAAAGCTTATGGTTGGGGTTTTACATTTGTTTTCATGTATTTATGCAAAAACCTAGTGTCTTATCTTATACCATGGATGGGATCTATTTGGTCATTACTTTTGGAGGAGGGTTTTAAGAACAACTTATGCCCCATTGATTCATCTAGGTTTGGCCCCCTTTTTGATCCGTCATTTTATTTATTTCTCTAGACTTTATTCTTTCCTAAGTCTAGGTTGGCCCCGCGCTCCCTCTTTTAAAAATAACCTATGTCATTGTTTGTCATCGACCTAGTAGTGTCCCCTCTTGTTTTAAAAAATATTTTATTTTTGCAGAGGGATAAATTTTCATGACCATTGATGAATCGTTGTTTGATCTCAGTTGTTCCCCACTATCCCGTGAAGACCCCACCATGCAGTTTTGGCTGATCGCAATATCACGGGCGAGCGCCATGTGTCACATCTAGTAAAGTTGAAGGAATGAGAGGATTAATTTAATACATTAATCTGGCTTTGATACATTATCTAGCGGGTTACTAAAGCAGTTATAAGATGCACATGGTTAAAATGGACGAAAATGTTTTAATTTTGGCAGGAAAGGTGCTCGATGTTTAACAAAAGAGTTGGTTGTTGTTTGAATGAACAGGATCTTCTTTGATTGAGATCCATGGCTTCCTGCCATTGCGTGATCGGAAGTTGCAAGGTTTTTATTGATTGCGATATCACAAGCGAGTGCCACATGGATTTCCTTGGCAACACAGAAGGTGGTGGGCCATTTTTCCATGGTGGAGGTCATGTCAAATTGTTTTAAAGACAACTGTTCGATGATCCAACCAAAGTGAAAGATCAACGGGTAATATTTGAACTTGCATCAAATGCGATTGCAGGCATTGGTGTAGCATGCGAGTGACCTTTAATGGCAGATGCGATGTCTTCTGGCATGATTTGATTGAAATAAATCAACCATTTTCTTGTTCTATTGTATCACAAAGTGTTCAAGCAGTTTCATAAAGCAGTTTTAAAGTTGAGGACAAATTCATGAGTTGTTGCAGTGAAGAATTAGGTTTTCTGTGAAACACAAAGCCGTAAGTTGAATTTTGCATCTCCTAGTCAAATTGTAATCTAAATTTGGGGGAATTTTCTATTTGGTTGTTGGAAAACTTGTTGAAAATTATTTTAGGGCTATAGGTGAGCTAAATTGTGGGAAATTCCAAGGTATTTGTTTTGTAATTTCATAATTTCGTAAAGAACTAGTTTGCTTAGGATGGCACCGTCAAAATATCATTCCGACCAGATTGACTATTTGAATAGAAACCTATATGATGATTTCCTTGATCAATTTCCCTTGTCAACAAATGATAGGAAAAAGGGGGTGGTTTTAATGTGACGAAAAACCCTAGGGGAGGGATTAGTGTATAATTGTTTTAATATAGTCGATGCTAGGATTCCCCTTAAGGGTTTGGAGATGTTCAGACTATGGTTTGGACAGAGAAATTTGCCTCATCCTTTTTCAAATGGTTCAATGTATGAAATGGGGAAGCTAATAGTTCCAAATGTGTTCCCTGATGTGGACTTTCTAAAAACAGTGGCCAAAAGATATGATCCTATCACATGGGTGGTTAGACATAACGTTGGAAAGATTTTGTTAAGTATTAACATAGAGGAGTTTCGATAGGTTTTTTATTTGAGTGAGCCCAGTGTGTTTTTCGTCCCTATTGATCTTGAAGGAATGAAATAGGAGTATGGGAAGATGAAATCCATTTTCAGAGATAAAATGCTCCCACCTCATTTGGCTAGGGCAGGAAGTTCCAGAGTTCATATTAGCCCTAGCGACTAGGAGCCTTTCAGATTGGATTGTTTTGCCAAAAAATTCTTGGCCGCTTTCTATTCATTATGCCATATTTTGGGTTTTAGCCCTAATATAGTGATGCCTATATCTTATATGTTCATGGGGGTGCAGATACAACACCCCAATTTCTTTATGGCATATGTTTTTGCTTCATTCTTGGCTGAAAAGATACATGAAGGGTTGTTGAAATTGTAGTAGAATGACACATGCACCCCCTTTTATTGGTATTATGTGTTAATGTACATGTTTTTGTTCAAGAATGTTGAATTTTTCTCTAAGAAAATGAAATTGAAGCAGTTTGTCAATGGAGAAAGGCTACCAGTACAAGTGTGGACTGTAGAACTTTCATACAATAGGGAGAATACCAATTATGTACAGTTTGACAATTGTTTTACATCAAGGCTGAGAGCCAGATTGGTGGTAAATTTACCTAGGGTTCTTGAGGAGTTGCATGATTTCCTTAGGCCAAAGGGGAGGAGGCCATATTTGAAGATTTTCCACAATTGGGGTGACATTATCCCATACCCAGTCAGTACTGTTTTGATGGTATATGGTTTTCAGGGGACCCCTCATATATTTCCTTATAATGTGCCACTGAGATTTGGATTTGTTGAGGTTGTGTGGTAGATTGGATGTATCCATGAAGATAACCTTACAAGAAAGGATAAGCCAACTCTTTACCTAGACTATACGGTGGTGTCTGATTTTGTATTTTCAAAGAGAGGTTGGGTTCATTTTGGAAACTTTTTTGAAGTTTACCATTTGAGTTTTGGTCCCAAGAGGCAACATGATCTTGAGGGTTTCTTTGCTTTGTTTAGACAAAGAATAAAAGGTGCCAAATTTGTTCATGAGTTCAATTTCCCTGAGGACCTGGTCAAAAATGAATTTGATTTAAATAAGCAAGAATTGAACAAAGAGAAATGGGTAGCTTATGATAAGATATTGGCCATTGTACACAAGATGTATCCAAGATATGATCCATTGATGGAATTCAGTCCCTATCATAAAAAGATTGATTTTTTGATGGATAATTTCAAAGAAATCATGACCATTCTGATGACCAAGAAAATAAATTTGGAGTTAGACTTGGGCATACAGGAACAAGCTACGAGGCCACTTGAAGAGAGGCCAATCTATCAACCTCCAGATGACAGGCCTATTTATAGGAGGAAAGGGAATGACAATAGTGATGAAGAAGAAGAAGATAGAAATAGAAAGCAGATAATGGAATTGCATGAACAGCTAGGTCCACATCTCAAGGTACCTGGGGCATTAAAAATAATTGATCTGGAGTCATCACCTGAGAGAAGTCCCTCACTACCACCATCAACAAAAAGCCCCAAGAGGACTTGGTGGATGAGATTGTTGTTACCGATCAAGATATCCAAATGAGCATGCCTTATCCTCCAAAACCAGTTGAGTTGGTTTTATCAGACCTGGATATGAAAAGTAAATGTGTACAAGATGCAAGGATGGAGGCTTGTAAAGAATTTTCAGATGTTGATGCCTTTGTGAAAACACCAGTCTTCTTGCAACTAGTATGGAGAATGAAGTTGGAAGAATATCAAGAGAAGTGTAAGAAGAGAAGAGAACCGAGGCCTGATAGGTCAGATCAAGAGAATGATGATGAGGTAAAGGCTGAGGTAATGAATGAATTCAATAACATCACTCTAGAGGAAGGGAGAAAGTTATTCAATCAAGTTTGTATCTTGATTTAACCTAAATGGGATATTGTTGATGCAATAGCTTTCAATTCTATTTTGAAGTCCAAGCATACCCTCCAAAATTATAAAGAAGAGGTCAATGTAGCATTGCAAGATTCTGCCTTTAGTGAGGAATATGAAACCTTGACAATATGGGCTTTGGCCCCCCAAGGAAGAAAGCCAAATATTACTAATATTAACCCAAATTTGAGAGGTGGGTTAATAATAAAAAGAGATTTAGAGACTTCAACAACAAAGGCCACAAATTTAACTCTAAATGTGACCAAATTGGCACAAAAGACTACAGAGAGAGAGGAAGCTGAAAAAAGGAGCCTCATGGAAAATAATAATTTTATGATTGGAGAATATAATAAGGTGTAGCAAAGGAATATTGAGCTGCAAACAAAGGTGGACAGGTTAAAATATAGGTAGACTGGGGAAACACTAGTTGCTCCAGGGATTAAATCATTTCCTTCCACATTAGGATCATTGCCTCTTGTTTCCCCCATTATCTCTACACCAGGATCTCCCAGTTGGACTCCTTCCCTCGGCCTTACATTAAAACCAATTGAGGAAGAGTTAGAATGCTCTGTTGATCCAATAAAGAAGCAATTAATCCAGAAAGTTGCAGAGCTACATGCATCACTGAAGGTGAGTAAGGAGGGGATATTTTCAAGATAAAAGGAGATTTTTAGTGTTGTCTTGTGACATTTAAATGAGAAGGTTGATGATATATTATCAGTTTTATATTCTACTTATTCTTTATTATTGAATGCAATAAAGAACATTGACAGGGATCGGGAGGCAACAATACCATTAATTGAGAAGTGGATCCCTAGGGCCAATGATTTAGATGTAATGGGTAAGGCCTCAAGGTTTGATTTCAATAATAGGCCCCAGTCATTAAGACCTACTCAAGTGTTGGTTAAGTCATTGCAAGGTTTTCAAGCCTTACTAGATGAATTGAGTAGGAAGATCAAAGAATTGGTAAATATTTTTTATGATTGGAGTGACACATTGTTGCCTAACATAATTGATGAGCAAGGAAATATCAGGTCACTTCAACAATGGAAGGATCGGGCTAATGAGGTCATCAATGCTCAATTTACTTTAATTTATGATGACTCATATTTTGATTTATTAGTGAGCTGCATGGATAAAATTGTCAGCACCACCTCCTTCCTTGAGTCTTTTGAATGAGAGGCAAACCAAGTGGTAGTTAAATATATGCCTTATAGTGTCAAGGTAAATGAGGTAATCAATTTTAATTGGACAAGTGATGAAGAGTACCAACAGTGGGTGAATATATATTTAACTAAGGAGGAGTGAAAACAGAGTAGGCTTCTAATAGTTAACTAACCAACTGTTGCAGTTATAACGATTTCCAGTTTTATTTTGGTGGCAGTCTAAGCACAAAATTCTTGAAGATTTGTTGTTGCATCAAACCGTTCTCAACGGGAAAGATGAGAATGAACAAGAAGATTTTTCGGGGGAGGTTGATGTTGTAACAAAAAAATTAAATGTCACAAGGCTGTCCAAGTGGCTAGTGACATGTGTGCATTCTGGCCTGATGCTTGTTTGCTCCTTCATTTTCTATTAGAAGGATTTCAAGTCCAGAAGTACAAGTTAGTAAGTTAGAAAGTTTTGGTCGAGTCTAGATGAAGTTATAGAGAAATTGTAAAGTTTGATAGCTATAGAGGAAATGCAAGTTAGGTTTTGAGTCATTTGTTGTAGGTTTCAAATTCATGGAGATATGATGTTTAATGACAATACTGGCATTTGAATTAAATTGATAAATTCAAGCTCATGTATCTCTTGTGTACAAGCATATTTTAATTTTGAGTAAAATGATCAAGGGTTATGTTGTTCATCTCACTATTGTGGTGTATGCAATTCTTGTTTTAGCTTTAATTCAAAGAATTAATTAAAATTCTTAAATGAGATTTTAGGTTGATATGTTTTGTACAATGACTTGATAAGTAGTATTGAGTTAGGGTGCATATTGGTGATATTGTAAGGAAATGTTATCAAAGATCTTATATTGTATGTGTTGAATCTATTATAAACCCTTAGGTATTTGTGAATTTAACTCCTCCAATGGATATAAGGCACTGATCTAAGTTGCATCTATTTGTGAGATATAGTATTTATTTGTGTTCATCTGGAGCTTGCTACAAATTGAAAATCAATGAATATATTTTACTGTGAATTATTGTTGTGACTATCTCACGCTCCAAATGGTTGATATTATTGATGAACAACCAATTCTATTCAATATTATCCCATTCCGTTGAGCTGTTAAGTGATTATATGCTATTGTTAATGTTGTTTATGATAATGGTGTAGAGGTTGTGAACACATTAAGGGATCACCCTCTCGGGTCTTGCAGAGCCAAAAGTGTAGGAGGTCTTTAAAATCCCCATCAGTTGGTCCAGGTCCTTTGAGTTTCCCTTGATTGGAATTGGCAATTCCAAACGTAGAATAGAAGATCAACCTGGTTATAGTAAAAATAACCAACAAAATGGTGACTCTACTGGGGCTTTTAATCTAAATATTTCTTGTCAGTGTGTTGGTTATCCATTTTGCATAGAGTTTTAATAAGTATTTATGTGATTTGAAGGTCGATCCCATGGTTCTATGTTAAGTTTGTCCATATCTTTTGTTATTCAAAGCGCTTTGAGTCAGTGGTGAAATACATTGTACATTGTCAATACAAAGCTCCAAAGGTCTTTTGAAAATACACCAAGTATCTCTGGATATTTGGTATTCCCAAGATAATTGGGTGGCGACTCTGAAGTCTCTGCACCAATGTGCATCTTATTTTGAAGATTTAATATAAGTTGAAGGATCTTGTGGACAAGTACGTATAATGAATAACACCAGGTTGTTCATGAAAAATCATCTGGAATAGACATTGGAGAGTGAACTTCCTAAAACAAAGAAGAAGGACTGGATAAAGAAAAAACCAGAATCTAGTCATGTTGCTCCCGCATCACAGAACCCTATACAACAAGGTACAAGTAAGTCTACATTCTATCCCTGAAACTTTTGAAAAGGTTTCTAATATTTCATAGTTAGATAGCTATGTATTGTTTGATGCATTGTTTAATACACCAAACTAAGAGGATGTAACATGTCAAAATAAAGGACCTGTTAGTGTTCAATACTCTGAAAAGAGAAGAAGTGGGAGTAGAAGTCAAAGCCATCATAGAGAAAGCACCAAAGATGTGCCTCCTCCTCCTGCTGAAGATGATGGAACTCCTTTATTGTTTGGACATGTACTTGAAGAGGTCAACCGAATAGATCTAAGTGGAACGTTGAGTTCTAAGATGACCTTGCCTAACCCTGATGATGTTTTTGGAGATATTGAATCCTTAAGGCAAGAGATCCAAAAACAAGCTAAGCTTAGGAGGAAAAAGGAAAATGAGAGAGAAAAAAAACTGACGCATGTTGTGATTGAAAGAGATAGGTTGATTAGACAAATGGCAACAATGAAATCCCTAAACCAAGAAAAGCCTAAGCAAAATTTTGAGGGCCCTATTGTACATGAAATTTTTGATAAGGAGATAAAGCCTGTGTCTAAGGTAGGTCTTGTAGGTCAAGTTGATACCCAATCAAAACCCTCAGACCCAAAACCCATAGACCCAAAACCATCAAACCCTGTCAATCCCCAACCAAGTGATCCAAATCCTAAACCCATTTTAGACAATGGAAAAAAAAGGCCGAGGGGATTAAAATAAGTGATAAGGTGACTTCCCACCCTCCTAAATGAGACCTACCACCACATGTACCATTACAAGCTGAAACTGCCCTAGAAAAGGTTAGAAGGGAGGGTGAATCTCTTGTTCAAGAATTGGAGAGGACAAAAATTGAGGTTGCAAATGAAGAAATGAAAAGGAAAATAGGTTTCCTAAAGATTTCAAGCATGGATGAGGCTACACAAGATGCAACCTCATCAAGTCACCAAGATGCCTTGAAATATGGTCCTAAAACAAATTTTTATACTAATACAAACAATTCTAGCCAAAAAACTCATGCTACTAAGTTTGTAAATCTAAATCAGGATGGTTCTAGGGTGCAAAATATAGGATCTGGTGTTGACTCTCTAAAAATTGAAGGATTATTTCAAAGAAGACCTATACAGCTAGAAAGATATAGGAAATTATTCTTTGATGGTATTCCAGGTTATCCAAACCCCATCCCTGATGATTTGAGAGAAAAGATGAGTAAATTTGCTAGCAATAATGCTATGACAGTAGAGGAACATTTAAAAGCCCTTATGGATATGTTGAATGATTATGAGGTAGAGCATGAAGATGTTGTAATGAAATTATTTGTGGGTAAAAGCACAAAGTTGTGTCACACTTTTAGCCAACATATCAGCACAGCTGAATTTAAGTATTTCTAACTAAAAATCAATTTTGGTCAAACATATGACCTAGTAAGATTCATTCTAGCTAAGTTAGATACTTCCACAATTTATTCAACTAAAATTGTTGGCTAAAAATATATGGAGCACCACTTTGAGTCCAATTTACCAAAAAAAAATTATTTGAAAAACTTGAAGTTTTAATAACTCCTCCTCATGTAAATAACATTTTTTTTTAAATGTAAAAATACCCTTTTGTAGATCCATAAGTGTAGTTTTCAAAAATATATTTATTTTAATAGTTTAATTATTATTTATATTTATATTTGTATTTATACTAAAAGTAGGTTATCAGCAAAAAATATTAGGTTGATTACCATGCCAAGGAAAAATACTAAAACTTATTAAAAAAAATAAAAAAAATATGATGCACTAGATAAAAGAATCTATTTCAAGATGGTATAGTTTTTTTTCCATTTTAGATAAATATTTAATATGAATGTTGACGTCCGATGGAAATAATTTTTTTTTATTCACGCACATTTTAATATGTATATAAAACTATATATTTATCAAAATTGGAAAAAAAAAAAATCCATGCACTAAAGTCTCAAGTTATAAATACAAACAAAAAATTTGAAAGAAAAAAAATAAAATTTACTATAAAAAAATTGACATCCCGTGCAACTTCATTTTTTAGCATTTTATCAGCAACTAAATTATAGTCTTAATTTATTAAAACTAGTTTAAAATAATTTTTTAATTTCTTATAAAAAATACAAACATAAAATATACTAAAAAATACATATTTTACTAGTTTACATCATTTAAAAATTCAAAACATATATGCTACTTTTTAGTGATTCAAGTTTAAAAGTTGGATCAGCATTGGCCATTTCCTTTATAAAGTGTGACACAGCTTTGTGCTTTTACCCTTGTACAATCATTGGTAGAAGATGCGAGGGATTGGTATAGAGGTCTACCTAATGCTAGTATTGGTTCATGGGATGAATTTGAAAAGTGTTTCAAGGAACAATACGGTGATAAAACCAATGCCAGTTTTATGCTGAATGAATTCAATAACATCAAAAAGTCACTAAACGAGCCTGTGACAGAGTTTAACTTAAGATTTCAAAAAAAAATGTATATGTTGTTCTAGGTTTTGAGGCTTGATGAGAATGTTTGTCTAACCACATATTTCAATTCTTTTGATGCTAAAATGGCATACCTCCTCAAAGATAAAGACCCTCAGACTATGAGGGATGCTTTCAGGGTGGCTATAAACATTGAGAGTAATAGGTGACCTTTTGGGAAGTATGGTAGGAGAGAAGAGCCCACACTTTTAAAAAATCCTAAGGATAAGGTTGAGAAGGTTTTTTTTTAAAAGCCTAAGGATGATGAGAAATGGGATAAGGTCTTGAGCACTTTGAAAGATATAAAATATACTATTGCCAAGCAAGAAAAGGGTATAGGAAATGACAAGCAATAATATAATAAGAATGAAAGACAGCCTAGGTTGAAAAATTACCCTTATAATACAAATTGGAAAGATGGGAAACCAATCTTTCCTAGCTAGAAGCCTAATCATGATCAACATACCCCAGATCCCCTGCATAAGTATTCAATAAACTTGGTACAAGATAGACCATGGTGTGAGGTTTTTCAACATCCACATGATCAAAATCACTGTGGTATTGCTCAGTTTCTTGTTGTTGAGGGAACATAGCAGGAAACTTATGAGTAGACTCCTGAAATTGAGCAGGGTGATGTGGATGTTTGTATGGATAGATCATACATTGATGAGGCAGAGTGTTCCTTTGACGATGAATCACAGGGAGTTGATGTGGATAATTAGAGGCAAAGAAGTGAGCTATACCATCAACAGGTTTTCTCCAATGAGGAAGGTGATTTTGAATATAATGCTTGCAATCTGGAATAGGATGAAGATTCAGTGTCCCTAAGGAGAGCATCAAAAGAAGAGATTGCAAGGTTGATTGAGGAAATGGATGCTCAAATGAGAAGCTCACTTTAGATGAGAAACAAAACTGTGGGTGGTGAACAGGGTAAGCCTGTTGGCTTATTTATTAAAGAACAAAAAAACAATAATAAAGTTGTTAAAGTTGATAACAACAAACATGTTGTCAAAGTTAAAGAGGTTAAAAATGATAATATTTGGGTGAAAAAGAATGAAACTCCAAAGCCTCAAGAAGATGCAGCTTCATCATTGGTGAAAAATAAAGTGATTACAAAGTCTATTGAACCTGCTTCAAAGGATAGGAGACAAAAGAAACCTAAGGGAAGCAAGCAACAAGAGAAGAAAGAAAATGATGAAGGTATGGTGTCTGACTTGCCAAAATATACGCTCGTAGATATGTTTCAAGTGCTTTCTCAGATTAAAGTTACTATACCTTTGCTAGAAATGATGAGAATAGATGAACATAAGGAAAAGACAATAGCCTTGAGCACAGGTGTTGTTGTTAATAGGGTTGAACAAGGTAGTTGTAAAGAATCAAACGATGAAGGAGAAAGAAAAGAGAAAGAAGTGGAGGGAATTGTGTCACAAATTCCCCCTATATATTTAGGGAATTCCATTAATATGTGCCTTGAAAACATAAACCCATTTTCTTAAGCGTTGTTATAAATGGGAAGACTTTAAGGAATTGTATGATAGATTCAAGGGCATCAAACAATGTTATGCTAGTCAATATTATGGAGGCAATGGGCTTGATAGTGGATACTACTCAAGGTAAATGCTATGCAATGGATTCAAGGGAAGTTCCAGTTATTGGGACTATCAAAGCATTACCTTATAAATTGACTTAGTATCCTGAGAAGGACTTATCCATGAATGTACTAGTTGCAGACATCCCACAACACTTTGGGATGCTATTGTCAAGAAAGTGGAGTGCATCAATGGGGGGTAACATGCAGTGTGACCTGTCATTTTCTACTTTCTCCATTGATGGAAATAATGTCAAGATTGAGAGAAAATAAAAAGTGCCCCATATGATTGAGCATGATCCAACTAAAAATATGACATGTTTTATTAATAATGGCATAAATGAATTTAGAGTTGAGGAGTTCCCTATAAATTGTGATAAGCCCATTGCACTGATCGACACAGAAGTAAAACAATGGTCAGAGTCTGATGATTTGTGGACTATGTACTTTGATGGTGCAAGTTCGAAAGG
Organism: Sequoiadendron giganteum; assembly: GCA_007115665.2. Taxonomy (NCBI): domain Eukaryota; kingdom Viridiplantae; phylum Streptophyta; class Pinopsida; order Cupressales; family Cupressaceae; genus Sequoiadendron; species Sequoiadendron giganteum. The sequence goes on along the minus strand of CM021100.1, from coordinate 318,024,318 downwards.
AGGATCTAGTGCAGGTGTTTTTTTACGATCACCAAGTGGAAAGACATTCACGTTCTCTTTCACTCTATCATTTGATTTCACCAATAATGTGGCATAATATGAGGCCCTATTATTGGGGTTAAGATTAGCTGAAAAGCATGGGATTAAGAAGCTCAAGGTAATTGGAGATTCTGAGCTTGTGGTTTCCCAAGTTAGAGCTATGTATGTATCAAAGATAAGAGGTTGAAATAGTACAGGAATGTTGTTTGGGATGAATTGGAAAACTTTGATGCATTTGGCATAGGTTGGATGGAGAGAGCCCACAACAAATTGACAGACTTATTAGCAAATATTGCATTAAAACCAGATGATATAACATTTGTTGGGATCTCAAAGGTTGAAGTGCAAACTAGGCCATCAGTTCCTGATAATATCAAAAAATGGCAAGTTTTTGATAATGTTGATGGCATACTAAGATTCCCAAATTGTGTGGATGATTATGAAAGTCAAGAAATTGACTTTGGAGCTTTTGTAGAAACAATTGATGGTAAATATACTGTGTTTCAAAATAAGGTAATTCAGTTAAAAAAATACAATTCCTAAAGGTTTAGTTGTATTAGAAAGAGTATTTGACAATCAGGATAGGACAAAGGCTAATCATATTGCTTCACATCCTGATGACTTGGAAGAGATAAATATTGAAATAGAAGCATCACCAAAAAAGGTATATATTGGAAAGAAATGTCACTAAAGGTGAGAAGGATGCCAATTGACTTATTAAGAAAGTTTAGACATGTGTTTGCATGGTCCTATGATGATCTTAAGGCATACAGGGAGGATCTGTTCCAACATGAAATTCCTTTAAGTGATGGTGCTAAGACATTTAGGCAAAAAAAAAGGCCTATTAATCCTACCTTAGCCCCCAAAATGCAAGAAGAGTTAATGAAGCTAAGGGATGCATGGATCATCAAGCCAATCAAACATTCATCTTGGGTGTCAAATTTAGTGCCAGTAAGAAAGAAAAATGGAGACATCAGGTTGTGTATAGAACTCAAAAATTTGAATATGTCTTCATTAAAAGACAACTATCCATTACCAAATATGGAAGCCATGTTACAAAGGGTGACAGGCTGTGAATTGATGTCAATGATGGATGGGTTCTCTAGTTACAACCAACCCATGGTCAAGGAGTCTGAGCAATATAAAATAAAATTCAATACACCCTAAGGAACATATGTTTATGTGAGAATTCCTTTTGGTCTAACAAATGCAAGGGCTACTTTTCAAAGAGCCATGGTGGTGCAAGAGCACCTAGGAAACACTAGGCACTTAGAAAATCTAGTTTTGAGTTTTGTTTTGGTATGTTACCTAAAGGTCATGTTGACCATTGAGATAGAGTTAGAGATTTAAGAATATGTATTGATGAGTAGTGATCAGTAGTGATCAGTAGGTTAAGGAGTGGAAAGGGTGGATGAGTTTAGAAACTCATTTTATCATTTTACTAGAAATTGGCAAAAGTTGCAAAATGGAGCATTTTACAGCTTTGCCACAATGTAACTGACATGTCCAACCAAGGGGAGGATAAATACTTTTTTTGAACTATATAGGGTGTGCCTCAACCTGAGAGGAATGTTGGAAGCTTTTGCATTATTGGAAATTTATGAATACAAGAGAAGTAGTGATAAGTTTGTGTAATTTTTCTGGTTTTTGCTTTGAATTGTGTGTTAATGGAGTGATCCTGACACTGTGAATGGAGTAGGATATAGTGCAATTGTCTTTCAAGCATTGTGTGGAATAGTAGGTAGTTATTTTGTTCGTTTCAGGCATTCATTTGTAGATAGTTTGTTTCTTTTAGTTGTTGTTCTGACTGGCAGACTGTGAAGAATGGAGGTTTAGTCCACATTTCCATTGTACCTTATGTACGGGATTTTGGGGATTGTGGCTAGACTCCATGATTGTAAATATGTTAGGGTTAAGAGTCTTTAGAAGTTAGGGTATCACTGTGGGAGTCTTCTCCTAGGCGAGCCAAGAAGAGTCCGGCTAGGAAAGACAAGAAGTGCAGAGCACTTGATTTGCAGGGGTGTTCATTCCCTATCAAATCACGGTGTGGAGAGGGTAGGTATGAGCCTTGCCAAGGAATAACATGGAGGAGGAATCTCCACCAATTCATCTGATGCTAGAAGTCTCTAACAGTTGCAGGGAGGTCATGGAAAAGGCCTAAAAAGACCCAAGTTTGCCAAATTAAGGGTTAAACCTGTGTACGGATAGTTGAGGTTGAGACCTCTAGAATCTTTGAGGGATGGGCATGAGGATCAGAAAACCTAAGGAAATATTTTGTGTTCTTTGGGAAACTTAGGAGAACAACCCTATTTTCTAGGAGGAGACCTAATTGGGGGCTCCTAGGCTAGTAGCCTTTTTAACCCTAAATGAGGGTTTGGTGGAAGCGATGGAAAAATGAAGGTAGATGGACCCTCAAGAACCATGAAATGATGGTGTGAACCTGTTGAAGCATCTCCACGCCCCTGCAAAGATGAAATATAGTATTGGGAGTAGGTTAGCCTTTAGGGTGGATTAAGGGCTAAGGGAAGAATTGCAAAGAAAGCACCAGGGTTGTCTTGGTTGGAAGAATATGTATTGGTAGTTGGGTTGGCAAGGAGAACCAGGGGGGCCTAGTCAAGAGATAGGTCCTATAGGTTAAGGTGGTGAAGTGAGACACCATAGGGATCTTCCAAGTAAGACCTAGAGCAGGAATCATGGAGTGATTCCTCCAACCCTCCCTATCAGATTGGTATCAGAGCAAGTTAAAGATTTGGGATAGAATCTTGTATGTCAGACCTTGAATCCATTGGTTCCACAACCATGGTGACAAACATTGAGCTAGCAAAGAAGGTCGAAGATCAGGAGGAAGATAATAGGAGACTGAGAGAAAGGCTAGCACAACTTGATGAAGCATTGAGTAATGTGCAAACCAAGACCGAAGAGGTCAATGATAAGTTAGAGGGCAGGGAACCTAAGAGTAAAGAGGTTGCAGAGGAAGATAAGACCCCTGAACATGACCCTTTTCTACAAGAAGAGCCTTTCTTGAAGGCATTGAAAGCCTTGAGTGGAAAAGCACTTGAAGGCATACCACTGTTTAGTGGGAAATTGGAAGCTGAGTTAGTTATGGATTGGATAGAGGGTATGGAAAACCATTTTGAGTGTGATGGAGTCACTAAAGCACAGAAAGTGAAGGTGGACAAATCAAGATTGAGAGGATCTTCCTTGACATGGTGGAAATTCATCTAGACAGAGAGGGAAAAGGAAGGCAAGAAGCCTATTTCAACTTGGAAGGGTATGGTTGCCAAAGTGAGAGAAGCATACATGCTAGATGATTATGAAATTCAGTTGCATAAGAAGAGACAGAGCTTGAGACAAAGAGACCAAGATGTGAATACTTACACTGAGGAGTTTCAAAAACTTTGTATGAGGTCTAATGTTTCAGAGGATGAGAATCTTAAGGTGGCTAGGTAAACGGCTTGGAGTGGAATATTCAAGAGGAGATGACTCTTCTAAGTCCCAAGACAGTACACCAATGTTACCAATTGGCTATAAAGATTGAGGAAAGAAGCAAGAGGAAACAAGATCAGGCTTCTAAGAGTAAAGGCAAAGGCAGAGATCAAAGAGGATATAGAGGTGGCTACCAAGGTAGAGGGACTAAACAAAGAAACCAAGGAGAGTCTAAAATCAAAGAGCATGGAAGTGAAACACCTTCTAGAGGAGGTTATGGAAGAGGTAGAGGACCTCAAGGAGTTTCAAATAGAGGGAGAGGAGTAGGTAGAAGCAACTCATACTTTGCTAGTATGAAATGTTATAATTGTGGTCAAATAGGACATCCAACTTATAGGTGCCCGGAGAAAGCATCTTCATCAAGTACTGAGAAGAGAGTGGCATATGCTCAAGAGGACACCATGAGTACCAAATCACCTGAGGTTAATCACATTGAATCAGAAATGGGGGAGAACCTAATGTTTAGGAGATTTTTGATCAGACAACCAATCAAGGAAGAGCCAAACCAAAGGAGAGCCTTATTCAGGGTAAGGTGCAAAATCCTTGGAAAGGTGTGTAAGGTTATAGTGGACTCAGGGTCTATTGATAACATAATATCAGAAGAGGAAGTAAGGAAGTTGAAATTGGAGAAGGTACCCCACACTAACCCTTACAAAGTAACATGGTTGAACAAAGGGCAAAGTGTTCTTGTCAATGAACAAACAACGGTGGAGTTCTCCATTGGAGGTTATAGAGATAAGTTGTTATGTGATGTGTTACCCATGGATGCATGCCATCTTCTATTGGGAAGACCATGGCAGTATGACAGAGGTGCCATCTATGATGGAAAGGCAAATACAATCTCATTCATGAAGGATGGAAAGACATTCAAGTTGTAGTCACTGTCAGATGAGCAAGAAGGATAGTCAAAGACCCCTAGTGTCTTATTAAGCAGTGGGAAGGAGTTCATTAACAATCTACATCAAGGAGGTGAAGGATATGTGGTCATGGTGCAACCCAAGGAAGAGGACAAGACTAAGAAAATAGTCATACCTGGAGCAGTCCAGAAGTTGCTTGAGAAGTATAAGGACATAGTGAGTGATGGTACACCAGCAACCTTACCTCCAAAGAGAGCCATTAGCCATTAGATTGACTTCATACCAGGAGCTTCACTTCCAAACAAAGCATCTTACAAGCTCACACCGGATCAAAACCTAGAGGTAGCTAGGCAAGTGCAGGAGTTGTTAGATCGAGGATTGATTAGGAAAAGCATCAGTCCATGTGTAGTACCAGTTGTCTTAGCATCCAAGAAAGGTGGTAAGTGGAGATTATGCACTGATTCTAGAGCTATAAATATAATCACAATTAGGTATAGGTTTCCTATTCCTAGGATAGAGGATTTGATTGATTGTCTTGGAGGAGCTCAGTACTACACCAAATTGGATCTCAAAAGTGGATACCACCAGATCAGAATCAAGGATGGAGATGAGTGGAAAAAATCCTTTAAGACAATAGATGGGTTGTATGAGTGGAGAGTTATGCCATTTGGCCTCTCTAATGCCCCTAGCACATTCATGAGGCTCATGAATGAAGTGCTCAAAGACTTTACAAGGATATTTGTGGTGGTATATCTTGATGATATAATCATCTTTAGCAAGACAGTAGAAGAACATCTAAAGCATGTGGAGATGGTTCTTAGAAGGTTGCAAGAGGAGAAGTTGGCGATCAATCTAGAGAAGTGTGAGTTCTTTAAACATGAGCCTGTGTATTTGGGGTTTGGAGTATCCCAAGGATCATTGAAAATGGATCCAAGCAAGGTGGAAGCTATCCTAAATTGGCCTACACCAACCACAGGGACAGAGGTAAGAAGTTTTCATGGTTTGGCTTAGTTTTATAGGAAATTTATAAGAAACTTTAGTGGCATATGTGCACCAGTCCTTGATACAATCAAAGTGGGCCTAAAAACTAAGTTCAAGTGGACTCTAGAAGCTAAGAAGGGTTTTGAGAAACTGAAACAAGAAGTGGCAACTCAACCTATTCTTTTGTTACCTAGTTTTGATAAGTTGTTTACTGTGGAATGTGATGCTAGTGGAATTGTAGTAGGAGGAGTACTAAGCCAAGAAGGCAGACCTATAGCTTTCTTTAGTGAAAATCTCAATGAAGCTAAGAAGAAGTATTCTACCTATGACCTAGAACTTTATGCTTTAGTACAGTCACTTAGGAAGTGGAGGCATTATCTTCTACCCAAAGAGTTTGTAGTCTTTACTGACAATCAGGCACTGAGCTATATCAACACTCAAGAGAAGTTGAGCAATAGACATTTAAAATGGATGGAATACATCCAAGCTTTTACTTTCACCATCAAGCACAAGAAGGGATAGTTGAACAAGGTGGCAGATGCAGTAAGTAGGAGATTGTTGACAGTGCAAGAGATACAAGTAAAGAGCATTGGAATAGAGAGTTTCAAGGATCTCTATGGAGAGGATGAAGACTTCTCAGAGGCATATAAGGTGTGTTCTGACTTTGAGAATCACTTCCATAGTCAATAATTTGAGTATACATTGCAAAGTGGATTGTTATTCAAGGGGAATCAGTTGTGTGTTCCAAGAGGATCAATGAGAGAGAATCTCATCTAGGAGAAGCACAATGGTAGTCTTAGTGGACATTTTGGCATCAACAAGACAATGGAACTAGTGCAAAGGTTCTACTATTGGCCCAAGTTTCCAAGGGATGTCAGGAAATATGTGGAGCAGTGTGTAGTGTGTATGAAAGCCAAAGGGGGAGCTAGTAATGCAGGTTTGTATCAACCTCTACCCATTCCCAACAGACCATGGGAGTGTGTTAGCATGGATTTTGTTGTAGGACTCCCTAAGACTAAGACATGGTTTGATAGTGTCTATGTGGTGGTAGATAGATTCAGCAAGATGAGTCACTTTATCCCTTGCAAGACCACCCATGATGCTAGCTACATTGCTCACCTTTTCTTCAAGGAAGTTGTAAGGATCCATGGATTGTCTTTGAGCATTGTATCGGACAGGGATGTGAAGTTCATGAGTCATTTTTGGAAGACTCTATGGAGCAAATTAGGTACCAACCTGTCTTTTGGATCAGCTTACCATCCTCAAACTGATGGGAAAACTGAGGTGGTTAATAGGGTGTTAGGTAACCTTCTAAGATGCCTAACCAAGGAGAATGGACAGACATGGGACTTGGTCATTTCACAAGCTAAGTATGCATACAATGACAATGTGAACCGGACCACAGGGAAGAGTCCTTTTGAAATAGTGTATGGAATGCATCCAAGAGGTGTGTGTGAACTCAGAGACTTAGGAGATATGGAGCATAGGAGTGGTTAGGCTGAGGATTTCTCTCAGACCATGAAGGAGATACAGGAACAAGTGAAAAGGACAATTACAGAGGCCACTCACAAGCTGAAAGCTAAGGTGAATCTATCTAGGAAGGATCTATAATTTGCAGCAGGAGACTATGTTATGGTCCACCTCAAAAAATATAGATTGTAGAAGGGTATGTCAACCAAGTTGTAGATGAAGAGGGTGGGACCATGTAAGGTGTTAGCCAAGTATGGGAAGAATGCTTACAAGGTGGAGCTACCTACAGATTTGGGCATTTCACCAGTGTTCAATGTAGCTGATTTAATTCGATATAAGGGAATAGTCACTAATGTGGATCAGACCAGTATGGATGTCTTAAAGGATATAAGTAACATAGCCCTACCTCCTACAAGCAAGCTACAAGCAGAGAGAATCTTGGAGTCAAGGGTGAAGAACTCTACAAGGCATAAGGTGTACATGGAGCATCTCATCAAATGGAAGGATAAATCAGAGTTTGAGGCTACATGGGTGGATGAAGCTCAGTTCAAGAAGCAGGGTATTGATGTATCACTGATCTCTCCTCACATTCCTTAATTTTTTTGCAGAGGGGGGAGAATGGTGCAGGAGCACCTAAGAAACACTAGGCACTTAGGAAATCTAGTTTTGAGTTTTATTTTGGTATGTTACCTGAAGGTCATGTTGACCATTGAGATAGAGTTAGAGGCTTAAGAATATGTCTTGATTAGTAGTGATCAGTAGTGATCAGTAGGTTAAGGAGTGGAAAGGGTGGATGAGTTTAGAAACTCATTTGATCATTTTACTAGAAATTGGCAAAAGTTGCAAAATGGAGCATTTTGCAACTTTGCCACAATGTAACTGACATGTCTGACCAAGGGGAGGATAACTAATTTTTTTGATCTATATAGGGTGTGCCTTGACCTGAGAGGAAGGTTGGAAGCTTTTGCATTATTGGAAATTTATGAATACAAGAGAAGTAGTGATAAGTTTGTGTAATTTTTCTAGTTTTTGCTTTGAATTGTGTGTTAATGGAGTGATCCTGACATTGTGAATGGAGTAGGATGTAGTGCAATTGTCTTTCAAGCATTGTGTGGAACAGTAGGTAGTTATTTTGTTCATTTCAGGCATTCATTTGTAGTTAGTTTGTTTCTTTTAGTTGTTGTTCTGACTGGAAGACTGTGAAGAATGGAGGTTTAGTCCACATTTCCACTGTACCTTGTGTACGGGCTTTTGGGGATTGTGGATAGACTCCGTGATTGTAAATATGGTAGGGTTAGGAGTCTTTAGAAGTCAGGGTATCACTATGGGAGTCTTCTCCTAGGTGAGCCAAGAAGAATCCAGCTAGGAAAGACAAGAAGTGCAGAGCACTTGATTTGCAGGGGTGTTCATTCCCTGTCAAATCACGGTGTGGAGAGGGCAGGTATGATCCTTTCCAAGGCATAACATGGAGGAGGAAGCTCCACCAATCCGCCTAATGCTGGAAGTCTCTAACAGTTGCAGGGAGGTCAGGGAAAAGGCCTAAAAAGACCCAAGTTTGCCAAATTAAGGGTTAAACCTGTGTACGAACAGTTGAGGGTTGAGACCTCTAGAATATTTGAGGGATGGGCATGAGGATCAGAAACCCTAAGGAAAGATTCTATGTTCCTTGGGAAACTTAGGAGAACAACCCTATTTTCTCAGAGAAGGAGACCTAATTGGGGGCTCCTAGGCTAGTAGCCTTTTTAACCCTAAATGAGGGTTTGGTGGAAGCGATGGACAATTGAAGGTAGATGGACCCTCAAGAACCATGAAATGATGGTGTGAACCTATTGAAGCATCTCCACACACCTGCAAAGATGAAATCTAGTATTGGGAGTAGGTTAGCCTTTAGGGTGGATTAAGGGCTAAGGGAAGAATTGCAAAGAAAGCACCAAGGTTGTCTTGGTTGGAAGAATATGTATTGGTAGTTGGGTTGGCAAGGAGAACCAGGGGAGCCTAGTCAAGAGATAGGTCCTACAGGTTAAGGTGGTGAAGTGAGACACAATAGGGGTCTTCCAAGTAAGACCTAGAGCAGGAATCATGGAGTGATTCCTCCAACCCTCCCTATCACATGGATGTGGAATTTTCAGATTTCATTAACTTGTTTTTGGTGATATACCAAGATGACTTGACAACATACTCCAAGAAGGAAGAGGATCATTGTGAGCATTTGGAGAAGGTATTAGTATAGCATTGGAGTATGGTATCTCTTTGAATTCGAAGAAATGTGCATTTGGGGTAAGAGAAGGAAAATTGTTGGGACATATTATTTCCAAGGATGGAGTCAAAATTGATCCAAAGAGGGTAATTGCAATAGACAAAATCTCACAACCCTGCAATGTCAAAGGTATATAATCTTTCTTTGGAAAAATAAACTTCCTAAGGAGGTTTGTGACAAATTGTGCTGAGACAGTTCACCCAATTTCCAAGATGCTTAAGAAGGGAGCTAAGGTTGAATGGGGAGAGGATTGTGTACAAGCCTTCCAAGCCATTAAGAAATCAATAAAGGAGGCTCTTGTATTGAAAGCCCCTTATTTTTCTAAACCCTTACAGATCTTTTCATTTTCTTCTTTCCACATAATTTCAGCTATGTTGTTGCAAAAGAATGTAGAAGGTTTTGAACAACCTATAGCCTTTTTCAGTAAATCTTTACAAGTTGCGAAACTTAAGTATGATATAAATGAGAAACATGCATATGCATTGGTGAAGGCAGTAAATCCTTCAGGCCTTATTTGATGGGAGCTACTATGGTTGCATATGTACCTAGTGTTGTCAAAGATATCTTCACACAATGGGAAGTGTCAGGAAGATGGTGTAGATGGATCAATAGGATCTAGATGTTCAATATTGAGATCCAGATTACTAAGTTGGTAAGAGGAAAAGGATTGGCCAAGCTTATGGACCAAAGTATCTAGAATAAAATCAGATAAATTTGCAAGAATCGGAGAATAGATCACACATATGTGATATGGAACATTCTAAATGGTATAAAGGTGTGATCTATTATTTGCAAAAGATGAAGTGTCTTGATAACTTGAGTGACAATGAGAAAAGGACATTGAAACTACATGTTATCAAGTATGTTATTGTAGCTAGTAAGCTTTGGTGGAGAAATGGGGAAGGTTTCATGCTAAAGTATGTAGATCAAAATCAAGCACATGAAATTATGATTGAGATGCACAGTGGAGTTTGTGGAGGGCATTAATGGCCAAAACAACTGCACATAAGATACTGCGGGCTGGATTTTGATGGCCTACTATTTTTAAATATGCACACCAATTGGTAAAGACATGTGATGCTTGTCAGCGTTTCTCTGGTAAGTTAAAATTCTCTAGTAACTTGCCTCTAAAGCTAGTTGCAGTGTAATCTCCATTTCAGCAATGGGGTATTGATTTTGTGAGAGAGATAGCATGAAATTATAGTGGAGGCCACTCATGGATATTGGTGGCCATTGATTATTTTACCAAGTGGGTGGAAGCAATTCCAAGGAAGAGGGAAAACGGTAAAGTGTTAATTGATTTCCTGATGGGCAATATATTGACTAGGTTTCGATGTCCAAAAAGGATTGTTTCGGATAATCCAATGTGTTTCAGATCTGAAGAATACAAAGACTTTTGTGAGAACCATGGGATCCAAATTTATTACTCATCACCATATCACCCATAGGGAAATGGACAAGAAAAATCAAGCAATAAAAGCTTGATGAAAATCATCAAGAGAATCCTGGATAAAAATAAGAAGGCATTGGATTCTAAGTTGAGATTAGCAATTTGGGCAGATAGGGTAACTGTGAAGAAAGAAATAGGTTGTGCCCCATTTGACTTGGTCTATGGGATAAATGCAAGGTTACCCCAAAAGAATCTGATGGAGATGTATAAGTTTGTCCAGACATGTGACAATGAAATTGATGATGAAATGCAATTGAGAGTAGCAGTTATCATAGAATTAGATGAAACCAGGAGGGAGGCTCAAATGAAAAATACAAAATTGTAGTTGCAAGTAAAGAACTGGTATGACAAAAAGGAAATTGCAAGGAGCTTCCAAGAAGGTGATCTGGTCCTAATGTGGAATGCCAGATTGAAAGATAAGGGAAAACACAAAAAAATTGATGCAATTTGGTTGGGTCCATTTCTGATCAACAGTAAGTGGGGTGAAAATTCATACTTCCTCCAAGAGATGACAAGGGATATTCTTGGGTTTCCAGTTCATGGACAGTTCTTGAAGTTGCACTTCACCTAAAGTTATTTTTTCTATGAACAGTAGTTTAGGTTTGTATATATGTTAGTGATAGGTTTATTTCCTGCTGGGTTGTTTTGTTCGGAAAAACCCTTTTGGTCATCTCTGCAATTGGTCTGCTCAACCTGAGATTATGAGATCTTGCTTCATTCCAATGGAATGAACGTCCCCAACTGGAGCCACTGATGGAACTTCAAATTTTTGTTCTATAAGTTGCATTTGATCATGCCGATGTTTTTGGTTTTACATGATGTTTGAGAAAAGCCTATGGTTGGGGTTTTACATTTGTTCTCATGTATTTATGCAAAACCCTAGTGTCTTATCTTATACCATGGTTGGGATGTATTTGGTCATTACTTTTGGAGGAGGGTTTTAAGAACAACTTATGCCCCATTGATTCGTCTAGGTTTGGCCCCCTTTTTAATCCATAGTTTTATTTCTTTCGCTAGACTTTATTCTTTCCTAAGTCTAGGTTGGCCCCGCACTCCCTCTTTTGAAAACAACTTATGTCATTGTTTTTCGTCGACCTAGTAATGTCCCCTCTTGTTTTAACAAATTTTTTATTTTTGTAGAGGGATAAATTTTCATTACCGTTGATGAATCGTTGTTTGATCTCAGTCGTTCCCCACTATCCCATGATGACCCCACCATGCAGTTTTGGTTGATTACGATATCATGGGCGAGTGCCACGTGCCACATTTGGTGAAACCAAATGAATGAAAGGAATACTTTAATACATTAATCCAAATTTGATACATTATCTAGTGGGTTACTAAAGTAGTTATAAGATGCACATGGTTCAAATGGACAAAGATATTTTAATCTCGACAGGAAAGGTGATCGATGTTTAACGATAGAGTTGGCTGTTGTTTTGAGAAAACAGGATCTTCGATGATTGAGATCCACGGTTGCCCGCCATCGCGTGATTGAAAGTTGCAAGGTTTTTACTGATTGTGATATCATGAGTGACCGCCATGTGGATTTCCTTGGCAACGCAGAAGGTGGTGGGCCATTTTTCCACGGTGGAGATCATGTCAGATTGTTTTAAAGACAGTCATTCGATGATCCAACCAAAGTGAAAGATCAACGGGTAATATTTGAACTTGCATCAAATACAATTGGAGGCATTGGTGTAGCACACGAGTGAGCTTTAATGGTGGATGAGATTTCTTTTGGCATGATTGATTGAAATAAAGCGACCATTTTCTTGTTCTATTGTATCACAAAGCATTCAAGTAGTTTCGCGGAGCAGTTTCAAAGTCGAGGAAGAATTCACAAGCTATTGTAGTGAAGAATTAGGTTTTCTATGAAACACAAAGCCGTAAGTTGAATTTTGCATCTCCTGGTCAAATTATAATTTGAAATTGGGGGAATTTATTGTTTGGTTTTTGGAAAGCTTGTTGAAAATTGTTTTAGGGCTATAGGTGAGCTATATTGTGGGAATTTGCAAGGTATTTGTTTTCTAATTTCATAGTTTCATAAAGCCCTAGTTTGCTTAGGATGGCACCGTCAAAACATCATTCTGACCAAATTGACTATTTGAATAGAAACCTGTATGATGATTTCCTTGATCAATTGCCCTTGTCAACAAATGATAGGAAAAAGGGGTTGATTTTAATGCGAGGAAAAACCCTAGGGGAGGGATTGGTGTATAATTTTTTTAATATAGCCGATGTTAGGGTTTGGAGATGTTCAGACTATGGTTTGGAAAAATAAATTTGCCTCATCCTTTTTCAAATGGTTGGATGTATGATATGGGGAAGCTGATAGTTCCAAATGTGTTCCCTGATGTGGACTTGCTCAAAATAGTGGCCGCAAGATATGATCATGTCATAGGGGTGGTTAGAGATAATGATGGAAAGATTCTGTTAAGAATTAACAGAGAGGAGTTTCGACAGGTTTTTGATTTGAGTGAGCCCGGTGTATTTTTGGTCCCTATTGATCTTGAAGGAATGAAACAAGAGTATGGGAAGATGAAATCCCTTTTCAGAGCTAAGATGCTCCCACCTCATTTGGCTAGGGAAGGAAGTTCCATAGTTCATATTAGCCCTAGTGACCATGACCCTTTCAGATTAAATTGTTTTGCCAAACACTTCTTGGCCACTTTGTATTCATTATGCCAAATTTTGGGTTTTAGCCCTAATATAGTTATGCCTATAGCTTATATGTTCATGGGGGTGCAGATACAACAAACCAATTTCTCTGTAGTATATGATTTTGCTTCCTTCTTGGTTGAAAAGATACATGAAGGGTTGTTGAAATTGCAGCAGAATGATGCAAACACCCCCTTTTACTGGTATTCTATGTTCATGTACATGTTTTTGTTCAAGAATGATGACTTTTTCTCCGAGAAAATGAAATTGAAGCAGTTTGTCAATGGAGAAAGGCTGTCAGTACAAGTATGGATTGTTGACCTTTCATACAATAGGGAGAATACCAGTTATGTACAATTCGACAATTGTTTTGCATCAAGACTGAGAGCCAAATTTGTGGTAAATTTACCTAGGGTTCCTAAGGAGTTGGATGATTTCCTTAGGCCAAAGGGGAGGAGGCCAAATTTGAATATTTTCCACAATTGGGGTGACATTATCCCATAGCCAGTCAACACTATTAGGGTATATGGTTTTCAGGGGACCCCACATATATTTCCTTATAATGTGCCACCGAGAGTTGGATTTTCTAAGGTTATATGGCAAATTGGATGTATCCATGAAGATAACCTTACAGGAAAGGGTAAGGGGACTCTTTACCTAGACTATATGTTGGTGTCTGATTTTGTATTTTCAAAGAGAGGCTAGGTTCATTTTGGAAAGTTTTTGGAAGTGTACCATTTGAGTTTTGGTCCCAAGAGGCAACATGATCTTGAGGGTTCCTTTGCTTTGTTTAGACAAAGAATAAAAGGTGCCAAATTTGTTAATGAGTTCAATTTCCTTGAGGACCTGGTCAGAAATGAATTTGATTTAAATAAGAAAGAATTGAACAAAGATAAATGGGTAGCTTATGATAATATATTGGCCATTGTACACAAGATGGATCCAAAACATGATCCATTGATGGACTTCACTCCCTATCATAAAAAGATTTATTTTTTGATGGATAATTTCAAAGAAATCATGACCATTATGATGACCAAGAAAATAAATTTGGAGTTAGACTTGGTCATACAGGAACGAGATGCAAGGCCACTTGGAGAGAGGCCAACTTATCAACCTCCAGATGACAAGCATATTTACAGGAGGAAAGGGGATGGCAATAGTGATGAAGAAGAAGAAGATAGAAAGGAAAATCAGATAATGGAATTGCATGAACAACCAGGTCCACATCTCAAGGCACTTCGGTCATTAAAAATAATTGATCTAGAGTCAATACCTGAGAAAATTCCCTCACTACCACCATCAGCGCCAAGCCCCAAGAGGTGAAGGATTGAGCAGTCCCAGGAGGACTTGGTGGATGAGCTTGTTGTTATCGGTCAAGATATCCAAATGGGCATGCCTTCTCCTCCAAAACCAGTTGAGTTGGTTTTATTAGACCTAGATATGAAAGGTAAATGTGTAGAAGATGCAAGGATGGAGGCTTGTAAAGAATTTTTGGATGATGCCTTTTCGAAAACATCAAACTTCTTGCAACTAGTATGGAGAATGAAGTTGGAAGAATATCAAGAGAAGTGTAAGAAGAGAAGAGAACTGAGGCCTGATAGGTCAGATCAGGATAATGATGATGATGTAAAGGCTGAGTTAATGAATGAATTCAAGAACATCACTCTAGAGGAAGGGAGAAAGTTAGTCAATCAATTTGGTGTCTTTATTTTACCTAGGTGGGATATTGTTGATGCAATAGATTTCAATTCTATTTTGAAGTCCAAGCATCCCCTCCAAAATTCTGAAGAAGAGGTTAAGGCAGCATTGCAAGATTCTGCCTTTAGTGAGGAATTTGAAACCTTGGCAATATGGGCTTTGGCCCCCCAAGGAAGAAAGCCAAATATTACTAATATTAACCCAAATTTGAGAGGGGGTTTAATAATAAAAAGAGATTCAGATACCTCAACCACAAAGGCCACAAATTTAACTCTAAATGAGGCCAAATTGGCACAAAAGACTGCAAGGAGAGAGGAAGCTAAAAAAAGGAGCCTCATGGAAAAATATAATTTTATGATTGGAGAATATAATAAGGTGTAGCAAAGGAATATTGAGCTGCAAACAAAGGTGGACAGGTTAAAATATAGGTCGATTGGGGAAACACCAGTTGCTCCAGGGATTAAATCATTGCCTTCCACATTAGGATCATTGCCTCTTGTTTCCCCCATTGTCTCTACATCAGGATCTCCCAGTCAGACTCCTTCCCTCAACCCTACATTGGAACCAATTGAGGAAGAGTTAGAATGCTCTGTTGATCCAACAAAGAAGCAATTAATGTAGAAATTTGCAGAGCTACATGCATCTCTGAAGTTGAGTGAGGAGGGGATATTTTTAAGACAAAGGGATATTTTTACTGCTATCTTGCAACATTTAAATGAGAAGGTTGATGATAGACTATCAGTTGTATATTCTTCTTATTCTTTATTATTAAATGCAATAAAGAACATTGACAAGGATCAAGAGATAGCAATACCATTAATTGAGAAGTGGATCCCTAGGGCCAATTATTTAGATGTAATGTATAAGGCCTCAAGGTTTGATGTCAATAATAGGCCCCAGTCATTAAGACCTACGCAAGTGTTGGTTAAGTCATTGCAAGGTTTTCAAGCCTTACTAGATGACTTGAGTAGGAAGATCAAAGAATTGGTAAAGAGTTTTGATGATTGGAGTGACACATTGTTGTCTGACATAATTGATGAGCAGGGAAATATCAGGTCACTTCAACAATGGTAGGATCGGGCTAATGAGGTCATCAATGCTCAAATTACTTTAATTTGTGATGACTCAGATTTTGATTTATTAGTGAGTTCCATGGATAAAATTGTCAGCACCAGCTCATTCCTTGAGTCTTTTGAACGAGAGGCAAACCAAGTGGCAGTTAAATATATGCCTGATAGTGTCAAGGTAAATGAGGTAATTAGTTTTAATTGGCCAACCAGCAGTGGGTGAATATATATTTAACTAAGGAGTGAAAAGGGACTAGGCTACTAACAGTTAACTAACCAACTGTTGCAGTTATAAAAATTTCCAATTTTATTTTGGTGGCAGTCTAAGCACAAAATTCTTGAAGATTTGTTGCTACATCAAACCATTCTCAATGGGAAAGATGGGAATGAACAAGAAGATTCTCCGAGGGAGGTTGACGTTGTAACAAAATTTTGAAATGTCACAAGGCGGTCCAAGTGGCTAGTGACATGTGTGCTTTCTGGCCCGATGCTTGTTTTCTCCTTTATTTTCTATAAGAAGGATTTCAAGGCCAGAAGTATAGGTTAGCAAGTTAGAAATTTTTGGTCGAGTCTAGGTGAAGTTGCAAAGCAATTGTAAGGTTTTATAGTTATAGAGAAAATGCAAGTTAGGTTTTGAGTTATTTGTTGTAGGTTTCAAATTCATGGAGATATGATGTTTTATGACAATACTGGCATTTGAATTAAATTGATAAATTTGAGCTCATGTCTCTCCTGTGTACAAGCATATTTTAATTTTGAATAAAATGATCAAGGGTTATGTTGCTCATCTCACTGTTGTGGTGTGTGCAATTCTTGTTTTAGCTTTAATTCAAAGAATTAATTAAAATGCTTAAATGAGATTGTAGGTTGATATGTTTTGTACAAGTATTTGATAAGTAGTATTGAGTTAGAGTGCATATTGGTGATATTGTAAGGAAATGTTATCAAAGATCTTATATTCTATGTATTGAATCTGTTATAAACCCTTAGGTATTTGTGAATTTAACTCCTCCAATGGATATAAGGCACTGATCTAAGTTGCATTTGTTTGTGAGATACAATATTTGTTTATGTTCACTTGGAGCTTGCTACAAATTGAAAATCAATGAATATCTTTTACTGTGAAGTATTGTTGTGACTATATCACGCTCCAAATGGTTGATATTATTGATGAAAAACCAATTATATTCAGTATTATCCCATTTTGTTGAGCTATTATGTGATATTATCTGCTATTGTTAATGTTGTTTATGATAATGGTGTAGAGGTTGTGAACACATTAAGGGATCACCCTCCTGGGTCTTGCAGAGCCCAAAGTGTAGGAGGTCTTTAAAATCCTCGTCATTTGGTCCAGGTCCTTCGAGTTGCGCTTGATTGGAATTGGCAATTCCATAGGTAGATTAGAAGATCAACCTAGTTACAGTAAAAAAGACCAACAATAACCACAAGCTAATTCCTTATTTAATAGTAGAAGGATTTTTTTAATAATAATGATAATAAAAGAAAATTAACATAATTCAAAATTGAATTATTTATGTATATCTATATGGAGAAATTTCAAGACACTAATAAATTATTAATTATTGAGATTTGTATTTGTAAATATTGAAGCAAAGACAACAACCATGGTAAATAAATTAATAGTATTATTATAATGATAAATAAGTTATTTTATCAATAACGTTTTTCAATAATAAATTATTTTATTAATTATATGGAAGTCATTCAGTTATAACATTTAAAAAGAATAAGTGTAAATAAATAAATAGGGGAAAAGGGGATAAAATATTTAATCATTGACTTAAAGAAGAAGGGGAAAGGGATGATTGGGGCATGAAAATCCACCTCTCCCCGTGTTAAAATCCATGTTGTATTCAAAATAGAATAACACTTTTATAATTTGGAAGATAAGATTTGAAAGATATATCCAGTTTTAGGTCTTTATAGTTGAAGGGTGGGGAATCATCCATTTTTGGAGTTGAAGGAGAGGAATGTGAATTTGTTAAAAAATATAGAGAGTGTACTAGAAAAGAGAGTTCATAACATTTGACACAAGGTTGAATAAGGGACACAAATCACAATAGCTAAATTATAGTTTTTGAGAGCATCATTGTTACTAGGTAGATACACAATCAATCCTATTGGAGGTAGGAGCTAAAACTAATTTGTATACGTGTTAAAAAAATTGCCACAAATAATCAATTAGGAATTATATTTTTTTGTACTTGTTCTCTTAATTTATGATTTTTTACATATTCCAAGACTTGTGTGAAATTTTATTTTGTAGCCAAGTTAAAAGATTCTAGAGTGCATGTGATATTTGATAAGTCTACTTGCAAGGTGATTAGAGAAAATTTGGTGATAGTGAGAGTCTCACAATGTGGGGCTTTGTTTAAGTTTTATGTTCCACATTTTGTAATTCTTCAAATATAAATAACACTTTTGAAAATGCATGTATGTCAAGTGGTACTAATGGTCAGCCCACATTGGTGAAAATGGTCTTTGGACCATTATTAATAAAACATGGTTGGCGATTTTTTGATATTCTCATGAGTTTGATTTTTTTGAGCAATTTGTGTTTAGAAATTAGAACAAAGTTTATTTTCTTATTGAAAGCACTATAGCAAAAAACATTTTAGAAGTTACACTCATGTATTTGGTCTAGTGGATGTTTCTATTAGTAAACCATGATATTATTTTTCATTAGTAAATGATTACTCTTGAGAGACAATTGAGTCTTTTTTTTGTGAATTTAAATTGTGAAGTCATTTATAAATTTAAGGATTTTAAGGTGCTTTTGAGTAGTCATATAAGAAAATAGAGGTGTTGAGATTTGGTAATGAAGGTGAATATTAGTCTGATTATTTTTATTCCTATAGAAATGCAAGCATTTTAAGGTAGAATAATACCCCCTATATACCACAACATAATAAATATGCACATAAAATGAATTGATCCTTGATGCAGAAAGCCATCAAAATGTTGAGTGGTACATAGTTGGATTGGTTATTTAAGGTTGAGGCTATGAGTATTGCTTGTGAATTGATAAATAGAACACCTTATTTAACTCATGTTGATAAAAACCACTTTTGAGGTGTGGATAGGTAAGATTTACCCTTTATTTCAAATTTAAGTTTATATGGTTGTAGGATTTGTGTTCATGTTCACACTGTAATGTCCCTTCCTAGAATTTTCAATTAAAACAACAACTTGGAACACAAATAAAAATATTCACCAAATAACATAAATGGAATCTCCACCAAACTATATCCAAACAACAGTAATTACTTATACTAAAATAAAAAAGTAAGCTTGCACAAATGATTTAAACTCCAACAATAACATATATTGATTATGATCTTATCTCTACAACAAGGGATTCTAATGACAATCATTACACAAAAAAACACAACATTAACACATAATGTTCATACTATCTCACTAAAATTTCTTGGAAATCCTTCATGGTCCAATGTACTCCTTGAGTAAGAATGTCCTCAATAGCCTAAGGGTTTTTTTCCTTTGATCATAGTCTCCTATGGTTTTTCATCCAAAGAAGATTTTTTGAACACAAAATGCATAGAAAACACAATGACATAACATTGATGCCTTTTAATGTAATTTTTTTCCAAGTTTATATGCTATCCAAATGACAAGACTAGTTATCCTAAACCTAAATTGGCACCAAGGCCCAAATTTTAATTTTACACACTACATCAAAGGTCACCCTTAATGGGAGCTTTACATTTTTTAAGCACAAGTTGGCCTTGCAAGTTGTCAAGTCTTTCTCATCAGAGATTCAAGTTTTCTCCTTCTTTCTAACTTGGAATAGGTCATGTAATAGTTGCAACCCCCAATCCTTGATTTATCACCGAGTTCTTCTATTCTCCACTTTGGTATGGGTTAGGAAGTATCTCCAAAATTTGATGCCCAAAAAATTCCCGGCATGGATTGGGTGGTATCTCCAAATCCCATCGCCTAATATCTTTCTGGCATGGATTGGGTGATATCTCCAAATGTTGATGCCTGACATCTTTCTAGCATGGGTTGGGTAGTATCTTTGAACCCTAAGACCCGATATATTTCTAGCATGAGTCAAGTGACATGACTGATCTTTGATCTTTGATAGCTCCCTAGTAGGTGTCACTTCAAAAACTCTCATTATTGAAATCCAACATCTCCATGAGCAAGCAACCTGTTATATGTTATTGAAAAAGGGACATGAAAATTCCTCCCTCCCTAATATTTTATGTCCTCAAGAAATGCAAGTTGGGATGTTTGAGAATCTCAAGCCCTTCTTGTTGCAAGTATAATGGTGTTGTCATTGATGTCAACTAGTTGTTATTTTCATTGATGTCAACTATGTGTATGGAAGCTGGTTATTGGTTGTATATGTCGAGGATATTGAGAAAATTGTAATAAAGAAGGCTTGTAGGTTGTGCATGTATAGATGAGATGTTGAATAAGTGTTATGAGTAAATGGAGTTATCATTATGTTGCTATGTCTAGAAGAGTGTTAGAGTGAAGTAATGTGTTGCAATGATGTCTCTGGTACTTGGTTTCCAAGTGCTTTTGATAAAATTTGATAAATAGAGAAAACAATGTCTTGCAGGTATTCAATGTATGCTCTAGGATGTGCTTCACATTTCTTATAGGTTGCTTCTATGCTTATGCAGATTTGAGGTATTTTTTATGAATATTGGTAGTTGCTATATCCAGAATTTGGGCTTTTGTATCATCGTACAATGTGAGATATTTACACCAGTGTGTGAACTATGCATTTCAGTGTGTTTGGCTGTGATCTGGGAGAAATGTATTTGCTCCGCATTTCTCCACATTTTGGTTTTAGAACTTGAAGTTCTGAGAATAGGTTGATAAGGATTCTCTCTTGCTTTGATCAAAGATAAATTGAGATTTGGTGTTGCTATTGATGAGTTTCTAAGTTACAGTATATTATAGTGGTTGACAAGGTTATTCAAATGTACAAAATGGTCATGCTTTTCAAGTAAAGTTTGTTGTGAAGCTTCTAAATGAATTTTCAAGTGTTTATTACTTACTCCAGATCATGTTCAAGTGAATTTTGTTGTCTAGAAAGATTGGATTAAGTTAAGGATGTGTGTGCTTAATTGTTTTATGTGTTTACATGGATGTTGGTCGACCTTATGTTAAACACTACTTTCAAAGTTCATGGAAGCATGTTGAGGCATGTTGGGACTCATTTAATTCCTTTTTAAGAGTGTGTTTAGGTTGCCCTCATTCTCTTCCACTGTAGGAATGCTTTGGCACTGACCTAATTTGAATTTGTAAATGAAAATTGTGTATGGTCAATCTTGGGAGGGTTTCAAGGTTGAATATGGTATAAGTATGTGTTGAGATGATTGTAAAATACAATATAAATGTGAGATAGTATTGTGTGATGCGAGTTTGATCAAATCAGTGTAGATTTAAAAGTGTTGAGTTCCTAAAGGTAGTGAGGTGAAGGTGTACTCTACCTTTCAAGAATTTTTTCAAATGTATGAGAACATTGTGGTGGAATCTCTGTTGCATTGAGATAATTTTCTCTTTGTAACAATTCTCTTCTATCTTCTTTGTAATTTTGTGGCAATGAGCTCGGGCAGTGATCCCTCATTGGATAGCGTGTCTTGTCTTGGAAGTGATATTTTGTATTCAATTTTGGAATTATTTATATTGTGAGATAATCCTCACCGTGGTTTTTCCCTCATTCGGTTTTCCATGTAAATCTGGTGTTCTTGTGTGTATGTTTTTTATGCTTCTAATTTTTCATTTTTTCTTTTAATGATTAATCACATTAGCAATGTAAAGGTTATATGGATTCTTGCATATCTAACTTTTGTTGAGGGTTTTGAATGTTAAAATTGCTACAACTAATTCACCCCCCTCTCAGTTGTCTTGTTCAACACTTCCCATGTGTCATCTTCAAATGGTAGGTTTATCCACTTAATTAGATAATTTATGATGCTCTTGTTTCTTAAGTTTTTGACATGGGTGTCCATCACTTATTCTAGGATCATTATCAATTTACCTTCATCATCTAAGGGTGGAAAATCCTTTAAAGGTTTAATGTGTCAACTAATGACTTTGTTCAAAAAAGACACATGAAAAACATTATGAATCATCTTGTTATGTGAATCTCTAACTCATATGTCATTTCACCAATTCACTTCACAATTATGTACAATACAATATTGAGGTTTGAGATTTTCAAATCCGCTCTTCTTAATAGAATTCTATTTATATGGCGCAATATGAAGATAACTAAGTCTCCTACCTCAACTGACCTTTGTTTTTTTTCCATTCTGCATAATTCTTTTGTTGATTTTGTGCCTACTACAAGTTATTCTTTAATGCACCCTCAAAATTTCATGAATGTGATCCATCAAGTCACCTACTATTGGGACTCTACTATCTAAAACCAATAGATTAGTGAAAGATAGTGCATCATAACCATATAGAACCCTATAATGTTTCATCCTAATGGAAATATGGTGTGAAGTATTGTATAAATACTCACCCAAGTGCAACAACTTGATCTACACGATTTTCTAGTCTAAAATGTAGTTTCTTAAATGTCATTCAATCTACTTATTTAGTATTTATGTTTGTCCATTAGTTTGGGGATGGTAATTGGTACTTGGTGTGAGTTTTTTACTTGTCAAGTGGAATAATTATTACCAAAAAGAACTAAGAAATTTGGTGTCCTTGTCACTAATGATGTTCTTGGGAAAGTCGTGTAACTTGAATATCTCCTTCAAGGATATGTCTACTAATTGAGGTTCATTGAAATTTGAGGAAATAGAAATAAAATGTGTATAATTTTTAATATATCAACAATAACATAAATACAATCTCTAGCTTATACCTTGGGTAAACCTGTGATGAAGTCTATAGATAAGCTCTCTCATTTTTGCTTAAGAATTTATAGTAGTTGAATAAATCCTAGTAGAAATATTTTTTCTCCCTTGTTTCATTGGAAGGCCATGAATTATATAATATTCTTATGGACATACTCCTTCAAACCATTCCAAGAAAACCTCTCATGGATCTACCTATATATTTCTTATAATACTCTTGATGTCCTATTTTTGGAGTATCATGAAAGGCTTCCAAAATATTTTCCTTGATTTTACACTAAAGTACCAAAAAGATTCATTTTTTGTAGAGGATCAACCCTTCCATCACAACATACTTATCATCTTTCACAACCTTATCAAGGATTTCAGAAAAAATAATATTCTTGGAGTATTCAACAACAATGGAAACCTTCCAATCAACATAATGAACATATAATGCGAATAGAGTAGGTGTCTTAGAAAGTGCATCAACTACCAGATTCATATTTCCCTTTGTGTACTACATTTCAAAATCATAAGCTTGCAACTTACTTACCCATTGATTTTTGGAAATCATTCAAAAAAAAATTACCCAAGAACTTTGAACTATTATGATCAACCTTCACAATAAATTTTCCATAGACTAATTACTATCTAATATTATCTAGTCCATGCATAATTATCAACATCTCTATTTCATAAATGAAACATCCATTCTCTAAATTACTTAGTTTTTTTTCTCAAATGCAAGTGGAAGCCCTTTCTTAGTTAGGAAAACCCCAACACCTTTTCTAGATGCATCACATTCAACAAAAAAGGGAAATTAAAAATCAAGATTAACAAGTACAAGGAACAATCTCATTATCTCATTCAACTTGTAATTTTTTTTTTAGCATCTTTAGACCATTCAAAAGCTCCCTTCTTTGTTAGATCAATCAAAGGAACAACCAATTGAGAAAATCCTTTTACAAACCTCCCATAGTAGCAACATAATCCCAAAAATATTTTCAATTGTGTCAAATTGGTGGGAGGTGGCCAATCTAGAATCATTTGGATCTTTTGTTCATCCACCTAAACACTCTTGGCACTTATAACATGTCCTAGATACAAAATATCTTCCAAAACAAGCTCACATTTGAACAACTTAGCAAAGAAATATTGTTGCCCCATAAGACCCAAGACTATATCTAGATATTTCAAATGCTCCTCCCAAGTTTTACTATATATCAAGATATCATCAAAGAACACCAATACAAATTATTTGATATTGTTACTAAATACCTAGTTCATATATGATTGGAAAATGGTTGGACCATTAGTAAGTCTGAAAGATGTGACCAAAAATTAAAAATGTTCACAATGACACCAAAAGGTTTTCTTCTCAACATCTTTGTTCCTCTTCTGGATTTTATGGTATCCTAACCTCATATCAATCTCATAGAACTACAAGATCCATGCAATTAGCCTATGACTTCATCTATCCTTGGAGTAGGATATCTATATTTTTTTATGGTCCTATTATTCAAGGCAATTAAGTTAATACACATTCTCATAGTGTCATCCTTCTACTTCACAAGAACGAATGAATATGCAAATGGAATGGAGCTAGGCCTTATGAATCCTATGTCAAAAAACATTGATATCCTTCTCTATCACCTCTTTATACCCTCTAGGATGAAAATATGGTGCAGTGATAATAGGTTTAGCCATTTCTTATAACTCTATAACATGATGAAACCCTCTATCTGATGGCAATCCTAGAGGCATGTCACTAAAAAAAATACACAACATGCCTATCCAATTTTTTTTGGATATCAACATCATGAGTACCTTTCTTGCCTCATGGAGACTTCATGGGAAGAATCAAGCAATTTTTTTCCCATCCTACTTGGCCTCTATTAAATATTCTCTCCATACTCTTTTTTGTCAACACCCATGGAGCTCCATTAGAAATCCCTTGGATTCTGAGGATAATTTTTCTCCCATTTTTTATGAGATTAAGTTGTTTGATAGTTATGTGAACAATCACCTAGAGTGTGCAACCACTGTACACCCAAAACCATATCAATATCTCCTAATTCGACCACATAAATGACATACATACCT
This sequence comes from Sequoiadendron giganteum, assembly GCA_007115665.2. Lineage (NCBI taxonomy): Eukaryota > Viridiplantae > Streptophyta > Pinopsida > Cupressales > Cupressaceae > Sequoiadendron > Sequoiadendron giganteum. The sequence goes on along the minus strand of CM021100.1, from coordinate 317,999,392 downwards.
TATGGTCTTTGTTGTCACATATAATAGCACCTTGCTAAATATGGAGTTTAGCGTTCTAATGACACCATTAAAATGACCTCAAGGTTTGGGACCTTGCAAATGAGTTCAAGTCTCCAGAGAAGCTCGACTTCCTCTTCTAAACTAAGTGCAAATGTGTTGGTCTAACCAAACACATGAAATCCCTATTACTATTCTACTCTAATAGATTGCATAGAAAAGAGATAGGAGGAGACATAAAATGTAAAAAGAAGTCATGCACCAAGATAGATTTTTTTTGTTCCAGCTTCAGAACAACATAATACACCAAAGGAACTGTAGACACAAAATTTTACCTAATGTTTCCTCATAAAACTTCCCTAATATCATATTCACAATCATTCATCACTCTATTATTTCAATTTGTTATTCTATCATTATTTCATATTTTATGGTGTTCATCACTTTTCATTATATTTCATTTATCATATTATTTGATTATTCATTACATTCCATTTTTATCATATTTTCATTTTATTCAGTATTTAATATCTCATCATATTATATTGTCATTTCATCTTATTTATTATTTCATAACCATGCTATATCATATTTATCCTCTCATCTCACATCCATTTCATCCACTCAACCAATGTGGGATAAATCTATTCTAACTACCTTTAACTAATCCCACATTCATTTCACAATGGGAAATCACTCATGGAAACACTTATAAATATCTTGTCTCTCAACACATTGGGATCTCTCACACTCATTCAATCTTGTTTTTGCAATTTCGTAAATGTCATTATTTCATGAAATAATTTCTTCTCCATTTCACATAGCTTTTTGTGCAAAGTGCTAAAATTCTGAGAGCATGATTTTGAATTCACAAAATCTTGTGAATAGGAGAGCAATAGATTAAAATAGGCTTGTTAATGTTTTTGTGTAATTCTGTTTGTTGTTTCATTTTAGCATTTACAGGTTAATGATCCATTACGTGATGTTGGAACAAGCTTATATTTAGCTTTCCATTTCCTCCATCATCAAAATGGTGAACCTGACGTGAATATGGTCTCATAACATGTGATGGTTGCAGGTCTTCCATTTATGAAAGGTTTTGCAGTGATAAAAATACTTATTGCTTTCCTGTTTATTGCATTTTTGCTTGCATGATCCCTGATCATGCAATAATCTATGCATGTTACTTGTGTGATTTCTGTTTGTTATATCTCTTTCCATATGCACGGGCTTTGATAATTTGTGAACCTGGCACAACATATGTAATTGCTTGTTCTCTCAAGGTAAAAAATTTCTTGATCATGAATCTTTGGACAAAATAACTCATCTAGATTGATTAATTATTTCCTTTCTGATAAACGCCTTAATAGGCTGAGCAGGTAAGAAGAGGTATCTCACAGAAAATTCCCTTAAAAGAATAACGTTGCCTTCTGAGCAGATCCATTTATTTTTGAATGATTTTGTCAAGCCCCCTCACATTTTGTATGCATGTCCATGCTTTGATTATGTCATGGTAGGGAGAAGAGAATCTGGATTTACATTTACAATATCATTTGCTTTAAAGTTTCGCGCATTTTCAATGATCCCATTTTCTGATTCTGCAAACACTGCACACAAGAGAAGCTTCACATTCAGCAGTACATTTTTGCTTTTTTAAGTGGTGAAGTTGAAAATTTCTGCATTGAAACATACTATGCATTCCAGGCGTAACCTACAAAATATCCAACAATGAATTTTGTGAGGAGATTTTCATATCCCATTTAAAAGAAAACGATGTCTTGCTTTCTTAAAAAGTCTTACTTTCTTTTTATGAATCGATGGTTTCCCTTAGAAATTCTAAAAAGCTTTAAAAAAAAAGTGTTTATTGTTTAGTTAGATTAGCTTTTTTAGATTTACTTTTAATTTAATATTAGTTTAGTTTTTTTAGTTTTAATTAGATAAATAGTTTCATGTTAGATTAGTTTTTAATTAGATTTAATTTGATTAGTTTTTAATTGGATTTAATTAGATTACTTTTTAGTTAGATTTAATTAACTTAGTTTTTAATTGGAGATTAGCCTTTTAATTTTAGTCTAATTTTTAATTTATATTAAAATTAGATTAACTTCTAATCTTGGATAAATTTTAGTTTAGGTTATCTTTTAATTAGTTTTAATTTAATTTAATTTTATATTTAACTTTAGGATAAAATTTAGATTTAAATTTAGAAATTTTTGTTTTTGTTTTGATTTCTCTTGGGTGGGGGCTAATTTAATCTTTTGGTGGCTTGTGCAGGATGTTTTGTCAAAGACTATAATCTTGAAACTACTAATGTTGTGTGATGCAGAATGCTTGTCTAAGGCACTGTGATTTTGAAACAAATTGCTTGCTTTTAGATTATATCACATTTGGTTTTCGTGCTTAAAAAGAATCACTATTTGTTGCGTCTTATTTTTCATTATGTTTTCCTAAAGGTGTTACCGTGTATCCTCTCCCCTCGCCTTTGTGGATCTTGGGTGCAAGAGAAATGGTGACATTCTTTTAGAAGGACCTGCCTTGGTGGGAAAAAGTACTCACCCCAAGGGGATGACCCTAAGCGGTAACGGGCTAATGCCAAGTCACTCTCAGCCACTATATAAAACGTGTTGTGACGAAATTCATAGCAACAGGTGCTAATTCCCTAACTGTGCCGACTTCCCCAGTACCCATGCTCTACATGAAGGAAGCCTCTTGAGGGAGAGAGCATGTATGGACGCTTGAATGAGTGCCCTTACTAGACACCTTTGTTTTAGAGGCCCAAAACCTTCTATTTGTCGGTACAGGAGGGACCACCTCTGATGTTGTCTCACATTTCGTGCGGCTTTTAGTTGAGATGAAAAGTTTGTCATGGGAGATTCATGATAACTAAAATGTGGTTGACCCGAGAAGTGAGTGTCGTGTAAGGGGGAGCTAGTGTGGTCAAGCTTCTAATCATCCGCTAAGAGTAAGCGCAGTTGGAGTAATCCAAGTGAGATCCAAAAAATATTATCCTTTCTAGAGCTTAGGTTGTACATGCTTGTCATTTTGAGAAATCAAACTAACACCTTGTTAGCTATGTTTTTTGTGTGTGTTACAACAATATATTTCCAAATTAAACCAAACATCACAATTGAAACTAACTTGTCACTAAACATCAACCAACACTTTTGAACATAACATCTATATCTTACCATTCGTACTTTCTAAACAAAAAACCAAAACATAACCATCCCTAGTCTTTTGGCATCATCCTTGATTCTGATCTTTAGCTTTTAACTTCCGATCATTGCATATTTAGGACATATCACCTTACTCATATTCATCTGCATATTTATCCTTGGTCAAGCATAACTCCTAGTTTACATTTAAGTTATTCTCTTTGAGTCCTGAAATCAAAAGTTGCTCATATCTTACCCTTTATCACTTGAGGTTCATCATCCTTGAGTTAGGGAATCCACCAACATCATTAGGTAGGATAGTTTTCTTGGAGTTAATCATCTCCTATTTTAGCAACATCCTCTCTTGATTGTTCATCTTTGTGTCCATCCATTGTAACACAAGTATACCTTGCTTGCAAATCATTCCCAGGCCTAGAATTATCTTTAGTTTATCTTGGAGTTGTCATCATAGCAAAATATCCATAACCATTTGTCTTCATAATCCATTCTAAGTCTAGTCCTTTTTATTTCACCTTGCATCTCATTTTACACCTTAGGACTTGCATCTCAGTCTCATTCATATAGGTCAAAGATCAGAACTATCACTCATGCCACCTAAAACTAGGAAACAAACCAAAATGGAACAAGAAGCTGGAAAACATTTATAATCCCTTGATGAACAAGAAGACCATCAAGTTGAATCCCTTGATAAACAAGAAGACCAACATGTTGACATTCTAGATGAGCAAGAAGATGTAAATGATACCACTAGTAGCAGTAGTGATGATGACAAACATGTGGAAGAAGCACTTAAGGATAAACGATTTTTTAAATTCTTCAAGAAAGTGGTTAAAAGTGACCCAAAACGTTGTTTCAAATCTATTGTTGACGAGGGGATAAAAATACCTTCTGACATGGATGCATCTCTATTTACAAATGCGAAAATTGAATCAAACAAACCCAAAAGTTCTAAAATAGAAGATACAGTAAAGGATCATAGACCATTTTATTTACAACCAAGCTACAAAAGTTCTAAAAAGATGACAACACTAAAACCTACAAATGATCTTATCTTAGATGAACTTAGAGCTTTGAGACAAGAATTGGATAATCTGAAAAATGTAAAGAAAACATCTTATAAATTTTCTCTTGTGGATATTTGTCCTTATCCTTTTGATCCTAGCATAGCAATGCTGCCTTTTCCTAGCAATATAGAATTACCAAAACTTGACAAATACAATGGAAAAGGAGATCCTAAAAACCACTTAAGACAATTTTGTGCTACTTCCATGGAATTTGCAGTTGATGAAACATACCTTATGAGATTATTCCCCTGCAGTCTAGGAGGAGAAGCTATGGAATGGTTTTCACGATTACCCTCGACCATCAAATCCTTTCAAGAATTGGCTGATAAATTTGTCTCCAATTATAGTTTCAATTGTGAATTTAAAGTGACCATGACAAACCTTTTCAACACCAAACAAAAACCAGGCGAATATTTTGTTTCATTTTTACAAAGATGGAGACATTTAACAAAATGATTACCTTACACCATTCCTGATCAAGAATTGGTTGACCTATTTTGTCAAAATTTGAACAAAGAAATCGGAAGGGAACTTCACCTCAAATGCTTGGATTCTTTTGATGAAGCCATAGAGATGGGATTTCGAATCGAACAAACTCTCATTGATGACAAAACTATAAAACTTAATAATGACAAAGATCAAAAATCAAATTCAAACAACAAGACACCTTTTTGGGATCGAAACAAGAATATTGTTAATGATGGTGTTGTTGATGCTAAAACAACTAAATCTTCACAACCTATCTACAATCTTAAAGGTTCCCCCTTTGATAAAGGAAAATTAAAAGAAAAACTTTTCCCTCCTCTGATAAAGGAAAAGAAAAACAAAGAACTTTTCCCAAACCAAACTTTACACCTTTGGGGCAATCACTTGAATTTTTTTTAAAAGAACTTTTTGAAAGTAATTTCATAACATTACCTGAGTCAAGAGAATATAATCCATGAGAGAAACCCCCATGGTGGAATGACAATGATTTTTGTGATTATCACAGACATAAATGACATAAAATTAATAGATGTAATAATCTTCGAGAGGTACTACAAGATCTTATTGATGATGGAATAATATCAATTGACGGACATACTCCTTCTGGTAATTCTAATCGTGAGATGTTTAAAAATCCTTTCCCTAAGCATGACAAAGATAAAGGATTAAAGACTCCTAAATCTAGGGACGGGGTAAACTATGCCGCTGCTAAATATGAATATATTATAAACAACATCTGTGAAGCTGATAACCATGTAAATACCTTCATCATAAAAGGGAAAAACCCTGATTGCAATGCCACAACCCGCAGAGGAACAATTACTCTTAAAGGTCCTAGCTCCAAATCTGCTAACTCTAAACCTGTTGTACCAACTTTGCAGTATAACCTTATAGAGCATTTAGGAAAAAAGCTTGCACAAATCTCCATACTTGAGCTTTTGCACTTATCTCCTGAACATAAAGCTATTCTTGACAAAGCTCTTGCTACTGTTGTCGTGCCTACTGATTTACATGTGGATCAATTTCAAGCTATGGTGGGTCATATCACCACTTCTCCTACTCTCACTTTTATAGAACATGATGTTGTATCCATGCAACAACCTCATAATGCAGCCTTACACATAGAAGTCTTTGTCCATAACGTTAAGATCATGCGAGTTTTGATAGATGGAGGAGCAGGTCTTAATATTTGTACTCAAAAGTTGACCACATAATCAATATTCTCCAAACATGCAATTGATCCAAGAAAAAGGATTACTATAAAATAATATGATAAAGAGGAACATTCATCTAAAGGATCTTTCACTTTACCAATCAAAGTTGGTTTTGTAGTGAAGGATGTGGTTTTCCAAGTCCTTGATCTCCTCGTAATGTATAATATCCTCCTTGGAAGACCATGGATCCATGATATGCAAGTTGTACCTTCTACATATCATCAGTGTGTCAAATTCCCACATAATGGTGTTGAGATTGCTATACCAAGAGATCAAAACCCTTTCATGTATTGAAATGAATTAAAACCCAAAGTAGAGTAAACAATACCAAGTAATCGAGAAGCACCCTCCTCTCAAGCATATATTGATCCTAATTCTTTAAACACATCCACTTCCAAATCTGCTAAGACCGAAGTCAAAATAAAAGTGAAAGATAAAGGGGTAGGAGAATACTCTAGGGTAAGTGCACCAATCTATGACACAATTTTGGCTCTTAAGATGCCACTTTTTTTTTCTGAAATCAGCAAAATCTGATTTGCACAAGAAAATGAAGATAGTTACGCTCAAAATTTCAAGATGCAGAAAACACAAAAGTTGAAGTGCTCTGAGTCTAGTTTCTAAGCTACTATTTTTTTTTGAAATTAATGAAGATTAAGGGTCTCAAAAAGTTTACGCCCAAAACAGGTCATGTTTTTATAAAATAAAATAGCATAGCAGTTGAGGGCTCCCCCCTTTTTGATTAACTTGTTTTTAGAATTTCAAAAATCCCAACAGTGAGAAATTAGCTAACACCATGTAGTTTATCCTCGTTCTTTCGGATAATTTTTTTAATGAATATATAATATTTTATGAATTTTGAAAGTGGACACATCCTAAACAGATAAAATTTGAGCGTGCTCCCCCCTAAATTTTTTGAAAACTAATCGAAATTTGATTTTTTTCATCATGTGTAGAATGGAGTCTAGTTTCAAAAAATGTAATCTGTTTCACGTTTCGATGAACAAGTAAAATTTTATCCTAAAACTAGTGCATATTGGTTTTTGACCAAAAAAGGAGGCATTTACAAAAGGAGTCATGGATCAAAACCTTAACTAAATCAAAATAAAAAAATAATTATATATTTAGATAGCTAAGAGAGAGGTTAACGCTATCATATTTTTTTATATAGTTGCATTGAAAGATGTGCAAATGAGATGGGGAGCACAGACGAAAATATGAGGAAATTTGGCAAATCCTGTCAATTAACACATCCAAAGCAGGCCATTCGGCGAGCGCCAAATGTGATGAGTCATTTGGTGAGCAAAAAATTTGGTGCTTGCCAAATTACTTGCTTTGCACAAAACTAGAATTTCCCCTCTCTTTGGTCGACAACTTTGATAATTCTTAGAGTGCATAGTTTATGATCGTAAATGGATAGTTGAGGTTTTACCTTTCATACGCTCTCTAACTCGTTACCCTAATTGGATAACTCTTTATCCCTTTGAAGTCTCTCTCTCTTAATTCCCACTCCCTCCCATGTGACCCAGACTACTCTCTCATTCCAATCCCCTCTTAGGTCTCTTTCCCTCCCACATAGGTACCTAAATAAATCTATCTCACTCCAACCCCCTTTCTCACTCTCCCTCTCTCTCTCCCTCTTTGGTCTTTTTGTCTCTCTCACTCCATCTCCCTCTCTTAGGTTGTTATCTTTCTCTCTTTGTCTCTCTCTCTCAAGTCTCTCCCTCCTACCCCCTCTCCCTCTCTTAGGTTTGTCACTCTCACTCCCTCTATCTCTCTCCCATTCCCTCTCTCTCACTCACTCTATCTCTCTCTCTCTCACTCTCTCGGGTATCTCCATCCCCCTCTCTCTCCCACTCCCTCTATCTCTCTCCCACTCTCTCTCTCTCCCTCTC
>CM021100.1:317913057-317990619 GCA_007115665.2 Sequoiadendron giganteum | reverse complement strand
ATGGTGTAGGGTTGAGAGAGAGGGGGGGTGTTGAGGGTTAAGGTTAGAGGGTAGAGGGTTTAGGGGTTTAGGGTTTAAGGGTTGAGGGTAGAGGGTAGAGGGTTTAAGGGTTTAGGGTTTAACTTGGTTAAGTGTAGAGGGTTGAGGTTTGAGGGTTTAGGGTTTAGGGTTTAAGGGTTGAGGGTAGAGGGTAGAAGGTTTAGGGTTTAGGGTTTACAGATTAAGGGTTAAGGGTAGAGGGTTTAGGGTTTAGGGATTATGATTTACGGTTTAAGGGTAGATGGTGTAGGGTTGAGAGGGTATAGGGGTTGAGGGATTAGGGTTTAAGGGTTGAGGGTTGAGGGATTAAGAGGGTATATGGGTTGAGGGATTAGGATTTAAGGGTTGAGAGTTGATGGATTAAGAGGGTATAGGGGTTGAGGGATTAGGGTTTAAGGGTTGAGGGTTGAGGGATTAAGAGGGTATAGGGGTTGAGGGATTAGGGTTTAAGGCTTGAGAGTTGAGAGTTGAGTGTTGAGGGATTAGGGTTTAAGGGTTGAGGATTGAGGGTTGAGGGATTAAGAGGGTATGTGGGTTGAAGGATTAGGGTTTAAGGGTTAAGGGTTGAGGGTTGAGGAATTACGAGGGTATACAGGTTGAGGGATTAGGGTTTAAGGGTTGAGGGTTGAAGGATTAAGAGGGTATGGGTGTTGAGGGATTAGGGTTTAAGGGTTAAGGGTTGAGAGTTGATGGATTAAGAGGGTATAGGGGTTGAGGGATTAGGGTTTAAGGGTTGAGAGTTGAGGTATTAAGAGGGTATAGGGGTTGAGGGATTAGGGTTTAAGGGTTGAGGGTTGAGGGTTGAGGGATTAAGAGGGTATGGGGGTTGAGGGATCAGGGTTTAAGGGTTCAAGGATGAGAGTTGAGGGATTAAGAGGGTATAGGGGCTGAGGATGGGTTTAAGGTTGAAAGGGATTAAAATTATGTAGAGGAGTTGAGGGATTAGGAGGTTTAAGTGAGGTAGAGGTTGAGGATTAAGAATTTGAGGGATTAGGGTTTAAGGGTTGAGGTTTGAGTGATTAAGAGGGTATAGGGGTTGAGGGATTAGGGTTTAAGGGTTGAGGGTTGAGGATTGAGGGATTAAGAGGGTATAGGGGTTGAGGGATTAGGATTTAAGGGTAGAGAGTAAAGGGGTTGAGTGATTAAGAGGGTATAGGGTTGAGGGATTAGGGTTTAAGGGTTGAGGGTTGATGGATTAAGAGGGTATAGGAGTTGAGGGATTAGGGTTTAACAATAGAGGGTATAGAGGTTGAGGGATTAGGGTTTAATGGTAGAGAGTAGAGGGGTTGAGTGATTAAGAGGGTATAGGGGTTGAAGGATTAGGGTTTAAGGGTTGAGGGTTGAGTGATTAAGAGGGTATAGGGGTTGAGGTATTATGGTTTAAGGGTTGAGGGATTAGGGTTTAAGGTTTGAGGGTTGAGGGATTAAGAGGGTATAGGGGTTGAATTAGGGTGTAAGGGTAGAGAGTAGAGGGGTTGAGTGATTAAGAGGGTATAGCGGTTGATGGATTAGGGTTTAAGAGTAGAGGGTAGAGGGGTTGAGGGATTAAGAGGGTACAGGGGTTGCGGGATTAGGGTTTAAGTTTTGAGGGTTGAGTGATTAAGAGGGTATATGGGTTTAGGGATTAGGGTTTAAGGGTTGAGGGTTGAGGGTTGAGGGATTAAGAGGGTATAGGGGTTGAGGTATTAGGGTTTAAAGGTTGAGGGTTGATGGTTGAGGGATTAAGAGGGTATGGGTGTTAAGGGATTAGGGTTTAAGGGTTAATAGTTGAGGTATTAAGAGGGTATAGGGGTTAAGGGATTAGGGTTTAAGGTTTGAGGGTTAAGGGTTGAGGGATTAAGAGTGTAGAGGGGTTGAGGGATTAAGAGGGTATAGGGGTTGAGGGATTAGGGTTTAAGGGTTTAAGGGTTGAGGGTTGAGTGATTAAGAGGGTATAGGGGTTGAGGGATTAGGGTTTAAGGGTTTAGGGTTGAATGATTAAGAGGGTATAGGGATTGTGGGATTAGGGTTTAAGGGTTGAGGGTTGAGGGATTATGAGAGTATAGGGATTGAGTGATCAAGAGAGTTTAGGGGTTGAGGGATTAGGGTTTAAGGGTTGATGGTTGAGGCTTGAGGGATTAAGAGGGTATATAGGTTGGTAATTGAGGGCATAAGGTTGAGGGTAGACAGTTTAAGGGATTAGGGTTTAAGGGTTTAGGGTTTAGCATGTATAGGATTTACAGTTTAAGGGTAGAGGGTTTAAGGGTTTAGGTTTTAACCTGGTTAAGGGTAGAGGGTTGAGGGTTGAGGGTTGAGGGTCGAGGGTAGAGGGTTTAGGGTTTAGGGTTTAGGGATTAGGGATTAAGGGTTAAGGATAGAGGGTTTAGGGTTTAGTGATTACGATTCATGATTTAAGGGCAGATGGTGTAGGGTTGAGAGAAAGAGGGGGGGTTGAGGGTAGAGAGTAGAGGGCTTAGGGTTTAGGGTTTAGGGTTTAGGGTTTAAGGGTTAATGCTATAGGGTTTACGGTTTAAGGGTCTCACTCCCTCTATCTCCCACTCCCTATCTATGGTCTTCCCTCCCACCATAACTAAATAAATTATTTCCCTCTTAAGTCTCTCTCTCTCTCAGGTCTCACTCCCTCCCATGCTACCTAGACTAATTTGTGTCACTCCAATGCCCTCTCTCACAGTCCCTCTTTGTCAGGCCTCACTTACCTCCCACACTACCTAGATGAATATATTTCACTCCAACTCCCTCTCCCACATTCCCTCTCTCTCTCCCCCTTTGGTATTTTTGTATCTCTCGGGTCTCATCCCTCCCAACCCCTCTCCCATTGTCAATTAATTTCCCCCATTGTAACTGGATAACTCTCTATCCCTCTTAAGTCTCTATCTCTCTCAAGTCTTAGTCACTACCACACTACCTAGACTAATCTCACTCACTCCTATCACCTCTCTCTCTATCTCGAGTGTCACTCCCTTTGTCTTTATGGAGTCTCTTCCTTTCAAAACAACACATTTTTCGCTCGCCAAATGTGTTTTACCTTGAAACGGTAAAATACGGGTTGACCCCATGATTCAGGCCCACATGCTTATGTATTTGTTTGGTTCCTTTCATTCTTCAAGCCAAGGGATCATCCTTCCACGCCTCCTACTCCTAAAGTAACATTCCCTACACTCAGCTACATTATCCCACCGAGTTACATTTGATGATAGTAGGTGGGATGATGGTTATGCCATTAGAATAACCGCAAACCCTTAAGGTTGTTCAGAAACCCGGTAGTAGAAATTTGATGAATTAAGACACTAAAAGAATAAACCAAACCTTTCCAAGGCACCAAACACAAGTTAGAACTTGTATCTACTATTGCTCAAAGGAATTCAATACATATAAGACCTGTTTGGCCTATACACAGGTAGGGAACTCAGAAAAATCAGTAAAACTATGAGAAAACAAAGTAATTTCCAAGCTTTATTCTTTTCACTCCACTTTAACAACCACAACTTGAGCCTCTCTAGGATTTACATAGCATTTCTCATCCTCCTCTAATTGATCAATGCCCTGAACCACCAAGAAACCAACTTTTCAAAACATATAATTGTTGCAATTACAAATTTGTTCCATTATGCAACTCACAAATTTGCAACTTTTATCACTTTTCCTACTAACTAAACTAATGACTCCATTATGTCATTGAGATATAATCTTTCATATTTCCTTTTAGGCTTAAAAACTCACTTGCTGACACATTTTTAATGCAAGGGTGCATTTTGACCATCAAACATGGAGATTTGTGACTAGGTGCCTAGGTGCTCCTGCACCACCTAGCTTGTCAATCCTGTTGAATTGGAAAGCTAGTGAGATGGAAAACAACACTGTCCAACCTCACTTTTTCATGTAAAAAAACCCAAAATGCCACCTAGGGCATCACCAAAAAATTTATGCGCACTTCCTGATGCAGAGTGGATCAACCAAGATGTGATTTGACACAACTTCCCTCAAATATGCCCACTAAGACATCAATAGGGTACCTCAACTTCCCAACCATGGAGTCCATTAGACTATACGTGATCAGAGGCTTTGGAATATCTTCAACATCCCTTACTTGACTGATCAACACCCACCAATAGGACTTTTCACTTTAGGAACAACCAATGACTCTTCAAAATAAAATTAGGACTTAACTTCCTTGTAGCTCTGTCAACTAGGACAGTCAACAATAAAACTAGTTGGAGAAAAGAACCAAACAATTGACACAAGTTTCAGACCCCTTATGCAGGCCTCTTCAAACCCCCAAGACCTTAGGGTATGACATTGAACAAAACAACTACTATGGACCAATCTACAACGCCACAAGGGGACATAATGAGGCTGCTCCAAACAAGAACCAAGGTATCTAGGCACACCCCAACTTCCCTAATCCATGAACATGGTTCTTAAAACATAAATACACACATTTCAACACCCTTGAATAACCCCTCTCAACAGATTCCACTCACAACTCATCAAACTCAAACTTTTTTACACAAAATTAGGCTTGTCACATGAGGATGCCAAGCCTAAGGTAACCAAGAAATCACTCCAAAATCCATGTCGTTCTACAAAACCTGTTCAAACATAAATTACATGATGAACTCTTCCATTCCACCAAGAATTAAGCCTTGACCAAAAGGGAATGGCGAGTTGTGTGCATTTTTGTGATCAAACCCTGGTTTTGAGAGTTTTTGACCAGTTCTAGAAGAACGATGATAACTCCCAATATTATTTATGGAATTAGACCAAACCATAGAAAATCGGAAGCTATCTCACTCCTCTATTGAACCATGTCAGCCTTGCAGCTGTACAGACAAGCTACAGGCCGTACCAAGCATGGGATCAACAAATTTACATAAAAAATCAGAAAACAGAGAAGAGTGTAAATAATTCTTATTAGATTTTCTCCAAAATTTAAAAAAAAACCTCCATTCAAGCCTCTCAAGGATTTACATAGTCCTTTACACCCTTCTCTAACTGATCCATGCCCTCAACTAACTAAAAACTAACTTTTAAAACAAGTAACCGTTGCATTTCAAATTTGTTGCTTTAAGCAACTTACAAATTTGCAACTTTAGAATCCTCCAACCTAATGACTACAACTAATGACCTCTAAATACACAAAAATGGCTTGTAAATAACCTTATTAAATTAAAAAAACTCCATTTTTGGACACTCATACACAAATTCACAAATTTGCCTTCAAAGGCTACAAAGACAACTGTTAGTGCAAGATTGAAATTTTCACATTTTTTATCACTTGACCCAAAACTCATCCTAAAACATACCTAATGGTATTAATTGACCTTAATCAAGGAAAATAATGCTCAAAATACCCACAAAAACCTATTGACCAACATATTCACCATCAGATAATCAAATATTGAGGGTGAGGTGTAGATGCTCCTACACCACCTCCTCTACTCAAGAAACAATGCAAACATGTTTATCTATCTCAATTAAACCTATCCACCAAGTTACAACATCATACAATGGGTGGAAGGATTAAAAAACCATTTTAAATGCACTCAAACCCTTGAAATAGGGCTCATAGATCGACCTCCTACAACTGACTCCAACCACCATCCTACAACTAACTCCAACCAATTTTCAAACTCCTTATGGATGTTGTAGTAAAAAAATGCACTTCTTTACATTGGGAAACATTAACCAGTCTGCCAAACAACCATTCGGTAGCATTAACCAGTTTGCCAAACCACCAATTCCTCCACTTTTAGGGTGTGATAAGCCCTCTAACATAACAAACCTCAAAACCCTCTTCATTCACAAGTTAGGTAAGGGTTTATTGAAAAACCATACTCCAAACCTTCCCACAACCAACCAAAGCCTGAAACACCTTCAAAAAGGTCTGCAAAAGCTTAAAATTTCAAAAGATATCGCTTCCCCCAAATATTTCTTCAAACTCTAGCACTAAACCACCATTTTCCACTAAAAAATGCACCATTTGACATCTACGACATCACCTAAAAACCCTCTATTTGCCTCCCTTGCACACAAAACTTTTCACACATGTTTTATAACCCTAAATAATCCCTTCCATCGAGTTATAGAAGCATACAGTGGGTGGAAGGCTTAATATGATATTTTAATGCACTCAAAACCCTTAATACAGGGTATACAGATTGACCCTCAGTGATTGGCTTCTAAAATGCACAAAATCATTTGAAATCCAACCAAACCAAAACTAAAATGGAGTTAATTTTGTTTCCCACCTAATTCCATCGAAAAGAGAGCACAATCGCTCTGAGATAAGTTCAACCGACACAATCCCTTAAGGGTCCAAAGTGCAAAAGGGCATCAATCTTTGACAGGGTATTACTCGTAAACCATGGTGCTTACGAAATATTTTTTTGAACCTAAAAGATAATGTTGGGCCCCTCTACAATAACCTCTCACAGTTTTTTCTATCTCGAAGGCATTTTCCTGTGTTGTCCAATTTTCACTTGATGAAAAAAGTGTCAAATGCAAGTAGTTAAAAGTTGCAAAATGGTGCAACTTTTATTCTGTAGCTCATGTGACCAAAAGGATTGTTACAATGCATCTGAATAGGTATTTTTATGCTAGGAATGGTTCTATTTCACACCCAAACACGTGGAATCACTCTGAGCTACGTTCAACCGGATCTATCCCTTAAAGGTCCAAAGTGCAAAATGGCTGCAAACTTCAGCATTCTATTACTCGGATACTGTGATGCTTAGAAACTTCTCGTCTAATCCAATGAGATCAATTTGGGCCCCTCTATAATAACCTCTCTCGGTTTTTTCTATCTCGATGGAATTTTCCTATGTTCTCCAGTTTTCACTTGATGGAAAAAGTGTCAAATGCAAGTAGTTAAAAGTTGCAAAGTGGTGCAACTTTCGTTCTATAGCTCATGTGACCAAACGGACTGTTCCAACGCATCTGAATAGGTATGTATATGCTAGGTATGGTCCTCTTTCACACCCAAATATGCAGAGTCGCTCTGTGTTATGCTCAACCGGATCGATTCCTTAAGGGTCAAAAATGCAAAATGGCTGCAAACTTCAGCATGCTATTACTCAGTTATCATGATTTTTAGAAACTTATTCTTTGATCCTACAAGATTGCATTGGGACCCTCTACAATAAACTCTCTCAGTTTTTGCTATCTCGAAGGCATTTTCCTATGGTGGCCAATTTTCACTTAGGGAAAAAGTTGTCAAATGCAAATAGTTGAAAGTTGCAAAGTGGTGCAACTTTCGTTCTACAGCTCGTGTGACCAAACAAACTGTTCCAATGCATCCAAATAGGTATTTTTATGCTAGCCATGGTCCTCTTTTCACCCAAACACATGGAATCGCTCTGAGCTACGTTCAACCAGTTCGATCCCTTAAGGGTCCAAAGTGCAAAATGGATGCAAACTTCAACATGCTATTACTTGGATACCCTGATGCTTAGAAACTTCTTATTTGATCCTATAAGATCATGTTGGAACCCTCTATAATAACCTCTCTCTGTTTTTTCTATCTCAGACGCATTTTCCTGTGGTGGAAAATTTTCACTTGGAGAAAAGTTGTCAAATGCAAGTAGTTGAAAGTTGCAAAGTGGTGCAACTTTCGTACTGCAGCTCGTGTGACCAAACAAACTATTCCAACATGTCCAAATAGGTATGTTTATGCTAGGAATGGTCCTCTTTCACACCCAAACACGCGGAGTCACTCTGAGCTACGTTCAACAGGATCGATCCCTTAAGGGTCCAAAGTGCAAAATGGCTGCAAACTTCAACATGCTATTACTCGGATACCATGACGCTTATGAATTTATCATATAATTCTACAAGATTTAGTTGGGCCCTTCTATAATAACCTCTCTCGGTTTTTTCTATCTCGGAGGCATTTTCCTGTGGTGGCGAATTTTCACTTGGGAAAAAAGTTGTCAAATGCAAGTAGTTGAAAGTTGCAAAGTGGTTCAACTTTCGTTTTGCAGCTCATGTGACCAAACAAACTGTTCCAACACATCCAAATAGGTATTTTTACACTATGAATGGTCCTCTTTCACACCCAAACATGCGGAATCGCTTTGAGCTACATTTAATCGAAGCGATCCCTTAAGGGTCCAAAGTGCAAAATGGTTGCAAACTTTAGCATGCTATTACTTGGATACCGTGATGCTTAGAAACTTCTCGTCTAATCCTACAAAATTGAATTTGGCCCCTCTATAATAACCTCTCTTGGTTTTTGTTATCTCGAAGGCATTTTCTTGTGGTGGCGAATTTTCACTTGGAGAAAAAGTTGTCAAATACAAGTAGTTGAAAGTTGCAAAGTGGTGCAACTTTTGTTCTGCAGCTCGTGTGACCAAATAGATTGTTCCAACGCATCCGGGTGGGTACCTTTATGCTAGGAATGGTCCTCTTTTGCACCCAAACACGTGAAATCACTCTGAGCTATGTTCAACTAGATCGATCCCTTAAGGGTCCAAAATGGAAAATGGCTGCAAACTTCAACATGCTCATATTCAAACACCGAGATGCTTAGAAACTTCTCGTATGAGCCTATTGGATAATGTTGGGCCCCTCTACAATATCCTCTCTCAATTTTTTCTATCTCAGAGGCCTTTTCCCGTGGTGATGATTTATCGCTTGGGGAAAAAGTTATCAAATGCAAGTAGTTGATTGTGTAAAAAATGTCTTTCTAACCATTCCACCCATTGTATCCTACTATAACTTAGTGGAATGGAATAATTAGGTGTAGGGAACATATGTGCATGGTTTTTGGAGCAGGGGAGGAAAGTTGAGTGGTTTGGTGTGATTCCTTAGTTGGCAATTTGATGAGTTTTGGGGAAATTCAGTGGTTTAAGAGTGGAAATGGTTGAAATCCTTTGGGGTAACAATTTGTGAGAGATTTTTAAGCATGTGAAGGTTCTTTTAAGCATGTTTGATGTATTGGAAAGGTGCTATGAGTTGTGGGAATAGGATTTTCAATAAACCCACCCATTTTAGGCTTTTAGCCATAGCAGCAAGGTAGTGAACTATTTGATAAATTGCTTTGGTAAACATGTACGGAAAATGTGGTGGCATAGACAAGGAAGTGAATTGTTTGAAAAAATGCCTCAAAGAAATGTGGTCTCATGGTGATGGAATGTCATGACAATCCATAGCTATGAGGATTTTTGACTTGAGGATTGTGATTAATGATTGGAATTGTGCTTAGTGAAATTGCAGGACCTCCCATACTTCATCAATGTTTTAGGGTTCTATCCATAGCAGCAAGGAAATTAATTGTTTGATATAATTCTTTGATAGAGATGTATGAAAAATGTGGTAGCATAGAAAAGGCAATGAACTCTTTGAAAAAATGCCTCAAAAAAATGAGGTCTCATGGTGATGGAATGCCATGACAATCAAAAGCAATTTGATTGTCATGCCATTCTGTCACCATGAGACCACATTTATTTGAGGCATCTTTTGAACTAGTTCACTACCTTGTCTATGGCTTGTCATGGCATTCCATCACCACATTTATTTGATGCATTTTTCAAACAGTTCACTACCTTTTCTATGCTATTGCTTACTATTATGCTTTTGATATATTTTTTCGAACCATCCATAGCTTGTTCGAAATCACTTGTTTTAGGCTTTTAGCCATAGCAACAAGGAAGTGAACTGTTTGACAAGATTCTTTGGTAGACATGTATGAAAAATGTGGTAACATAGGCAAGGTAGGGAACTATTTGAAAAAATACCTCAAAGAAATGTAGTCTCATAGTTTTCCATGATAAGAAAATGCAATTGGTAGCTACTCCTAGTTATTAGTTATGCAACGTGAAGAAATTGCATAACTAATTAGGTTGAGTTTTTACAAACTATATTGTAATTAAAATTTTTTCATCTATCAATATCTAGCTATTAGTTATGCAAAGTGAAGTAATGCTTTGACTTTGAAAGATGTGCAATGCAATGTAATCAACAATATGAATATAAACTACAAAAATCCATTTTTTACAATTCATTAGTTAAAATATTTATTTTATTTGCTCTCTATATCTCTATATTCTATGGAAATACCTTTCAATTTAAAAAAAAAGTTTTTATCTCTTGTTCTACAATTTTTCCCAGTTTTTTCACAAACTATTATACTTTTGGTTTGTCAAAATTTTTCCCCAAAAGATTTTTGCTGCTATGCATTGGAAGCATGAAGCATACACATGAATCCACACAATATGGGTGAAGTATACATGTGAATAAGTGAATCATACATGTGAATAAGTGAGGCACAAGTAATTGAAGCATTCCAAAGGATACAAACCACCACGAATGAAGCTTATTTACACAATACGCTTTAGATGGGGCTTATTGAGCATTCGACAGTAATTAATTAAGCATTAGATGTAAACAAAATCCATGCCTACAACATTCAAGCATACAATTTACATGATACGCATGATAACATCATTTAAGAATGGCAGTAGCAAAATAAAATTTTCTTTAATCAAAAAGTTGAAAGGCTATACAATGATATATATTGATAAAAGTGTATACAATATATCCTAAAAAACCATGTAGGCTTAGTACAAAGGAGCCATATGGACATAAAATTTCATGTATATATCGATAGTACAAAAGATATGTTCCAAAATGCCACAAAGGCATACAACAAACAACACTAATGCATAGTCATTTCCCTCTAGGAGAAGGAAATAGATCCCGTGCTCCCTTCAAAATTTGGTTGGATGGAGTGGTTGTTGCTTCTCTTGTCTTTCAAACATGCTCACTAGTCCTCCTATCTTCACTCCAGACCTTCAACTGATACAATAAAAATTAAAGATGTTAAAATATAGAAATTGAATTGTGGAATGGCATATAACAGAATATATAATCACTTACTGCATACATATAGTCATCATGCACATTTACAACATCACCACATCCACGATCTGGAGTGATAACCACCTGTAGCAACCATCAAGATAGTAATTAAACTACATAGAATTATTGTGAAAATTTTCTATAATAGACCATAAAAGAGAAAATATAATGTCAAATCAACTAATCTATTCCATACCTCTCTCAATGGATCAGAACTGGCTATTGTTGTAGCAACTCCATGGTCCATCGTGCCACCAACATCACCAGGGTTGTCTCTTGTCAACAACTACAAATGAAATAATATCTCAGGTATCATATTGATATAAAGACCAAGAGGGGATAATGGAACATAAGGTGAAATAAGAGAGGGTAATGGGATGCGAATAGAAGGGTGATGCATAGAGGGGGCTCAAACTCATTCAAAGTGATAACTTGCATTTAAGAGGCATCTAACAAGATTAAAATTGCATATTATAGTAATTCAAACAATCCTCAAAGCTTGAAGACAATCGAGAGTCTAATTTCTCGCTTTCACCCATGTAACCTAGCAGTAGTGCAAACTCAGTTTTTGGCCTTTAACTCCCATGCTTTACAAAACACTTGAAAATCATAAGATGGATTTAAATACCCATTTCAAATTTATACAACATATCTCTTAACTAGATACAAGTCTTTTGGACCAATCCCTTGAAATTAGACCCTCAACGTTGTCCTAAGCCATGAATTAGGCCAAATTTACAAAGCAACATACGTTTAAACTTAACACATACCCTTGAAACCTTGGGGAAGAATTTCCTATGTGCTCAAATCTCTAATACCACAATCAACACCCAGGATTGACACCTCCAACATAGAAAACTTCAAAACCCTCAATTTCATGCCAAGTCAAGAGGGTTTATTCAAAGTCCCACTTGCACAACCTCCCAGACCATCCCACTGACTCAGACATGTATATTATGACCCCAATATTCTCAAAAGTTGGAAAATTTTCCAAACTCTCATTGATTTCCACAGACCCTAGACCCAAGGCTCCATCTTCATGTGTTTTTCTTCACAAAACTCATCAAGACAAAAGGTTTATCTCCTTAGTTCCTTCTCCACAACTCTAATCATGCAACCTACAACCTACTTAGACTCCATAGGGACAATTAAACTATTTATAGGAGGTACAGTCATTGTAAGGGCCCTTAAATCGCGATTTTGGTTACAAAACCCTCAAACAGTGTGTCCTCGGCCCATCACAGGAAAACAAGGATATTTACCACAAATCACAATGGATCTCCCTCAAACCTATTCCAAAAGATTGTTAACACCTGCCACCACAAATTAAAATTATTTACATGGCACAATAAAACTGTACGGGATCGTACAGGCTTGCAAATGACAAGAAAACTTAGAAATTTGATGAAAAACAGAGATATTCTTATTGCCAATGCTTCAAACTTCAAGCCAATGTTACAAAATGATTTGTCATGCATTTTTAAAGGATTATACTCATCAAAATAGTGGAAAACTTCCTTATAACTAATTTTTAAACCTCTCATGACCGTTGCATTACAAATATGTTGCATTTATGCAACTCACAAATTTGGCACTTTCAAGTTTTGACTCTTTATTGTTTCCTAGACCCTCTTAAACACCTAAAATATTACAAATAATATAATGAGACCTTATTCAACTAAGAAATCATGAACTACTCAAGAAAATATCATCCTATCTACCTTGACACCCCTTGTCAACTTTGACAATTCCTTCCACATGATTTGTAAACCTTACAAGATGAATACAAAAACCCCTCAAAGTTGATCAATTAGAATAGAATGATCACATTGGACCTTATTAAGACTCAAGAACTCAACTCAAACATCCTAACACACCTTTCCTATCAGACACTTAATGAAGAAACATAGAAAAGAGTGGTGCCCCTACACCAAAGGAATTAATGGAACATAGGATGGACTAGTATAGATTGATGGGATGGGTTAGGATGGGATAACAAAATATAGGATGGACAATTAGAGGTTAATGGGATGTGATTATTAGGGAATAATGCAACATAGGGTGAATTAGGAGGTGTCTAGGGTTTGACTATAGTACACGAAGTGCAAACTTGACCTGTGTGTAGCAATAATAGAGAAGAGTTATCTAGGATGAAACATGGATAAATATGGTATAACATAGGATGATATAAAGGAACATAGGGTGGAACATATGGGATCATGGAACATCTAGGGTGAAATAATAATGGGTACAATAAGATGGGAGTAGAAGGACATAATGACACATAGCATGGACTAGAAGATATTAGTGGGATGGGCTAGGAGGGGATCATGGAAAATAGGGTGAACTATTAAATGTTAATGGTATTGGATTAGGAAGGAATAAAGGAAAAAAAAGTGAATTAGGAGAACATAATGTGACATGATCAAGGAATACAAATGAAATGTTTGTGTTTCTCATCAATTTTTTAGATTTGTATATACACAAAATTATGAAAACTAGCTAACATATATGTACAACACCATTAAGGAATAAAGGCTACCTGAGTGTACGTTGTTTGAGGATATGAATCATGAGGTGTGGAGGAAGAAGGTGCACCGAGAAACTATTTGAAATCCAAAGCATGTTATGAGACAAACATTCAAATATAACATTCAATTGTTCAAATGCAATAATAATATCTTTAATACTAGTTGCATACATGTGGACTCATCGTCAAGAATGTATAAGGGTCTGTAGGAATAGAGCATGCCTCATGAACAGTGCGACTCTGAAATTTCATCATATCAAAATTCAACTAATTTAGTTATTCTTAAATTTCAAAATATAATTTAATAAACAACATTAAAATAACTTGATAAATTTTACCTAAGTGTCAATGTCAAATGTATCATTCAGAATATCATTTGTGAAAGCCAATGCCTCTACAACTAATCTAGGTTGTGTAACTGCATCACGAGCAGTCTGATAATCATACGTGCAAACAACACCACAAGCACCACAATGGTGGGGTGGAGATCGAGGCCTACACGTCTCCTCCACACCAAGCTCTAGTAGAGGACTCACACACTGCAAAATGGTCTGGGTGAGTGAGTCAATCGACTTCAGCGTGTCCACCTCTACACTGTCCTTAACAATGGACAGAACAATGACATGCTCCACCATGGGTTTGGCCAAGGCTCTCGGTGCCAACTATGGATTACGTCGTGCGGTAGGTCTATCATGTGTGGAGCCCCCACCTCTACCAGGCTGAAAGTCTAAGATGTCAAAATAGTTTGGAATTTTATTGAGGACAAACTCGCAATAGAGTTTCCTCAAAAATTATTGCGGCACCTCATGGTTATTGCATGGAGGTTGGTCAAATACCATCCACCACCACTCCCAAAATTTGTTTTTAATTAACTCGTGATGGTACCAATGGATGGGGAACCTCCTGCATGCATGAGACAAAGGTTCATTGGTTCTCGGGTCTATAAATAGGGCACACAAGTTGGCTTTGCTAATTTTTTGTTTTTTGTCATCTGCATATGACAAACCATTAGCATAAAATTGTCTCATCTCATGCCTCTTATTTGACCAAAAATTCATTTTCTCGCTCATTTCTCCTACATGAGTTACAATTGACTTCAATGATTCAACAATCCCTCTCCTATAAGGGTGGGTTTCAACATGCTCAGTTAATCTTCCAATTAATTGTTGAATGTATCTTTTATTGTTTTCAATTTGATTTTGAATATTTTCTTGTGTTCCTTAAGGATGCCTATGAATTGATGGAGGGGTTTCAGGGTGTTCTTGTATAGGAGGCTCTTCATGAGGGGGTGATTGTGAATTCTCAATGTTTTGACGTGGAGATTCATTCCCTAAGAATTAGAACAAATATTTATTATAAAAACCTATTTAAATTTGTATCATAAATCAAATTCGAAATAAATAGAATAAAAATACATACCTCTTTGCAATCTTCGACCTCTCTGACATTTTGGTAGCATCCTCGTGGAAAATGGCAAGCTAAGGATGGAAACAATGGAGGAGACTTGGCGAGCGCGAGTTGCAGACCTAAAATCCTCTTCCTCAAGCCGCAGGTTGAAGAAAAATGAGGGTTTGAAACCCGATTTGTGACTTTTATGTCTACTTTTTCATTTGGCACATGCCAAATGAATTTTAAGTCATTTGGTGCTCGATAAATTTGGTGTGCGCCAAATGGCCTATTTCGGGCTTTTTTTGAGTGTTTTTTCAATTTGGCACCTAAATTATGTCACAAATTGGTGCAGTTACCCTTTATGAGTCATGCACTATGCATTGGAATGTTACCTTTATCTCCTCAAGCATATGGCAAACCAAAAATTACTGAAACTACAACTAATGCCACTACTACTATGATCTATAAACCTAATGTTTTCAAAAAATAGGGTGCTTTATATGATGAAATAGAAGAAGAAGATCTCTTAGGCTGGTTGTATAAAGATGATGAAAAAGAAAATGAACAAATTGACAAATCTGAAGTGAATATATCAGTTGAATGGTATGGGAAAGGACTGAAGATAATGAAACAATATGAATATGATGTTCAAAGTCCATTGGGTTTGCAAAAGCAAGGAATTATTGAACCAATACTACCTGTTGGTCAACATAAAGTTTTTAGCTTAGGGTATGATGCACAAAATGATAAGACCTTGAGTACTAAGGGCAATTCAAGTAAATTAGGAGAGTCTTCTAATGCAACACAAATTGATGAGGAAGGTACCATCAATGACCTTGACGATTTCATTGATATCCATGAATGTGAAGATGTATTTACCCTTGAATCCATTCAAAATCTTAATCCAAATGACCGTTTACCCTTGGTTCATCCCCAACTCATTGATTGGGATCAGAAAGGACCTTCACAACTAGATGAATTTTAAAATGATGAGGCAATCATAAATTTTCTAGGATCACGAGAGATTATATCTCTTGGAGATCATAAAGCAATTTTTACGATAAAATTTAATAGTGTAGCTTACTTCGGAGAAGATGCCAAGCCTTTCAGTCGTAAAATTATTGAAAATATAAAAAGGTCTTCTAGTGAAACCTGCTCTGCGACACTATTAGACTCAAAAAAAATTAAAAATAAAGGATGCATCCAAAGGTGAAAACCTCTCTGAGGCGCCTAAGAATGGAAGGCTTGACACACTTCCCTGACCCTCTTCTCATGAAAAATCATCCATGTTGGTTGAAAGTACAATTACAACAAATCTTGGCATAGAAGAAAATCTAAATCTTATACGTTTAGTAGAGTCATTATCATCTAAAGAGAACAAGGCATTCATACAATTTTTCAAAGAAAAATAGGTTAATTTTTCCTGTTCTTATGCAGATATGTCGGGGCTTGATCCTAATCTTGTTATGCATCACTTGTCTTTGCCACCCGGAACAAAACCTGTTAAACAAAAATTGAGAAAGATGCATCCACAAATTGCCCTATTAGTCAAAGCAGAATTGAAAAAGTTGTTAGATGTAGGATTCATAAGGCATGTGGATTATGCAGATTGGATATCAAATTTAGTTTCGGTTTCAAAACTTGATGGAAGTGTCTGGGTTTGTACTTATTTTTGATATTTGAATAAGGCTTCCCTAAAGATGATTTTCCACTTCCCAACATTGATATAATAGTGGATTTAACAGAAGGACATGATATGTTATCCCTCATGGATGATTTTTCAGGTTATAATAAGATAAAAATAGCTCTTGAGGATCAAATTAAGACTGCATTCACTTTCCCTTGGGGAAATTTTTGCTAGACTGTTATGCCCTTTGGATTAAAAAATGTTGGAGCTACTTATCAGTGTGCCATGACCACAATCTGTCATGACATGATGCATACATATTTGGAAGATTATGTAAATGATTTCTTGGGAAAATCTTATACTAGAGAAGGACACTTGGAAATACTGGACCAAATTTTCACATGGCTAGAGCAATATCAAGTAAGATTGAATCCAAAGAAATGTGTCTTTGGGGTAACCTCTGGGAAGCTCCTTGGATACATTGTTTATGCCAAAGGAATTAAAGCTGATCTTGTTAAACTCAAAGAAATATTAGAAATGCCACCACCAAAGAATATTCGTCAATTGTGATCCTTGCAAGGAAAGTTATAGTCTATTCGCCGTTTTATAGCACAACTTGCAGATAAGTGTCAACCATTTCAACATTTTCTATGTAAAAATGTTCCATTTAGGTGGGATGACAAATGTGAACAAGCTTTTCAATAAATCAAAGAATATTTAATGTCACCTCCAGTTTTAGTAGCTCCTATAGATGATAAGCCTTTACTACTTTATATATCTGCAACTTCCATCGCACTGGGGGCACTTTTGGCACAACATGATTTAGAAGGGAAAGAACAAGCTATCTATTATATCAGCCGCACTCTTGTAGGCTATGAATTAAATTACACTCTTATTGAAAAAGCATGTTTTGATGTAGTTTTTGCTTTGCAAAAGTTGCGCCATTACATGCTTACACATAAGACCAAGCTAATTGCTAAGATTGATCCTCTCAAGTATCTTTTGCATAAAACAACTCTCACTGGATGACTGGCTAAATGGGTTATGATATTAAGTGAATTTGACATTGAATATGTTGAAAGAAAAGCAATCAAAGGGCAGGCTATAGTAGATCAACTAGAAGATGCATCTATAACAGATGATCATCCACTTATCACATAATTACCTAATGAATCAATATTCAATGTAGAATCTTCATGTGTTTGGACTTTATATTTTGATGGTTTTGTCATGTCCCTCAAAATTGTAAACACCAAATGCATCAAAAAACAAATAAAGTGTCAAAATCTAAACATAAGTAATTACGATTTGAATATAATTATAATTATCATTAATAAATATTATAATTATAAATATAATAATAATCTAACCACTAAATCATGATTACCATAGACTAAAATAACCAAACATTATAATAATAAATCTGAGTATTATAAATATTGTTAATATATTTACCTGCACTCAAAAGAAATCACAAAATACAATAAAATAATCTAACCACTAAAATTGTTAATAATCTAACCACTAAATAGAATAAAGACAAAATACAATATACAAAATAAAAAGAAAAAAGAACAAATATCATGAAGTCGTCTCCCAAGTGAAGCACTCAACAAAAATTCATCACATCGATTCAAGGAGGCATGGGAAAATGCACGACCCAATACTATGCCTTGATCGGCTATAGAAGGGAAGACGATAGCATTCCAAGAGGTATCAAGAGAAAGAAAGGAAAGGAATGATAATAAGGAAATAAAATAAATCTGCTACATTCGGTAAATCCTTAAGACTGCTGGAAGCTGCAATATGTAAGCATAACGTGGGCTTGATGATTTCCATATATTTTCAAATATATTTGGTAGAGTATGATTTATGCATGTTTTCATCATTGTTATTTAAATTACATCGTAGGATAAATGGATATGAATACTACTGCTTGTAATATAATCAAGAAATTATAGAATAGGATAAAGCCATGCTGATTATTATGTAATTATTCAGAAAATTGTAGAATAGAATAAAGATATGTTTATTATTATTTATATATAATAATAATAACTTTAAAAATAATATTATAATAATATTGTTATATATATTTATACATCTATATATACAAAGAAATTATTATAAAGTAAAAATCAATTAGATAATGTATTATTATCTTGTGAATCATATATACATCATAGATGATTGGTATATATATATAGATTATGTATGATTATTCAATAATGATGCTTGCAACAATTATTGAGCCTTATAAGTAATTATACAAAATGAATAGACTATATAAAATAATCATTGAAACCGCAAGATATGGATCAGATAAGGATTTGTGAAGAGAAGGATAAAGGTCTTAAATAAGACCATGATATGTATAAAATAAGTATTAAACAGCCTAAGGTATGTTGTTATGATCATGATAAATGATTTTTATATTAATAACAATATTATTAATATTAATTAACAAGATAACCTTATAATATGTTAATTAATACATGATTAATATTTGGGATGCATGATAATTATTATTATTGTATATATATTTACATATTATTTAATATATATTACATATATAATATATATGAGGAATATGATAAACATTGTATATAATATATATATATATGTCTAAATTAATGACAATAAGATTTATATTTTTAATAATAGGAGATCTAATTTATATTTGATTATTTTTATGAGCAAATGCATTCATATTACATGAAAGATTAATATATCCATGGCCTAAACTTTAATCGTTTGTTAGTGCCTATGAGAGGAGATGTTGGTTGGTGTAGGGAGAGGCAGAGTAATTCCATCCCAAATTAGGTGACTCCCAAGTGGTGGTATTTACAGGTGTTCATGAAACTCTTGGGCCTACTTGTGGAGGTGGTTTCACGTGCCCTATGACTATAATTTCACGCCTTTCATTAGGACTAGGAACGAAGCAAGAATAGGGCCTAAATATAATAATCCTTGATTGTATTATGAAGAACTAATTGTTCTCTAGTCTAATAATTTTAATTGAGGTATGGTAATGCATAATAATGTATAATGATGCATGTTAAATAGTCAATCCCTAATAGGGGACATTATAGGTTCTTTCACACAAGGTGGTTTTGGTGTTGGTATCCTCTTTGTCACACTGCAAGGTGATTGTATTCTAAAAGCTTACAAGATACAGTTTCCATGTACCAATAATATTGTAGAATATAAAGCTTTGATTTCTGGACTCCGCATGGCTATACAGTGGAAAATATTTGAACTACGTGTTCTTGGTGATTCTCAACCTGTGATCAAACAAGTCAATGATGATTATAAAAAAAAAAAGATAAAAAAATTGATGTCGTATAAGCGAATGCTAGATGATTTCAAAAGTTATTTTACCACAATCACATTTGAACAAATCTCCAGGGATAACAATAAAGTTGTCGATGCAATGGCTACCATAGCTTCAATTGTCATAATGCCTAGGAAGGCTGAATATTATGAGTTTTTGGTTGAGCCTCTTTTGGAACCTTTTTATAATTTTCCACAATCTAAAATGATATGCCTTATCGTTGGTCCTAATTCTCAGTTGTATGGAGATATCTATGCATACTTATGTGAAAATATATTACCCTAGATGATATTTCTAATAATTCTCACAAAACCTTTATTTGTCAAGCCTCTCGCTATGTTATTTTAGCCGATACCCTATATCGTCGAGGTCTTGATGGTACTTTGCTTAAATGTCTTGAGCATGATGAGGCCAACACTGCCTTACAAGAAATGCATGAAGGTATATGTGGAGGCACATTCTAGTGGTCCTACACTAGCTAAGAAACTTTTGCAAACTGGTTATTATTGGCCTACAATGGAAACAAATGCTTATCATTTAGTTAAAAAATGTAAACAGTGTCAAAAACATGCAGACTGGATACATGCTCCTGCACAAGAATTGTAGTTGTTTGCTACATCGTGGCCCTTTCATCAATGGGAACTTGATCTCATGGGTAAGATCCATCCACCCTCATCCAATGTTCATAACTTCATCCTAGTTGCCGCAGATTATTTCATGAAATGAATTGAAGTCATTCCTCTCATCAACATCATTGGAAAAAAAATTCCACTTTCATACTAAATTATATCATTTGTCGCTATGGTGTTCCCTTATCCATTGTCACAGATAATGATCGTTCATTCAAAAATCAAGATGTCCATGAGCTATGTGAGCAATTCCATATACAACATCATTTTTCTACACCATAATACCCTCAAGCTAATGGTCAACCTGAGGCCTCTAGCAAAACTATTCTTAAAAAGACGGTCAATGAAGCTAGGCATGATTGGCATGTTCAACTGAATCTTGTTTTGTGGGCTTACCGCACGAGTGTTTGCACCCCCACAAGTGCTACCCCATATTCTCTTGTTTATGGATCTGAGGCTATTTTACCCATTGAGGTTGAGTTACCCTCTTTGCGAATTTCCTTGTGCAATTTGATCAATGATGAAGACTACAAAGTTTCTTGCTTGCATGAGTTGGAACTACTGGATGAATGAAGACAAACTGCTTTTAATCATCTTAGAGCATATCAATAGTGAATAAGTCAAAGTTATAATCAGAAAGTGAAACCACGCACATTTGAGATCGATGATCTTGTCCTTAAGGAGAATCCTAAAAATCAACAAGATAGAGAGAAGAAAGGTAAATTTGAACCTAATTGGTTAGGTCCATATGTTATCACTAGTGTGTATGGATCAGGGGCATATCAGTTATCTACTCCTTAAGGTGAATTTCTTAATGATCTTATCAACAGTATGCACCTTCAAAGTTTTTATACTTGAATACTTCATAGAGTACATAATTTTATGATCCTGAAAAAATATTAAAAAATGAAAAAATAGAGAAAATACAAAAAAATGAAAAAAATAGAGAAAATACAAAAACAAAATGAAAAAATAGAGAAAATACAAAAAGAAAAAGTAGAGAAAATACAAAAAAATGAAAAAATAGAGAAAATACAAAAAAAATTAAAAAAATAAAGAGAAATAAATTTGTCCAATGGTAAAAACTTGGCAAATAGGCACCTTGGGCAGGTACCATGGTGCAAATCGGGCAACCAGCGCCATGTGTAGGGACTTCGCTCCTCCCTCCTTCACTGCTCTTCCTGATCTTTCCCTACCATCTCCATTCACTCTCCAGTTCATAATAGCCTCTCCATCCCCACCATGGCTTGTGAATTGCTCCGCATTCCTTCGTTGACACACAATATTTCTCTTGCATACTAGGTTGATCTTATTCCTCACTGGGGCATCCCGCAGTCAAAAGAACTATTCTCCATGTCCGTCAACTTGCTTGCAATTCATTTTGTTCCATCAAGCCCTAAAAAAATCCATAAAAATCATAAAATATCTTGAAAAAAACTCTAAAAATCATAAAATGTCTTTAAAAAATCTCTAAAAATCCTAAAATGTCCTAAAAAAATCCTAAAAGGCATAAAAAAGTCCTGAAAAAATCCTAGAAAGCATAAAAAGTCCTGAGAAAATCCTAAAAAGCATAAAAATTCCTGAAAAATAAAATAACTTCGAAAGAAAATTGACACTTTCAGATTGTTACTACGCAGCTTTGAACTTCACACAAAATCAAAACCATTGCCAAGATTGGCAATCACATTTACAATTCATCGTATGAATGCACAAGTTATGACATAAACTCAAAGTTTTATAATAAAGCATGATATCTATTTGATTGTTAATCTTTGGTTACTTTATGATTTTATCTTTGGTGACATGTCTTTTAACTTCTCAAGGATGTTTTGAACTAGAGAAGTGAGGATGGGGCATGTTCACTTGTTTGTTGCCTGTGAATTTTTTCTTACTCACATGATGATTTGTCTTAAGGCATGGTTGTTTAAAATCATCAAGGACCTAAGAGTCTAGTGTGATAAGAAAATTCCTTGTTTGATAAGTGTCTTTTATGCAATAAGTATTCAGGTCATCTAAGGTCCTTATACTTAAATGCTTATATTTTAGTGTTAAATAACACTGCAAACAGTATTCAGGTCATCTAGAAGCTCATGTTATCTAGATGCTTATACTAATTTGAAATATATAAGCTCAATGATTATATAAGCACTTTAAAAAGCACAAGATTTTTCATTACTTCCATCCATTTCATTTCCTTCATTCTTTTCATCTATTTCATCTTTTTCATCATTTCATTTCTTTATTTTCTCTTTCTCAGAGATCAATCAATCCCTTCATATAACGGATTCATGTCTTTGTTTAGACTAACACCCATTAACTAGTTTATCTTGCACTAGCATCAATCTCAATCAGCTTCATTAGTTCATCAACCTAGCTATACTGATCATTTCCATCAATTGTTTAGTTACACACATCAAATGTACATCTGCTTTTAATCACTTGTGCAATATAAATCATTCTCAAATCCTTTTTTTGTCATCTATCAAGATTTTAATCTTCTTACAATCTGTTCTATCAATCTCTTGAGGGGGCACATCATTCTTATCATAATCCTTATCAGGATATCCCTAGGGCATGTATCAATTAATCAATATTCTTTTATTTTTTATTTGAAACAACATGATAGGTTGCATTGTTTCAAAGAAAAAATCAAAGAATATTGTTTAACATAATACATCAAAGGAGAAACTAAAACACATGTTCAGATATGAAGGTAAATGAATTTTGCTCAAACATACAAGAGACAATGGTGATAATATTTGAGTTTTATTGGCATAAAGCTTAGAAGAAACCTTTACAATGGTAGAGTGCAACAAAATGCAATGTATGCAATAGAAAATCCTAGAGGACCTAGAGGAAGAAATTTCAAAAAGATACAAACATTTCCTTTATAGTTCAAGCATAACTGAGGGTTGAATTCAAATCTCTAACCCTAACTTAACTGGGGTTTGCAAGAAGATAAATTTTGATTAGATTTTAAATTGACTTGAATTGCTCCCATAATATAGCAACTGCCAAGCCATAAAGGCTTTGAAATCTTGAGCACATCCCAAGATGATGACTCTCATGAATGCAGGGATGAGGTCCCACAAATTCAACAATAAAGTTGATACCAACATACATTGATAGAAGAATTGGCCTCTACAACACATCAAGGAGTAATGGTACCATCCAAAAATGAAAATACAACATTGAAGTGGAATGAAAAATAAACCATAGATGGATCGGATTCAATCTAGTAGTTGATAATGTTGTTTAGCCATTATTTATGCACTCCTTCCCATGAACTAGAGTAGTTGACCATTGTAGTTTGAATAGTGGTCATCGGATTGAGAATGAGTGGCTAAGATTAGATCCCAATGAAAATTTAAAACATGATCATTGATCAAAATGAGAATCATGATCAGTGGCTATTGTATACCTTCAATACATCACCAACTCCTTCAAGTGTATAAGACAACAACTCGTGATACACTAAATGTATGTGATAGTCAATCAATCCATGTCTTTAAATCATGACCATTGGATGCCTCATCGCATCACACAAGGCTATCACATTCTTAGGTAGAATCATTCACAACAACGATGTGAATAATGTACACAATGACCATTAGATCACTTTCCATTGAATTCGAGTCATCAAAACAATCTAACAACCAAAGTATCGAGCCCCACCATGACATATGTCACCTTCCCACTCCCCACATAGAATCTAGATTTCATGTGGGTCCCCTATGGGTTGGTGAGATATTGCCACCTATCCATGAAGGTCATAAGCCTTTCCATTGCTCATTATTCAAGGCCCTCAACCTTTTGGAATATAACCACAATGCATTAGAGACAAGCAATGACCATTACATGTTTGCTCTCCATTGCCAGTTGTTGATCTTCGACCATTGCACATTGCAAGAATGACTCCAACCACTGAGAGTGAAAATGTGATGCACTAAGCCATCACGATATGTTGACACCTGGTAGAGAATATTTTTCCCTTTGATCCACCCTCCTCATATTGCACATCACGTTTTTCCCTGGGTATGCTAGAACATAAATGTGATGCATTTGAATAGTGTGATAACCATCCAATCTTGATTCTTAAATCTGAGTTGTTGGATTATCTCATTTGGGGAGAATCATTCACAACAACAATGTGAATGAAGCACGCGATGACTATTAGATTATCTTGAACTAGATCTCAACCATCAAAACCCACACAAGGTAAACCAAGGCCTTAGCCCCACCATTGCATATGTCACATGCCTACTCCCCCACATGGTTTTTTATAAGAATATTTTAATGGTATGGGTTGGCGAGCAATGACCGAGATTAAATCGACATTCTTTCACATCATCCATTGGATCAAAGGGCCCACCACCTGAATGACTTAAAGTCAATATAAAGCACGTGTCTCGGTTTCATGACTTAAAAAGGGGGACATGCCTAGGAAAATTAAGACAGGAAAAAATATTTATTTTAAACCTAGGGACATAAGGCATTGATCAAATATTTAAACTTAGCTTGGTTAGCATTAAAGAGTTCCTATTGAGCAAAGGTATCAATGAAAAAGGGATAGGTGGATCACCAAGGTGATGGAGTATGATGTTGACATGAAAATCACCGAGTTAGTGAGAGGCAAAGGGTTGTTTGAGAAACTTGTCTCAACATTTGAGACTCTTATAGAGGTTTCCCTTGTGCTATAGGAACAACAAGCATCAAATACAAACATACAAGGTAGCTAGGTGTATGATATAACTGCCTTTTTGTAGGAAGGTAGGTATCCTCTAGGTCTAAATAAGACCAAAAGAAGACATTTCATATTATAGTCCATTCCTTATGTCATAGTGGATGGCATACTCTTTAGAAGGGATTTCAGTGGAGTCCTATTAATATGCATAGAATCAACCCAAGTCAACAAAGTTCTAAATGAATTCCATGATGGCTCTTCAGGTGGCTAGTTTTTTTCAAGGATCACTGCTACAAAAATCATGAGGGCTAGTTATTACTGGCCAACTTTATTCAATGATGCCCACAAATGGGTGAGAAATTGAAAAAAGTGTGCTTTCTTTTCTGGAAAGAAAAGGTTGGCTTCCCTCCCTCTTCACCCCATTCAAGTTTATTATCCATTTATATAGTGTGGTTTGGATTTTATTGACATGATAAATCCACCATCAAGTGTTGGTCATAAGTAGATTTTAATAGCCACAGATTACTTTAATAGGTGGACTGAGGAAGTTTCCTTAAAAGATGCCACTGATGCTTTAGTTTTAGAATTCCTTGATGAAATTGTTACAAGATTTGACACTCCTTCCACCATCATTTTAGATAATTCCAAGGCTTTCACTAGTGCTCGGATTCTTGGTTGGGCAATGAGGCATGGCATTTACTTGAATACCTCACCTAATTATTATCCTCAAGGTAATGGCTTGGTTGCGTCTTCAAATAAAAATCTCATCATGATTATCAAGAGGACTATTGAGGACAACCAAAGGGTATGGCATAAAAAGTTAAAGACATCCCTTTGGGTTGATAGAATTACTCTTAAAAGAGATATTGGTAATTCTCCTTTTATACTAGTTTATGGAAGGGAAGAAAGGTTACCATTATCATTGGAGTTTCCTTACCTTGAGTTAGCACATTAGCTGGAGTTAGAAGAAAATGATTCTAAGACAGTAAGGTTGGTTTAAATCTTGGAACTAGAGGAGACAAGGAACAAATCTATGCAAGTCATAGAAACACATCAAGCATAGGTCAAAAGTAATTTTGACAAAAAATAGCTTATAAAGTGTTCCAAGAGGGAGATATAGTGTTGAAATGGGATGCAAGAAAAGCTAAATATGGAAGACAATCCAAGTTTGATGTCATTTTGAGTGGTCTGTATGTCACCACTAACTGCAAGGATGCCAATGCATTCTATCTTTCGAGGTTGGATGGTGAGGTTCTTCCAATCTCAGTATTTATGGAATTCATCTCAATCCCTACTTCTAATGAGTTTTCAGTTTCTTGTACATAATGTAAATATCTTGTTTTTCATGAAGTGCTCTTTGCACATCCTCATTCTCCTTAAGGGAATGTATGTTCTAGTTTCCATGCTTTTTTCCAAGTGTAGGCATGTACATGTTTTGTTTTGCCCTTGGGAGGCCCAGTTTTGTATATCCCCTTCATGAATTTGTGCCCAATGGAATGATAAGGCCCCTAGATTCCATGACTAGTAGGTAACCATCCCACAAAAATCACCAAAATTTTGGCATTTTATGCCACCCTTGGATGCCCATCATTTATATCTAATCAAAGAGTGAAAGGAAAAGCAGAGGTGTGGAATACACTTTCCTAATGCTAAAACCACAGAGGAGAAATGCAAAGACCAGTTTTAAAACTTTTAAGCATCTAAGATGAACAAACACAGTATAATAGGAAAGATAGAAAAACACATTCATAGAGATAACACCAAATATATGTGGGAAAACCCTTATAGGAGAAAAACCCACCACACCAAGCAAAGTCACTTTGTATTACAGTAAATAGATTACATACATAGTTACAGACTTCACTTTCTGATGTTCGCTCACAGCAGCATTCCAGTCAACCTCCTCATAGACACATTCACTATTACAATGCTATTCCAACATACAATGAATAATCCTATCACCGTCACCTTAGTCTCTATATCTTCCTTTTTCATCTGTTGTATGTCTTTTCAATCAACAACCAATGGGATGTAATTAATTACATGCTTCACCAACAAGCAATCTAGATCTCTGATCAGATCGCCCTACATTCATGCATCGAGCCACCTAAGCATTTAATTTTGTTACAGAGAATTACCTAGATTTGGATTATGTCAACCATTGAATCAAATCTTACAGTTAATACACATATCGCTTTCACAGGTTTAAAAATTCAGCCAATAACAGTTGATTTATAATAGCAATGCAAAATCAACAAGTGTAATCACACCACATGTTGTAACACTATTCATCCATCACTTTGACTGTCGAGTCAGACCGACCAAAAGTGCCTCGAGCTCCTCCTACCACGCTATCGCTCACCGTAGTTAGAAACTCCACAGTATGGCAGTGCACACACCGCACTGCCATGGCATGGCCTAATGGTCACTATGGTATGGCGGTAATCGTCTAATCACCAGAGTTCACCAAGACACGCGTACACTACTTGTTTAATTTTGGAGAATCAAAAGGGAATCTATAATATTCCCAATAAGTCTCCCAGAACAGGCTTAACACAATGACATGTGTTCAAAGTCGGGACACCCCTCATGAGTCACTCAGGACCCACCACAAGAAGCATGGGACTAGCGAGCACCATTGATTAACCTAACATGTGTCAAATGCTCAATCAATGTTGCTTGCTTCATAAGAGTCTGTCGGTGCTCACCACAAAGGAGCACGGAATAAACGAGCGTCGTTGGATTAATCAAATCACAACCGTAGATTGGGATCATCTTTTTTATGTGGTCCCCACTACAATTGGAATCCATGTCACTTTCATCTTCCATCGGTCCATCAGCGTACCCCGGTGAAGATTTCCACCGATGACCCCAAGTCAAACCAATACAATGTTTATTGTTTTATCGTTGAGACTACCAATCGGGTTCCACTGATAATAACAAGCTACATCGATAGAAAAAAACCACCAACACTAAGCACTCATCCTTGTCCTTAATAGAGGTTCAAGCCACCAAGTTGAGGCACATTTTACAACAAGCTCCCACTTGATGAAGACTTGCTGGCTTCCTCCAGACTTTGAATTTACTGATGATTATAGGCCCCAAGGCCCATCGAACTTGCACACCATCTGAGCTTGTCCATGCTCACTGGCTTGGTCAATGCATCAGAAAAATTCTTCAGAGTATCCACCTTTTCTAAACAGACCTTTCTATCCTCCACCATATTTCTAACAAAGTGATACTGCACATCAATATGTTTTGTCTTGACATGGAAAGTTAGATTTTTTGCCAAACAAATGGCCCTCTAACTATCACAGAAAATAGTGATCTGCCCTACATCAAAACCAATATCAGAACACAAACGACCAAGCCAAACAACTTCTTTGTAGGTGTGAGTTACTGCCATGTACTTAGCCTACATAGTGGAAAAAGCGACTACAACTTGTCGCTTGCTCATCCAACTAATTGCACCACCATTTAACATGAAAGTATATCCACTGGTAGATCTTCTGTTGTCAACGTCCCCTACCCAATCAGAATCCACATATCCACAAATTCTGAGAGTTCTTTGTGATCCAATCAAATTGCCATGGTAACATAGAGCACATTCTAAAGTCCCCCTCAGATATCTAAACACTCTTTTCATAACATCCCAATGTGTCCTACCTAGATTTTCCATAAATCGGTTGAGTACTCCCACTGCTTGGGAAATGTCTGGCCTTGTACAGACCATTGCATACATTAAACTGCCAACTGCACTTTCATAAGGCACCCTGTTCATGTCCTCCATCTCATTAAAAAAAATTGGACAATCTTCAACATATAGCTTTGTTCCCTACAAAACTGGAACAACTAACTGCTTGCAATCATTCTTACTGAATCTCTCTAGAACAATGTTAATGTACTTACTCTGGCTGACCCAAAGCTTCCTAATTTTTCTGTCCTTGGTTATTTCCATCCCCAAAATATACCTTTCTGCACCCAGATCTTTCATTTCGAACTTTGCAAATAGTTGAGACTTAAGATCAGAAATCATAGTTTTACTATTTCCTATGAACAACATATCATCCACATACAGGGTAATAATAAGCACATGATCATTTTCAGATTTTTAATACATACAATGATTAGATTTTGATCTCACAAATCCTATTGACAACACAAAAATGTCAAACTTCTAGTACCACATTCTAGGCAATTGTTTCAGACCATACAAATATTTCTTTAAATTTCTCAATGAAGTGCTCAGGCTGGGACATATAAATTTCTTCTTCCAACTCTCCATGGAGAAATGTTGTTTCCACATCCATCTGTTCAATCTCTAAGTCATATGCAGCTATAAGTGACAACAAAAATCTGATAGATGTTAGCTTAGCTACAGGGGAAAAAATTTCTCCATAATCAATTCCCTCTACTTGGTAATATCCCTTTGCAACCAGCATCACTTTATACTTTTCAGCACTACCATCTAGACCAGTCTTCTTCTTAAATACCCATTTATAGCCAACAGGATTTCTCCCTTCAGGAAAAGGTACCAAATCCCAGGTTTCATTCTTTTTCAATGATTCCATTTCTTCATTCATGGCTTCCAACCAAGAATTTGAATTAGACATGTTAATTGCTTCTTTCATAGTCCTAGGCTCATCAGTTCTAGTAATCAAATAATAGGCACAAATCGAATCCAATATAGAGAAACCATACCTATTTGGTTGATGTCTTTCACGTGTAGATATTCTCACTGGCTAAGGTTGTGGTTCTTCTTCTTCAGAGCTCTCAAAGCTGCTAGAGCTTTCCTCATTTTTAGGTACACCATGTAGTTCCTCTTTTTCTAGAGTTTGATGAATTTCAGCTACATCATTCTTCTTTTCTCTTTGATCTGTCTCTAACTGTGGATCAGCTATTCAAGGCTTCAACTCATGAAATATTACACTTCTACTATACAAAACCTTCTCAATATCAGGATTCCAAAACTCGTATCCTTTCACACCAATGCCATAGCCAATGAAGATACATTGAACAACCTTGTTCTCCAATTTAGATCTTTTCTCATTCGACACATGCATATGCCTCACATCCAAAGAAACGAATATGTCTCAAAGAGGGCTTCTTACCAAACTACGCTTCCAAAGGTGTCGTATCAACAAGAGTAGAGCAAGGTGAATGATTTATTAGGTAACATGATGTACCCACAACCACATCCTAGAACTTCTACTCTAGACTAGCACTGATGAACATACTCCTCGCCCTTTCCATTAGCGTCTTGTTCAACCTTTCAGCAACTCCATTTTGTTGTGGAGTATAAGGTGTAGTTTTATGCCTTTTAATCCAATGGTCTTTGCAGTATATTTTGAAATCTATAGAAAAAAACTCACCACCATTATCTGTCCTCAAACATTTTATTTTCCCTCCAATCTGATTCTCTACCAAGTTTTTAAACTCTTTAAAATGACATAACACTTCTGATTTACTTTTAAGAAAGTATACAAATACCCTTCTCGAATAATCATCAATAAAAGAAACATAATATCTAGATTTTGATAACAAAGGAACATTCACTAGACCAAACACATCAGAATGAGCATAATCCAGTACACCAGAATACTTATGAGGACTTGAATAAAATGAAACATGATGTTTCTTTCCATAAACACAATGATCACAAAAATTGAACTCAAGGTTACAATCAACAAGCCCTTCAACAAGATTTTTATTTTTCAAGGTTTTTAAACCTTTCTCACCTTTCTGATCGATTCTATGATGCCACAACATGGTCTTCTCTGCTGGGATTTTCACCTCCAAGTAATTCTTATCTAGACGAGCTTCATCCTCCTTCTCTACACGAGCAGCTTTGCTTAACTTTATAGAGACTTTTTTACATTGAACAGGACGTGCATCCAACTTGTATAGACTGCCAGTTCGTAACCCTTAGCCAACACCATTGTGCGCCTCTAGCCATCATACATCCTTTACTCAAGAAAGAAACTTCCACACCAACATCATTAAGCTTACTGACAGATAGTAAGTTACTAGACAAACCTAGTATGTGTAGTACATCACCAATCCCTTTGATTCTTTTATCTAGGAATTGTATTTTGACTCCTCCACGACCAACAATCTCCAGTGTTGAATCAATTACCAAGTACACCTTTCCACCATCATACTTTTCATACTTAGTAAACCACTCTCTATGAGACATCATGTGGAAAGATGCACCTGAGTCGCCAAGGCTGCAATGAAGGCATTTGCATCACTCCGAGAAGAGTCATTGTCTAAAGAGTTATTCTTCTTCTTCTTCTCCTTACAATCCTTTCGGATATGACCAGGCTGCCCACAGTTCCTGCATTTCACCTTTGACTTTTTACCAAGAGACTTTGA
Organism: Sequoiadendron giganteum; assembly: GCA_007115665.2. NCBI lineage: Eukaryota > Viridiplantae > Streptophyta > Pinopsida > Cupressales > Cupressaceae > Sequoiadendron > Sequoiadendron giganteum. The sequence goes on along the minus strand of CM021100.1, from coordinate 317,959,155 downwards.
TCTCCCTTCAGATTTGGATTTAGAATTCTTGTCCTTCTTCTTGCCTTTCTCCTTCGATCTACCTGAAACAACAAGAGCCTCTTTGGCCATCTCTGAAGACTTCCTTCGCATTTCTTCTAACAACAGTGAGGCACCCACGTCTTCCATCTTGAAAGTGGTTGTTGTACTTCCAATAGCCATCACCAGATGGTCCCAAGTGTCAGGTAAGGAACATAACAGAAGCATGCAATGATCCACCTCCTTTATCTTCACACCACAGATGCCAACTAAGTAACACTTATATTAAATGAGTTCAGATGGTCTGCAATAGATGCTCCTTCTTCCATTTTCAAGGAGTACAACTCATTCCTTAGGAATAACTTATTTACCAGAGACTTTCCCTGATAAATATCACCAAGCTTCTTCCATAATGAAGCTGCAGACTTCTCCTCATGAACATTCAGGAGTACAGAATCGGCCAAACAAAGTCTTACCAAGCCTCTAGATTTTCTATCTGAAAGATCCCAATATTCTTGTTTCATATTTTGTGGCATAGTTCCAGACACAGCAATGCAAAGGTCTCTATCCACCAACAAGTCTTCCATTTTGAGTTTCCACAACTCAAAATTACCGCCATTGAATTTTTCAATTTCTACTCTCCCTAAAGTACTCACCATCTCAAACAGAAAATGGTTCTCACTTTGCAAGACTCCCATTGAAATAGGATTAGCATAAAAACCATCCCTTCTAACAAGGATAACACAATAAGTCAGGCTCTGATACCACTTGAAAGGAAAAGCAGAGGTGCGTAATATGCTTTCCTATCGCTAAAGCCATAGAGGAGAAATGCAAAGACCAGTTTAAAAAAAATTAAGCGGTTGAGATGAACAAACATAGTATAACAGGAAAGATAGAAAAACACATTCACAGAGATAACACCAGATATACGTGGGAAAACCCTTACGGGAGAAAAACCCACCTCTTAGCATATATTCCCCTCATCCATACACTATCATATTCCTTATCCACCTCTCTCTATCTTCCATTATCCGTGCATCCTATCCACCTCTCTCTATCTTCCATTATCCATGCATCCTATCCACCTCTATCTATCTTCCATTTCCCATCTCACTCCCTTATCCACTCATCTTTCTATCCCTCTTTCCTTGTCATGCATGACACATCTGGAGTGGGGGCATCTCCTTATTTGCAATTGGGTCCTTGGAGACATCGTCCATCCATTCCGCCAAGTAATCCTCTCCATCTCCCCATCCTGCCCATCCTTACCTCCCCATCCATTTATCCATCCAGTCATCCCTTCCATCTACCAAGTCCTTATCTTCCTATCCTCCCATCCACTAGTCCTTTTCATCCTTTCATCCTTATCTACCCAATTCCTCTATCCTCTTATCCTAGCCTTACATATTTCTAATATCCTTTCAATCTTCATCACTCATCTATCCATCATCTATCCACCTATCCTCGTACCTTCTCATCCATCCATCCCTTTCCCTCTATTTTCCTCCTATCTCATCAACCCTTGTTATTGGTATCTCACTATAGGCTACCCCCATGCACTCCAATGCCATTCAAATCCTAATTCATCCCTCCTATCTATTTCCTACATCTTCCTCCTATCCTATTATTCTTCATCATTCATCTATACATCCTCTCATCCTCCCAATTTATCTTTTAATAATCTAGATCACTATCCCATCCCTAAGCTTCGCATAACCCACATCCAACATATCGACCATCCCATCCATACGGCCTATCCTGGCTCATCATATCCGCTCCATCCATTTATGTTGGTCATCTCATCATCCCTTATCCATTGTCTGTCATCGGTCTCTTATCGAACTACATTGCCCCTGCGCTTTCACATAGTTAAGGTCGATCATTTGATCCACCCCTGAGGCTCTGTCTTGTGTTTGTCTTGTCATCCTCCATCGTCTATCTTTGGCCTTGTGTCGAACTACGTTACCCCTATGCTTTCACGTAGGCAAGTTCAATCATTTGATCCACCCCCTGGGCGTTTGTCCCTCTGGTCTTTTTCATCCATTGAGGTCTTCATTTTCCTCTCCCCGCTTTTATCCATGGTCTTTTATCGAACTACGAGGGCTCTGCGCTTTCACGTAGGCAAGGTTGATCTTTGATCAATCCTCGAGCCCCTAGGTCTTTAGGGTGTGTCTATTTTTTTGCCTCCTCATTTTGTTATCTTGTTGCCTTATGTCTCGTCGTCTTGTCATGTTGTCAAGAATGTCCCTATCCTAGCTCATGCTTATAGAACAAGGTCATTCGTATCACGAGATCCAATCAGTTTCCGGTATCTTGTGTCATGTTGATCAACCCATATATCCTCCATATTTGGTCTCAACAGGATGTATCCTTTCTAACAAACCGCATCAACCCCATCCATCTTTTTGATCCTATGGAAAGGGATGTTTGAAACTTGATTGTGATCTTTTGATGTTTTTGACATTTTGTTTATCATTTGAGCTCCCTATCATCACTTGTCAAGGCCTCCATGATCTCTCATATCATGGTGTACTTTGACTAGTAAACATAGGGGCATATCTTGATCTTTTTTTTTATGTTTATGTCTTCTTGGTTGTCCCACGTAGTACCCACAAGGACCCCTATGGTCTTCCGTTATGCTGGGACATCCTTTTGTGCTTGTGGTTACCCCAATACTTGGCCTGACCATTGTCTTCGTGACTTTGGGGTGTTGGAATAGCCTTCTTGTTTGTTGTGTTTGTTTTATGCATTGGACACTAATCCACCTTGGTTCTTCATACCCTGGCACTTGGTGTCTTATGCTATAACAAAAATCAGTGCTCTAAGGATGGAAAATTGCATTAGGATTGTATTTCATGTTCCCTTCCATCATCTTGCATTTTCCCCCCATCCCTTCCTCTCCTTCCTCCATCACTCTTCATTCATCTCCCCCCTCCCGGCTGCGGGGCAGACCCGCCCTGCACCGAGGCGGACCCACCCCTTGCCCTAGGGCAGACCCGCCCTTCTGCAGTGGGGCAAATCCGCCCCTCTGCAGGTTTCCAGCCCATTTTTTTTTTTTCCTTCCCGGGACCGCCATTTGCAAACCGTGCGTCGGATTGACTTCATTCAAAAGGAAAACTTGCTTTATTTTTCATGCTCTTTCCAACCATACCTTTCATTTCTTCCTATTGAGAATTTTTCTGGGACCCCTCTCTTTTCCCTCCCTTTTTAAGAGGTATTTTTTTACTTCTTATTTACCTTCTTATTTCCTCAAACTAATCCCTTCCCTTTCCGGAGCCGTCATTTGCAAACCGTTTATCCGTTTGACTTCATTCAAAAGAAAAAGTTTCCTATTTTTTCATGCTCTTTCCAACCATACCATTCATTTCTTCCTATTGAGAGGTCATCGGGACCCCTCTCTTTTCCCCCGTCGCCCTTTCGAGGGGGCATACCCTTCCCATTTATCTATTTTCCTTGCCATAGTCAACCCCTTGCAGGATTGGGGCATCTTCATCCATTCCCCCACTAATTTGGATAGCTTAGGTCCTCCTCCCCATGCTGGGGCATCATCTTCCCGTTACTCCCTCTATAGAGTCGTCTGCACTTTCTTTTCTTCGAAGCATGATTATTCTAACGGTACTTCAAAGAGGGGAAAAATGTAGACATCTAAATTTCATCACTTCCACATAATCAAAATTGTCTACTCTATTCATCTATTTCATTAATAGTGATTAAATAATTTATTTAATCATTATTTCATTTTCTGCCTAAGGTTTCCTAAAGTATATAATTGAATAAATTAAATACTTTACCTTATCCATTTTCTCTCTAAATTAAATAAATAGGACAATTTATTTGTCATTTGACCTATTTGGATTAAAACTAATTTTTAATCCCTCTTTTTCTCTCTCCTTGTCACATTCTCCATAACCCTCTTTTAATCCAGATTAAATAAATTAATCTATGATTAGGATGTGCACCACTTAATCTTGATCAAGTTTCACATCCTCCATAATCTCCCACTTGCCTCTAATCTCTCAGTAATTATCCTAATACTATGTTTGCACAACCTTAATCAAAGTCATTAGCAAGATTTGTCTTACCTTTTTTGGTCAACCTTTCCACTTGCCTTTCTTGGCCTTGACTCTCTTTCCCATGTGAATTTTTAATTCATATTTATTTATCCAAGGTTCGTCTCTTCTCCATGTGAATTTTTAATTCACTTTTCTCTTTCCAAGGTCTTCCCCATCCCCATGCAAAGTTCTAGAAGGCTTGACTTGTCACTTTACATGTGCCAAAGACTTCTAGAACCTTGGACTTGTCACATTACCCACATGTGACAAATCTCCAGCTTTTTGGAGACTCTCTTTTATCCAATAAACTCTCCAATGAATGTGAATTTTTAATTCACATTTATTTCTCCAACCACTTCCCCTTTTCCCATGGAGATTTTTGAGGAATTCTAAAATTCCTCAAATGTCTCTTTCCTTCTCATTTGGGGACAAGAATTTCTTTTTGAGGAAATCTTCTCATCCCCCAAGGTACCTACAAGGTACTTGTCCTTCATCCACCTCATGTATTTCTCTTCCACCTCATCTCCACATCATTCCACCCTAGGACATCTCACATTCCACATGTCAAGATGTGAGGGCTTGTGAGTCTTCAACTCACCATAGCCCTTCATCTTGAACTTGTTGGATCAATCTCAACCATTGAATTCTCTAGGGAATTCCAATTATCCTATAAATACCCCCTTATTTCTCTCATTTTGGGGATCAAATATTTTGCTATCCAAACTCTTATAAAATTACCATTTGAGCTCTCATCCACCATAGCATTTAGCATTTCACTCATCTTGCATTTCACTTTGCACATTCAATTTAGCTTGTCATCCAAAGAGCACACAAATATTCAAGGATCAAAGGGCCAGCCAAGGAAGGAGCAGCATGAAGGTATAACCAATTTCAATCATTTTTCATCTTTCTTTCATGTTTATCTTTCCTTAGGCTAATCATTGAGGTGTCCTCTTTTATGTTAGTTCTTTTCATTGAATCATTATTTGTTTAGCATCTCACATTAGGACTTGCCATTTTAAAGGGATCACAATAGTAAACAGATTACATGCATAGTTATAGACTTCACTTTCTGATGTTCGCTCACAACATCATTCCAATCAACCTCCTCATAGACACATTCACTGTTGCAATGTTATTCCAGCATACAATGAATAATCCTCTCACTGTCACCTTAGTCTCTATATCTTCCTTTTTCGTTTGTTGTCTGTATTTTCAATCAACAATCAATGGGATGTAATTAATTACATGCATCATCGACAAGCAATCTAGATCTCTGATCAGATCGCCCTACATTCATGCATCAGGCCACCCAAGCATTAAATTTTGCTACAGAGAATTACCTAGATTTGGATTATGTCAACCGTCGAATCAGATCTTACAGTTAATGCACATATCGCTTTCACAGATTTAAACATTCGGCCAATAACAGTTGATTTACAATAGTGATGTAAAATCAATGAGTGTAATCGTGCCACATGTTGTAACACTATTCATCCATTGCTTTGACTATCAAGTCAGACTGACCAAATGTGCCCTGAGCTCCTCCTACCGCACAATTGCTCGTCATAGTCAGAGCCTCCACGGTATGGTGGTGCACACACTACACTACCGTAGCATGGCCTAACGATCACCGTGGTATGGTAGTAATCGTTTGATTGCCACAGTTTGCCAAGACACGCATACATTGCTTGTGTAATTTTAGAGAATCGAAAGGGAATCTACAATATTACCAATAAGTCTCTCGGAACAGGATTAACACAAAAACACATGTTCAAAGTTGGCACAACCCTCATGAGTCACTCGGGACCCACCAGAAGAGGCATGGGACTAGTGAGTATCATTGATTAGGCCAACACATGTCAAAAGCTCAGTCAATTCTGCTTGCTTCATAAGAGTCTATCAGTCCTGACCACAAAGGAGCGCAGAATAAATGAGCACAGTTGGATTAATCACATCACAACCGTAGATCAAGATCACCTTTTTGTTGTGGTCCCCACTGCCATCGAAATCCAAGTCACTTTCATCTGCCATCGATCCATCAGTGTAGCCCAGTGAAGAGTTCCACCGATGACCCCAAGTCACACCTATATAGTGTTTATTGTTCTATCGTTGAGACCACCAATCAGGTTCCACTGATAGCAACAAGCTACACTGATAGAAACAAAATACCAACATTAAGCACTCATCCTTGTCCTTAATAGAGGTTCAAGCTAGCAAGTTGAGGCACATTTTCCAACAAAGAGATCCTATATGTGTATCATACTGAAACCCATGTTTATTTTGATGTTTTAGGTTTTTTGAGGTTTTTAAATTCCCCAGTTGTATCCAATTAGGGTTATTAACTTGAAAGCTAGGGCTTCCAAAAATCTCATACACTTAAACCCTAAACCTCCTAGTCTGAGCATGCACTTTTTAATGTTTCTCTATTGACTTGTTGTGGTCGTTTGTTGGTCTGTGAGTTATAACTTATGTCATGTGTGGTATGTTTTAATAGGACCCTTCATCCTTGTCTCCTCAATTGTGACAATAGTCCCCAAGAGTTATATATAGTTGCTTGATTAATTTGGTACATGGGATGGTGATTCCAGCAACTAATATGATCTTGAAAGCTTTGATTTCTTCCACTTTCATTCCTCTCTTCATCACCAAGCCTTCATCAATAAAGTTATGGGTAACCCCACCATCAATGAGAAAAATCATCCTTTTTCTTATATAAGAACTCCATAAACCTTGAAGGGAAGATATTTTGTGGCTTTTGAGAGAGTGGCAAGGGTATTATCCCTTGCAACTTCTTGTTTTATCCCTTTAGTAATATTATTGATAGAATCTTCAAATACCTTATGTTCATCTCCTTGAATTTGAGTCTTTATTTGAGACCACTTCAATGTAATGTACCTACCCTTTACCCAAGAATCTATGTTGAGGATTACATGAATCTCTACAAGATAAACATAGCATATTCCTCTCAATTTCATTCTTTTTCCCATCCATATTTTCTAGTTGAAGAGGGGTTGGCTTAGGTTGTGAAATATCTATGTGGAAAGGTATCGCGTGATTTCTTGATGGCACATTGCTAACATGGGATTTATTCTTGGTTGTGGTGTCCTTCAAAATCAACACCCTTTGAATTTCATCATGCATAGAGGGAGGCTCAAAATCTCAAACCAAGCCTTGAAGTGACTTTGATAGTTCCTTCATGAATAGAAACATGAGTCTATTTTCCATGACATCAGGCACCATGATTGAAACTAGTTAGAACTCAATTACATAATCCTCCACATACCCATGCTATCTCAAATGCATCAACTTGTTAAAAAATTGCATCTTAGGGTCCTTCCTATCAAACCTATATATGAGCCTCTATGTGGAATCAACATATGTCACCACACTATGGTGTCCTTATGTGATTAATCAATGATGCCACCACTTAGGCCTTGTTCCATCCAAATTAAGAATAGAAAATTTGGTAGTGTCATATTATATCATCAAGTTGAGTGAAAAATATGTATCTAGTTTTTAAACCCAATCTCATGCAGTGACCTTCCTTGACCCATCAAAAGTTGGGAGATTGAACTTACCTTATGGTGTAGGTATTTTTTAAATGGTCATCTCCCTTTGAATCTAAACCTAGCATTAATGTATTGTGCATATGGCACACAACACTAATCTTCTAGATCAACTCTTTAGTATGCAACTATGCTAGCACTAAAATCAATTTATATTGGATTCATCTCTTCCTCTTCTTGCTATGGCTCAACCCTAGGAAAAAATCTTAGAGGAATTGTAGACCTTGGCATTGATCCAATTGGAACTATTCTATCAAACTCATTTGAATTACTACCTTCTACACTATTTAGATTGTATTTTCCAAAACTTCAATCTTGATTCATTTCCCTCAAAGTCCTCACCATCTCCTCCATAGAGTCCCTCGGGGTAGATTGAAATCCTCTAGCCAAATCTATGCTCTCCACCTAGTAGCCTCTCAAAAGTGGGCTTCCTCATCTCTATAACCCACAACTTCCTCTTTTATCTTTTCCCTTTGTAGGTACTAGATTTCCTTATCTTTTTTTCATGAACTTGAATCAACACAAAAATCTACGCTACAAGTTGGAAATATATTTTCTTTAATACCATTCTAATGTCCCTTCCCAAATGTTTTAATAGAAACAACAATTTAGAACACAAACAAAAATATTCACCAAATAATGTAAAAACAATATTCACCAAACTATATCAAAACATTAGTAACTCCTTATACTCAAACAACACAAATAAACTTTCGCAAATGATTTGTAATCCAACTGTAACTTATATAGATTATAATGTAATCTCTACAACAAGTTACTATATGAAACTCATTACACAACAACACACAAGATTAACCGAAAATGCTATGATGACTCATTGAAATTTCTTGTAAATCCGTAAAGCTCCAATACATTCCTTGAGTGAGAGTTCCCTCAAGAACCAAAAGGTTTTTCATCCATTGATTCCAATAATCAATCAGTCTTTGTCCACTGATCACATCCTATGGGTTTCATTCATAAAATATCTCTTGAACATAATGTGCCCATAAAACAAAATAACATAATATTGAATCCTTCTAGTACAAACTTTCCTCGAGTTTATATGCTACCCAAATGACAAGACTAATCATCTTAAACCTAAATTGGCACTAAGGCCCAAATTTAAGTTCTACATGCTACATCATAGGTCAGCCTTACAAGCCTTACAGTCTTTCCCATTGAAGGTTCATGTTTTCTCCTTCCTGTGTACTTGGTATTGATCAAGCAATAGTTCTAACCCCTGATCCTCAACATGTCATTAAGTTCTTCCATTCTTTCACCTTGGCATGAGTCACACAGTATCTCTAAATTTTGATACTCAAAAACTTCCTAGCATGGGTTGGGTGGTATCTTTAAACCCTATCACTTGACATATTCTTTAGATGGGTTGAGAAATATCTTAGAAACCCAATGCATGATAGCTTCTTGGCATGGGTTGAGTGATATCTCCAAGCCTCAACACTGACTAGTTTTTGTCATGATTCAAGCAGCATGCACGATATTCGTTAACTCCCTAGTATGTGTCAAGTGGTAACTTTGATTCCTGAAATCCAACATCTCCTTGGGTAAGAAACCTTTTTTTTTTATTTTGAGAAAGGAACATGACACATAAAGAAATGTGATCTAAGTTGGATCATAAATCTTATAAATATATATTTTTTACTGTATAGGCATTAATTTGCACCCCTAATGCAAATTCCCCTTTACCCTCTTTCAATTTAGAAAAACTTAAGGCGGAGGCTTAATTCCACTTAAGCCCACTATTCACATCATGCTTGGTGCCCTGTTTTTGTGTCGGTGGAAGTGTTTCTGTCAAAGCAGACGTCTACGCGACACACTTACGTCCTTGGCATATTTGTAATACCCCTTCGTTTTGCTTCTTGTTCGGTTTGCTTTATGCTTTTTTTGGTTGCAGCTACTTTGATACTAGACACACCTTGTTATTCATGTTTTGATCACTACTTATTGAGCGATGAACTATTATTGTGTGATGTGTTTATCTGATGATTATTTTACATGCTTTAATGGTGTAATGATGTTAGTAGTTATAACATGAGATTTTAATATGAGATTATTGAATATGATGTTAATGTCAATCTTTGATGAGTGTATTGGTGAAGAGGACGGGTTCGCATCACTCGCTTGTGAGTGCCCTACGAATCTGTGATTTCTTCTTCATGGTGTGTACTATATGTTGTTTATATCATATGATGTGTTTACTTGGTTTTTAGGTTTTTAGGTGCATGACATCGACTCCACCTGGTTTCATAGGTTTGAGCGTGTCGATCCAACGATTAAGTTGAACGGGAGATAGTAGCTAGGTAACATGTGTCAAGTCTATGCCCTAGCCTTAGTGTGTCGCCAGTTTTTTTTGTTGAGTCATAGTTTACCTTATTTTAATGTTATTTGATTCTGAAAGGTGTGTGTTTATTGAATTAAATCTTAGAATAATTGCATTGGTTAGAAGTGGTGATTAATTAAAATTAATATTAAAATTATGTTCAGAAGTTATATTTAAATTTATTAATAAAATTAAATTTAATCTCAAAAGGATTGGATTTATTTATTAAATAACTAAAATTAATTAATTAAGTTTTATATGGATTAAATTAAATAAAAGCAAAGAAAATTGAAAGTTATTTGAAATTGAATTTTAAAAGGAAAGTTAGTTTTCAAAAACGTGGGAGTTAATTAATATTAAGATATTTTAATTTTGATATTGCATAAAAAGTGGATTTGGTTGTTAAAGATATTTTTGATTTATGCCACAAGTGTGAGTTTAATTAATGAGAAGAATTGGTTGCAAATTCATTCACGGGAGAGTTTTTGAGGAAAAAAAAAAAGCTTTTTCAGGTTGGAGAGGATTTTGTGAAGAGATTGCACAAGGAATAGTTGGAAGAAATTTTTGATTGTAGAATTGATTTGAGAAAAAATTTGTTGACATTGGTTGGGCTTTTGGTTGAATTGCTTGCTTGGAATCACTCCACGGTTGAAGAGAAATTGCGAGATCTTTGGAGGAGGCTCTTCTTCAAAAACATCTTATTTGCCTGTAGCTTCAATACCAGGTTTTATTCTGTGATTTTGTTCTTGATTTGTTTAATGCAAATAGATATTGTTTAAAGAATTTGTTTGTTAAATTCATTGGGAATTAGAATTTATTAATGGAGATTAGATGTTAATTAATCAGGATTTTGGGAAGTTTTGTTTTCCTGTGATAATTCCTCAGGGAATTTGTAAAAATATAATGTAGAATTTGTTTGTTAAATCAAACCATAGATTGTACAACACATTTAGATTGTTGTAGGAAATTTAGATCCTTATAGAAAATAAATGAATTTATTTTTAAAAATAAAACCTCTGTAGAAAACTTACAATGGAGAAATCTAGATCCCTATTTGTTTTCCTTTTTTCTTTTGTATTGTTAGGAATTTGAAGAAATGGTTTAAAGAGAATCAGTTATTAAGTCTCTGTGAATTTAGGAAGGTATTCTGGAAAATTTTATTTAGTTTCCTGTAGGTGGTTATTTTTATTTATTTTTCTCAAATTTACTAGTAAAATTTTTTTGTGTAAATATATACATATATTTATATCTTATATGTATTATATTCTCGAATATATATACACATAACATATAAATACATATATATTTATTATGTGGTTAAAGATTAAATTTATTTCTTTTATCAAATCGTCGCACACGGAATTCAAATTCCGTCGCTGTATGAATCTAGAATGAATATTTATGGCGATTTCCTTTTTTAATTTTTTTTTTGAATTGTATAAGTTTTATGAGAACAGAGTGAAGGTGGGAGTCAAGGCCCCACCGTCCACCTCACTGTACTAAACACCTAATAACAAGCAATCTAAAAGTTAGAGCCACAATCCCTTATGAAATCCTTTTAGCTGAAGCGGGGGCTTTTCCTTTGGAAGCATTAGCGATAACCCGATTGATTGGTTATCTAAAGAAGGTCGAAAACATGGATAATCACCAATGGCCCAAAACGGTTATGGAGGAGACGTTAGACTGAAGAAAGAAAACTTGGATGAAGTAGAACAACAAGTGGTTGAACAAGTGGGACATCAATTTGCATGAGTGTCCTGGCACCAATAGTGAAATAAAAAACTATGTGAGGGAAAAATTTAGGACTGCCATGTGGTCAAATCAGATTGGGCGAAAAAAAGCATATTACATCAAAGAGTTTAATCCAACAAAGGATCATGGGGAAAAAACCTATTTAGGGGTAGCTATTAAAGGGAAGGCGAGGTTGTTAGTTGCGCAATTGAGAATGGGATCGCACCATCTTAGATGTGAAACTGGTAGGTGGAAGATTCCTAAAGAGGCTTGGGAAGAAAGAATGTGCATATTCTGTAATAAGGGGGCGGTGGAAACGGAATGGCACTTTGTCATGGAATGCACAACTTATTAAGATATCCGCAATCAGTTCACAAATATTTTGGGGGTGGACAATATGTAGCAGTTATTTGAGGAGGATAAGATCAATCAGATGGCCAGCCTTCTAGTCAAAATCAATAGTAGGAGGTCCGATTTGGAAAAGAGCTTGAAGACAAATTAAGTTTTTTGTTTCGGTCCCATAGACTGTTTAGTCTCGTGGACTTCATTAAAATCTTTCATTCATAAGGTGGGGAGAGGCATTGCTCATATGACAGCACACCCACCATATAGGGGGACGCGTTGGCCTATGGGAAGCGCCACCCCCACTGCCTGAGTGTGGATGCGACCGACCGGTACAAGGTACCGTCGGCACATCACTGACATAACTTTTTTTTTTAAATAATTCTTTTTTGTTTGCATAGGACCCTGTGTCCTTCCTGCCCGTCCTGACGGAATTCGATGAATTTCGAGGTTTTTGTTGGTTAAGGTTCTTTTTATTAATTATTGTTTATAAAGGATTTCAACATGAATTTGTTTTTATATATAATTATATTTATATATTTTTTAATATATATAATTGTATATTTATTTATTATATATAATATTTATATATATATATATTCTTTTTATGAATATATATATATATATATATATATATATATATATATTAATATATTAAATATTGATGTGCAAAAATTTAAACAATATTATTTTTTAATTAATTTGAAATATGATATGTTGATTGAGGAATGATAGGAAATTAAATGAATTAGAGAAATTTTAAATAAATTGTGGAAATTAGATGTGTTAGTTGTGTAACTATAAGAAATATTTTTCTTGCATGAGTGTATTATGATTTAAATGGAATCAATATTTTGTTTTGATAAAATTAGAAATTTACCTTTGCTGGTAAAAGTTAAGGCAATTATTTGAGTTTATTATTGATCTATCTGAAGTAATTGATTAATTACTGAAAAGCATTAAATAGGGAAATGGATTTAAGATATCCGAAAATAGTGTATTTCCTTGCCAGTGCATTTTGATATTAAATTTCCTTATGTTGGTTATTTTGGGGAAAAAGGGTGATTTATGTTTTTAAATTTGTAAGTCTTCTAGAGGATGTGGGTTATTGTTTGGTTAAGACAATCGTTCATTTTTCCCTTGGGTAGTGCTTTATGTGGTTGTTTCCTCCAAAGTGTTTGGAGTGGGTTTCCTTAATTGTTGCCTCCTAGAATAGGAGTGCATGCATTGTTTAGTTCAGTAAGCACATGAGTTACCCTTGGAGTCTAGTTTTGTATAGCATGTTATCCATTAGAAGAGTGGCTTTTGTTAGGGGCCGGAGCCCAAAGAGGTAAACCAGGTAACCTTCAGAAGTGATTTAATCAAGTGATAATTAAAGTAATGTACTTAGTTGATTAGGATGCACTTCACATTAATCAAAATAACTTAACCTCACTCATAGACGCAAGGGATTGTTTAGACTTGGGATGAGTGGGTAGGCTTGGAATGGCAAGGTCAACTATCTTGACCTCACGAGAGGTAGTCGATTCCACATAAGTAAGCATGAGGGTCAGGATTTGTTAGAGGTCACCAGGAACTCCGGAGCCTATGAAGAATGCCTAGAGGAGATCTCATGTCTAACTGTGTGATGACACTCTATCTAGGATAACATTGGGTTTTGTGTTATGTTTATGGGTTCTTTATCATACTTGATTAATTTTTATGTCTGGAAGTAATGTGACCATGTTAGTGTTAGACTTATATTGTGCATGTGTTTGGTTGAGTCAGTATGTGTCAGTATGAGTCTACCTTTGGTTAGAGGTAGTAGATCCTTGTCCATGTTTCGTAGTTACTATCTCCTAGCATGGGGGGTGGGCCTTCGAGTACCACTTGGTTGGGTGGAACATGCACCATAAACCATTGGGTCCCCCTTGATCTTCAGTACTTGGTGGCGAGACATCCAGTTGGATAGCTCATGGTTTTTTCTATGGTTCTTGCATTGTTGTATTTCCACTTGTATTAAGTAATTTTACCCCTCTTGTATTTATGAGGTGGAATTATGTAATTGTAACACTTATGTAATATTGCCTCATTCTGGGAATGAGTGATGTAACCAGTTGTTCAAGTTATGAATTTATGTTATGGATGTTTATCTTCTTATCTTATGTTTTTTATGTATGTTGAATTAATGCTTAATACATGAGTAATCAAATGCTATGAATTTTAGATGATGTATGTTATTTGGGTTTAAGTAATCTCAGTTACGTAGCCTTAGGGGATGTTTTCAATTGTAGATGGACATGTACGTTTAATTTACTTTAAATAAAAAAAAAATAGTACACTTTTATTGTGAATTGAAACTTCCTCTAGGGTTGCGTGGCGGGGCATTACAAGATTCCTACAGCTGGAGTCTGCAGAGATGTTACACTTCCTATTAGAAGTTGAAATGTAATGCCTCCCTTCGGCTGATCAACCCAAATATGGTCATTTTTCATCTTCTTCCTTCATATTCTTCTTCCATTCATCCATTATGAGCTTCTTCACATGTTGACACAATCTCTCCACACTTTGAGCATTCATCCACAAGCTTTGTAGCAACACTTTACACTCCATTATAGCAATCCACTACTCCATCACTCTGATAGTGCGAGCGCAGGAAAAACACCACGACAATAGAGGCTTGAGTTCCTCTCATCTTCTCCTCCACTAGCCTTGAGCGATTTGGACGGAGGTGGTAAGCTCCTCTTATCTTCTCTATCACTTTGTTTGAGTAAGCATGTATTGTTTTGTAGTGTCTTTCATTTACGTAGCTTGTATTCTCTTCTTTATCACATTATTTCTATCATTGCAAACTTGGCTATCCGTGGAGGTGGAAACACCAAAACGAGGGTTTGACTGAGGCAGACCCCTTAACAACCCCCCAACATTTTCCCACTTTTTTGTGTGTAGGTGGAGAGACCTTGGAGAAAACTGGCAAGGAGATTGTTGTGCGAGATCATTTTCATCACTCTTGCAGTAATCTATTCCATTTATCACGTTCATCTTTATTTTTCACTCTTCTTAATCTTATTCTCTCATTCTAGAAACTTCTAAATTAGGTTTTCATTCCTTCTTCTAGAGTTTAACCTTGTCTCTCTAGTTTTCTGGTCATACAGATGCCAACACACCTGTGAGATGCCAGTTCATTGCACTGTCATCCCAGAACCACACTTTTTTCCTCTGACAAAGAACTACCTAAGATGCAAAGTTGACCTTGAAGATCGACTCGCCTAGTCTCTCATGAACTCTCAAGTTTGTAGAGTGATTGAAGGACTTTATAGTCCTCATTATTCTCATCTCGTTTATCTTAACACTTCTTTAAACTGAGGTAAGTTAGGGTAGCCATACTACTCTCTACCTTTCGTGACCTAGGGCCTTGCAACGGTTGGTCCCCCTCTCTTACATTTTTGATGAACCTGACATGAACCATTTTGGTTCCATTTTGCGATACTTAAAGTCCCTTTCCTTGTATTCTAGGAGTGTCGTAGGTGTGATTGTTGTGAGGCTTCTGCCTTGCAACCCAACCTATGACCCCTAGTAGGCATAGTTTGAAGGTTCTGATGGTGTTGTGTAATGAAACCTTAACTGGGTCACTGTCTTATCCTGTAAACCTTAGGAGGCCCTATAGAAGTATTGTTTGGTGTGCGTGATGGCCTCTTTCTTGAATCAACCTATTCCCTCTGCACAGACTGTGAGTACTGGTACTAGCATAACCTTCACCTCACAGGACCTGTCGATGGGCTTTAGTAGAGAACCATCTCCTCTTTACATTTCGGTGAGGATGAATGGGAATATTGTAGTAGGTGTTCTCATTGATTTGACATCTCAAGTGAATATTATTATTGAGGAAATCATGTTGATTAAATTCCTACATAAGGATGGGTATGATGCACCTAAAAGTGTCAACCGCACACACAATGAACTTTTCGTACCTCCTATAGGGAGTATTGTCCCAACAATCCTCGTGGGACCCAAATCTGTGAGCCTTAAATTTGACATCATCTCAGGGTTTGAACTTTTTGAGGTAAAGATGGGCATTCCCTAGCTGGTAGCTATGAACGCAATTCCCTCAGTTGTGCACAAGTGTCTGAAGTTTGTTCATGGAGGTTCAGTACACATTGTCCATGACACTGGTTATAGAACACTAGTTGCACATGGCAGCTATACCTTAGATTACTTTTGGCTGCATCCCTTGGTCCTCTCCCACCTAGGAAGGACCTTCTATATCACACATATCAAAACTATAAGAAAGGGCGAGCTAGGCCAAAAGTAAGATATCCTCCTTCACCTTATGTTGTTTCTTATACAGCTTTCCTAAAGGTTGATAGTGATGCCACTAAGGTGCATAGAAGAGAGGAAGGGAAGCGGTCCTGAGATCCTCCTTCTTCTTCCATTGTTCAACTTGATGCTTCCTCTCACCCTAATGTGGTGCCATCTACCTCCGTCTCGCTCTTGCGGGAGAATCCCATGGTGCTTGCTTGGCGAAAGGCTAAGCATCCCGCATTCGAGCTTTTTGTCTTACCCACGGAGCCTAGGCCCATTCGGTATGGAAGACAGAAAGCCCCTCGTGGTGAGTCTTCTCTATCTCGGCCTCTACGGCCACCTACTATTCCTATTCCTAAGACAGTGAACGGGAAGAGACCCACCACCAAGGCACTAGAGTCAATTCCCCCTACTATTTTTGAACCTGCTCCTTCCATTCAGGAGCATGTACTTCCACTGGAAATAGCTATGGAGGACACTCCCATGGCTGAGCAGGAACCATTTGTCCCTTTGCAAGCCCCAACTTTTGGTTCGAAGAGTCATAGAAACTACCTTGCGCATGAGCGTAAGCACCGACGAAAGGCTCTCCTAGCTGAGCAAGACTCCCTACAGAAGGAGGAAGAGATGACCACACCTCATGTTGTTTCCTCCTCTCTCCCCCCTTCTATCCGTGTTCAAACTAATTCTGAATCCCTTACGACTTCCGCTGTGAACACACACGCGCCTGGAAATTTGCAAGTGTTTATCATTCCTTCTATGGAGCCACCGTTGTTGATTTCCATCCTGAAGGTCTCACCTTTTCTAAAGCCCTAGATATGGTTAATACTTTGGTTGTATCTATTGTGGTTCTTTCCTCTTCTCCCTCAATCCTCCTTGCCTCGTATGTGGGGAGTTCACCTCCTCCGATGAAGTAGAAGGTAGAGTGTGGTCCCTCAAGTAATGGAGGACGTAAGAAGAGCCCACCTTCTCCGAAAGGTGGCCCTACGCTCACTTGTTATGTCCTAGTAACAGAACCAGTCCCGGCCTCCCCTGAGTTTGTCACCGCTCCTGAGTCCCTTGGTGAGCCTAGCAGTGAACCTCGGGTGCGAACTCCTCCATCCACTGAGGTGAAACATGTCACTCCCATCAAGTGTATGTTTAACTTGGTGGATGAAGTTTTGACCCTGTCAATGATCTTCGTGAAGTCCTTGACCTTAGACCCACAAGAGTTGAGCGACAAAGACCTCCTAGGTCCCTCTTCCTTGGCCCTTGTTGCGAGAGGATTGAAATTTCCTCCCCTTAACATTGCACCATTCTAAGCTCTTCATCCTTCCCCTTACAATGATCTAGAGTGGGAAGTTGACGACCTCTTGGTTGACCAGTGTTAGGGGGAGACCCTCTTCTTGAACTTTAGATTAGATATGTGTGTGTGTTGTCACTTGTGTTCCCCCGTGATCATGCTATATATGCCTAGATGACCCTCATCACCCCTATTGGTGCTTGGATACAGGCATGGTGTGTGTTTCATAAACCTTCCTTTATGTGTATCTTTATTCTTCCTTGTTTGTGATTGACTTTTGGTAAATTGGGGATGATGCAAAGTGTTGGGAGCATTTAGGCTTCCTTCCATGTTGACCCATTTTTTTACTTTTACTTTGTCTTTCATGCATTCTCCTTGATCTGGTTGGGGATTGATGATATTAAGCCTCTTATCGCAGTTACCTAATATATATAAATAAAGGTAGATATGATCTTGTGAAACCAGATCCCCCTGTGCCCATTATGTGTGCTCTCTTTTCTTTTGTTTGCTCTTTATATTTCTCTCTTCTTTACTTGAGCTGACCCTCTTATGTGTGACAATGCCACTTATACACAACTTGGTCTTTAGAAAATGCATTCATTGTCAAGCGAATCTCTTCTCAAGACCCCTCACACACTTCCTTGTTGGAATTGCATTCTTGACTTGAAACCCTAACATAAAATGTTTCCTTCATCATAGGTTCGTAAAGAAAGGAATTGGGAACCTTCCTCTGAAGCGAGAATAGTCTTGATTTCCCCCTCACATGGATGCTTATCCTTCCTTTCGAATTCCTTGATGAAGTGAACATCTTTTGAGGGTATCCCTTGATGATGAATCAATTTGAGAAGGAAGACAATAGCTTCTGGATGGTGTGTCTCTTGAGTGGGCCCCTCCTTTTCACGTTGGGTTCCTGAGGGACCCCTTCAATTTTTTTTAACACATTCTATGGCATCTAGCTTGATGGCAGCTTGACTATTCTGGTTTCATATCTTGCATCTAGTCTGGGGGCAACCCGACTAGACCTACTTCATGTCCTTACGTCTAGCTTGGGGGTAGCCTAATTAGACTTCATTTTTCGAACAACATGTCCCTTGAGTGGACCCTCCTTCCTTTTGAAGGGACCCCTTTGAAAGTTGTACAGCTTAGCGACGGTCAATGTGACTGTCTTTTTACTGGCCTGTGTGGCCGCTTCCTGATGTGTTCTATCTACAAGTAAACATGTTGCCAACTCTGACTTTGTGGAGTCCTCTTTGACTGGTCTCCTTCATGTGAGAGTTCTTGAAGGATACCTCCCTTGCAGAACTATGAGCCTATGAGGCACTTTCATTCTTCAGTTTTATAGTCCCATGCAACTCTGAAGTCCTTTCCTGCACTCCTAAGTTCGCCAAATCATGCTCTGCTTCCTCATCAGTTCAGGTATACATCTCTTACCTTATTACTTCTTACTACTCTACTTTATCAAAGCACTCATCAGTACTCGTGCTTGCTAAAGTGGGGGAAAAATGTATAGGCATGAATTTGCACCCCTAACACAAATTCCCTTTACCCTCTTTCACTTTAGAAAAACCTAAGGCAGAGGCTTAATTCCACTTAAGCTCGTCGCTCACATCACACTTTGCACCCTATTTGTGTGTCGGTGGAAGCGTTTCTATCGAGGATGCTCATGTGATGTGTAGACATCTGCTTAAAATGCTTACGTCCCTGGAAGATTCCTACGGCTGGAGTCTGCAGAGACATTACACTTCGTATTGGAAGTCAAAATGTAACGCCTCCCTTCAGCTAACTGGCCTAAATATAATTGTTTTTCATCTTCTTCCTTCATATTCTTCATCCATTCATCCATTATGAGCTTCTTCACAAGTTGACACAATCTCTCCACACTTTGAGCATTCATCCACAAGCTTTCTAGCAGCACTTTACACTCCATTGCAGCAATCCACTACTCCATCACACTAATAATGCAAGTGCAGAACAAACACCATGACAGCAGAGGCTTGAGTTCTTCTCATCTTCTCCTCCAATAGCCTTGAGCACTTTGGACGGAGGTGGTAAGCTCCTCTTATCTTCTCTATCACTTTGGTTGAGTAAGCATGAACTATTTTGTAGTGTCTTTCATTTACGTGACTTGTATTCTCTTCTTTATCACATTATTTCTATCATTGCAAACTTGGTTGTTCGTGGAGGTGGAAACACAAAAACGGGGGTTTGACTGAGGAAAACCCCTAAATATCCCCCCAAAATTTTCTTGCTTTTCTATGTGTGGGTGGAGAGACCTTGGAGAAAAATGGCAAGGAGATTGTTGTGCGAGATTGTTTTCATCACCCTTGTGGTAATCTATTCCCTTTATCACGTTCGTCTTTATGTTCACTCTTCTTAATCTTATTATTTCATTCTAGAAACTTCTAAATTAGGTTGTCAGTCCTTCTTCTATATTTTAACCTCATCTCTCTATTTTTCTAGTTGTATGGATGCTAGTGCACCTGTGAGATGCTAGTGCACCACGTTGTCATCCTAGAACCGCGCTTTTGTCCTCTGACAGAGAACTATCTGAGACACAAAGTTGACCTTGAAGATCAACTCGCCTAGTCTCCCCTCAACTCTCAGGTTTGCAAAGTGATCTAAGAAATTTATAGTCCTCATTATTCTCACCCCATTTATCCTAACACTCCTTTAAACTAAGGTAAGTTAGGGAAGCCATACTACTCTTGGCCTTTCATGACATGGGTCCTTGCAGTGGTTGGTCCCCCTCTCTTAAAGTTACATATTATGAGAATGTCAAGGGTTATAAGATTTGGATTCCTCTAACATTAAAAACAATTTATTCTAAGGATGTGGTTTTTAGAGAATTTGGAGTATTTTCTAATCTAAGAAAACTAAAGGAAAACTGTACGAAAACTATGAATTTTTAGACCAAGGTTAAGGAGTAGGAAGATACACATGTTGAAGAATAGAATAATGGATTTTAGGATAAAGAAGAATAAAATGATTCAAATGATATTTTTTAACGTTGAGAATGCAGAGGAAGAAATAAAATCCCTTACACCACCCTTGAAAAGATACATGGGACAATGAAACCTACTTGATAGGTATAGTCCACCAGATATTCATCATACATTTTCTTGATCTTGTACTGATGATGAACCTTGATATAGTAGGTTGACCAACACTTTCAAGAAATATGAGTCTTAGAACAAGACCATGTAGGAGGAGATGATGACACTTGAGAATTGTGAAATGTAGGATCTAGTGAGTTTTCCCAAAGGAAGGAAGCCCATTGGTTGCAAGTGGGTTTTTAAAAGAAACTTAGAGAAGATATTAAGGAGGAAGGATATAAAGCTAGGCTAGTGGAAAATGACTATTCTCAGAAAGGAGTTGATTTTGGTAAAAATTTCTCTCATATCACTAAATTATTATTATTTAATATTGTTACTTGTAATTTTGAAGTAGATTAAATGAATGTTAGAATTATTTTCTTAATATAGCTATTGGCAAATAAAAATAAAATTTGGTTTGCAAGCTAAAATAATCATTGCAAGATTTTACACAATCACTTTGAATGTGGTATCAAAATTTCTTTTTTGGCATTAAAGTTGGGTTTTGTTAGAAATGAATAATATCGTGCTATAAAGTTGTTAATTATTGTTTTGTATGTTAATAAAAAATATATTGGAAACAATAAGGAGATGCTTAGGGAGCTTAAAAAATATCTTCTTAGTAAGTTTTGCATGAAGGATTTAGGAGAAACTGCATTATTTTGGAAATAGAAATCAATAGAAACCAAGGTCACAAAAAAAAAAAAAAAAAATCTTAGTCAAAGTAAGTATGTGACACCATTTATAGCAATTTGCTATGCATAATTGTAAATTAATGAGTATTCCTTTACTTGTAGGCGCTCATATTTTATTAGATTACTGTCCTAAATTAGGTGATGATATGGAGGACATACATAATATGCATGATCCTACTGAGCTATAGGTAGCCTAATGCATGTAATGGTATATATTAGATTGGATATAGCTCAAGTAGCGGGAGTTCTTAGAAATTTCATATCTAACCCTGGGAAAGAAAACCAAACTTATGTTGAGAGGGTATCTATATATTTATGATATACTTCTAATTTTTATCTTATTTATTATGGTTCTATTAATGTGAGCAATGTATAAGGTATTAGACATGAAAATTTTATTGATTTAAAATTGGGTAGATGACTTAGATATTTAAAGGTCCACTAATGACTGTGTTTTATCTATTTGATGGTGCTACCAAATGGATGAGTAAGAGACAACCTACAAACAAATTTTCCACTACTAAATCCAATAATAAGGCTGCTACACATTCTTGTAAAGAGGTAAAATGGTTAAAAATACTATGTTTAGAAGCTAATTTTGATTGCAAGGTAATAAAAATCAGGTGACAATTAAAGTGTTATTTTCCTAGCTAGGAATCTTTTATTCCATGCTCAAATTGAACACTTGGATGTGTATTTTCATCATAGTACATGGAATGGTTGTACTTAGATTCCTTCCATGTACTATGATTCCCATGTAGAGGAGTACAATATTAGTTAATACTCTCTAATTATTTTAAATTATTAAATTGCAATCATACATTGAAAGAAGAAAATGAAGATGAAATGACACTTTGAAATATGAAGTCCTCTCTTGTAAATGGAGCATTTACAAAAATTTTGGGATTTACATGATTTCTCCTTGCATTGGTAGCCTTTCTTCATGTCAATACACCTTTTCTTTTGTCAATAATGATCTAATCTTTAGAATAATTCTTCTGAACATACTTAAGGTCTTAGGGATCCTTTACGAAGCTTCTTCCTCTTCAATTTGTACCTATTTTTCCTTACCTCCCTCCTTCTCTTCTTCTCCACAAGAGGGCTCATTTGATTCATATCCATCTATCATCACTAAGCTTTTATGTAAGTCTTCATCCACTTTGACATTTTCACTTTCAACAATCCTTTTCAGTCTCTTGTTGTAGCACTAGTAAGTAGTGCTTTTTGTAGAATATCCAAGGAAGATTCCTTCATCAAATATAGCATCAGAATTTCCTAAATTTTCTTCATCTCTTTTGATATAGAATTTTCCTCCAAACACTCTAAAATATTTGACTGTAGGAGTCCTTCCATACCATAAGTCATAGGGAGTCTTAAAACTATTTGTCCTTGCTTGTTCTTTGTTAAGTATGTAGACTACAATATGAATTGATTTTCTCCAATGGAATTCCAATAGGTTTTCTTCTTTCATCATTGTTAATTATGCCTACTGAATAGTCCTATTCTTCCTTTCAACCACACCATTCTATTAAGGAGTTCTAGGAGTTGATAAATACCTCTTTATTCTTTGAACTTCATAGAAACTATTAAAATCATTGGAGGTGAATTCTCCACCTCTATCAGATCTTAAACATTTGATTCTCATATCCATTTCATTCAATCATAACTTTAAATTCCTTAAACTTATCTAGAGCTTCTGATTTTTCTTTGAGAAAAGTAACCCAATTCATTCTAGAGTAATCATCAATCAACAACATGAAATACTTGTCACCTTGAAAACTTCTTGTTCTTTTAGGTCCACAAAGTTCTATATGCACCAACTCCAAAGGTCTTGTGGTAGATATTCTTTGAAATTGAACCTTTTTCTTGTTTTCTTCCCAACTTGACATTCCTTACAAGATGCATTTATAGGTTTTATAATCTTTGGCAGATCTCTCACAACTTGAGTAGAATTGATTCTAACTAGGCTATCAAAATTGATGTGACACATTCTTCTATATCATAGCCAACTTTCATTCATTTGAGTTATAAAGCACATACCATTAGCACCCTTAAGTTGATAGACATTTACATCTATCCTTCTTGTAGCAACCAAAGTTTTAGAACCTTTTTGATCTCACAATCACCATCCTGAAATACAAGATTATATCCTTTGCTACACATTTTTCCTACACTTGAAGATTATACCAGAGCCCCTTAACATAAAGAACATAGTCTTTATTATGCTTGTCATCAAAACTGATTGAACCTTTTCCACATATCTTAGTAGATCATGTATCGTCACCAAGCTTAACAAGACCTCCTTCAAACTTTTCAAGTTTAAATAACTTACTCTTATCACCTCCCATGTGGTTTGATTATCCAATGTCAACAATCTAGTAGTTTTCACCCTCTCTAGCATGAAAAGCAGTCACCATAGTTCCATTATGACCTTCTTCCAAAGTAACTTCCTTCATACATCTTTTAGAGTTAGCAAAACTAGTTCCAACATTTCAAGCCATGAACAAGTATTCATTATCCTCGTCATCAGGGTAATTAGATTCATCATTAGATATACTAGCATCTTCTTTAACATAACACTTCTCTTAATTTATTTGCCTTTACTCTTTTTAAATTTTTCATTTGAAGCTTTTATTGGACATCTTGAACCATAATGACCTATATTTCCATAATTGAAACATTTGAAAGGTAACTTACCTTTGTATTTTACAGTGCCCTTTTTCAATTTCCTCACAAATTTTACTTCTAGCTCATCAAACTCATCTAAATCAGATTCCTCATTCTTCTATGCTTTGCCAACTTTAAAAGCAATCTCTTTTCATGAATCATTTAGATCAAACTCTCTCAATTCAAAATTAGTTAAAGTACCAAAAAACTAATCTCTAGAATAATGATATAAATTCAAGTATCTTTTTCAATAGTAGAAACCTTATGACTATAAGCTTTAGGAAGAGCTCTTAATACCTTCTTTACCATCTCATCTTCAATTTCTCCTCCAAGTCCTCTGATGGAATTGACAACTTCATCCACTCTATGCATGTAGCTTTTAATATCTTCATCTTTTGTCATCCTTAGGGTCTCAAATTTAGTCCTCAAATTCTACATCTTTTCTTGCTTGACTTTATCATCTCCTTCATAGATATTTTCTAGATTTTTATAGATCTCACCAATAGTTTTAAGACTCATAACTTTTACAAGTTCTGAATTAGAAAGACCACTCAAAAGATCATTCCTTTATTTACCATTGTTATAATATTCCTTGATATCATCATCAGTTCTCAAACCATTTGTAGGAATTATATATCCAATTTCAATAGACTTCCAAACTCCAAATCATAGAGAAATAAGAAAACCTTCCATCCTAGTCTTCTAGAAGGCATAATCAGATCCATCAAACAAAGGATCCTCCTTCATGTGTGCCATCCCAAATCTACTTCAAGAGGTTAATCTTTCTTCCAAGGAACATTGCTCTGATACCAATTATTGAATGCACAAGACAATTGAGAGGGGGGGTGAGTCATTTGTACATTAAAACATCTAACCCTTATTAACATTTAGATTTATATTAATCCTTAAACCCTCAACAACCATTAAACCCTTATCATGCATTATCAGAACATAAACATGAGAAACGACAATGCAAACACATCTAAACACATGAGAACACTAGATTTATGAGAAAAACCTAAGGGAAAAAGCCATGAGGATTAGCTCATAATATAAATTAATTGTAACACCAAATACAATAGGCTCACTACCAGAGGGCTCATTGTCAATGGCTCACTTCCAATATAGAAAGAAGAAGAAAGAAGATTGTTAGAATGAGAAATCCATCTCAGAGCAACATAAAAGATCCAAAATTCCTTCACCAGAATGTTTGTACTCTCTCTATATTGTAGAAACCTTATGCTCATTGCTTCCAGTAGTCTTAGTCATTAAGGCTCACAATGCTCTTTTCACTTTCACACTTCACATAATAATTCACATCACAAACTCTTCATATATTCATCCTCCATCAACTCAACACACATATATACCATGTTCAACCTTGAAAAAAATCTACAAGGTCATCTATGCACCTCGAATGTGCAAATTCAAATTATCTCAACACCAAAGGGTTCTTGAAATGGAGAGGAATGAATTCAGACCACATCACACCTTAACTTGGACCTAAATCCACTCATACATGCCACACCATGCTTCCACAAACATAGAAGAAAATATGCAATTAATGTAAACACCCAAGGTCATCCAAACCTATGTTAGCACCATTAAACCTTTGAGTACATGCTTCACCAAATCCAAAGATGACTCGCAGACCACACACTACAATTAAACACAATCTAGAATATTCTATAAACATCCTAAAATCCAACAATACTAGCAAAAACAATCACCTAAAGAATTTATTTATCATGTACACCAAGTTAACCTTCCACATATTGTAACACATGAATCCAACCTGGCGGAGCACCAAACTTTGAACAATTTAGACTAGAGATAGATGTGAAGAAAAACTATTTCTCCCAAACAACACTACTTTCATATTTCACACATTGGTGAACACAACTTTCTCTGCACAATGATCCAAAACATGAAATTCTAGATATAACACCTTAAAACACCTCTAATCAACATATCCAAACTGCATAAGCAGATATTAAATACAAAAGAAATGTGGAGAAAAACACAAAACACTAATCTACTACATTAAAACCTCTTTACCACACTATTTCCTCATGTATTCATATTTTCTAAAAAGCACTTGGAAACCAAGCACCAAAAGCATCATCTCATCATCTACAACAACTCCTTATCACAACCAAACCAACTGCAATACAACAACTCAACCACACACATGCTTATCAAGGAAAAACTAGAGGTTGACATCAATGAGACTACTAATAACAACGTAATATAACAAATCAAAAGCATATCCATAAGTTGACATCAATGCAACAATAAATATTTGTTGACATCAATGACAACACAAATTGCACAAACTTCCAACAAAACGATCATCACATGAAATAAAGTGTCATTTTTTTATTCCATTGAACATGTCTATTGCAATAAACATATAAAGTTCCAAAATTTGGAGGGGTCTAATATTGAATCCGGTAGGGCAAGGGGTGGGTGGGCAGGGGGAGAGTGTTATGTGTTTTTTCTTTGCACTTCTAGGTACCTTCCTTCTACATATCTATTTATACAACAATGTTTCCTTTAAAGTGTGGACTCAAATTATATTTTCATACCTTTAACACCCTTTGATTATCATGATAGAAAACAAAAAAGTACAAATTTTGTTGAAGAACAAAGGGTTGTATAGGGTAAAAATGGGCATTAAGACCAAAACTATTACTAAGAAACTAAAGGAAAATGATTTATCAAATATGATCAAGCGTTCATATTTATATTTCTTAATGTGTCTCTTGAACTCCTCTTTCATGTAGAAGCCTTTAAAACACCCAATGAAGTTTTTCTTGCATTAGAAAAACTCTTTGGAAATGTGGATGAAATGAGAGGACATGAGTTGGAGAGTGAACTTATAAGTTTGAATCTTATTGTATTTGATACCATAAAGTACTTCTTCACTTTAAATTAAAATCATTAAGCTTGTAGTTGAAAAATGTGGAATAGATAAAGAGGAGGATCAAGTATCTCTTTTTATACTCTTCAAATTGTTAGGATTTTTCAACAAAATAAAAAAATTAAATTACCGATTATAATGCAAAGTTGAATGATAGAATAAAGAAATAATTTCAAGAGGTGCAAGACAATTTTTATGTGGTTCACCCTTTGGGCTACATCCACAAACAACATCTATTCTTGTTTTATTAAACTTCTAGCCAGATACAAATTACAAATAAGTGCAAACAATATGTTAAAACATGCAACATCAATTTCTCACATTTTTCTCTACTTTTCTTACATGCACTCTAATGTGTGCACCACCACGAACCTGCAATTACTTCAATACTATTGTGTGTGACTTGCAACATGTAAT
Organism: Sequoiadendron giganteum; assembly: GCA_007115665.2. Classification (NCBI taxonomy): domain Eukaryota; kingdom Viridiplantae; phylum Streptophyta; class Pinopsida; order Cupressales; family Cupressaceae; genus Sequoiadendron; species Sequoiadendron giganteum. Next base: position 317,931,769 of record CM021100.1, on the reverse strand, counting down.
TTATAACTTCACATGAATATTCCAAATTCTCATTCACAAGTTTCCTTGATGTGAGTAACATATTCTCATGCATTCAATTGTTGGTGGTTCAATATGCAAGAAAAAATAATTAATTTTTAGGTAGTCTCAAAAACTAAATTCGGTCGATCTTTACATTGGGAATTAACAATAATTTATTTATTTATTTGAGGGGAAATCGTTTTAATAAAACATGCCAAAATCTTATCCTAGAGAATGATCAAGTTACATATGCCAACAATTAGGTCCTAGTTATTCTATGTTTGTATCTACCTTCCACTCCACCAAAAGGGATCTTGAAACCACATGGAAAATACCTTCTCTAGATAAATTCATTAAATAATTGACTATGAAGTAGGAAAAACTAATTCAAATGGGTACAATGGAGTTTTCAAATGCACAAGCTCTTGTTACAAATGAACAAAAGGTTCCAAAATATAAAGAAAGGAAACAAACTAAAGGCCAAGATAAAGACACAAAATTAGAGACTCCATCTGAATCATCTCCCTCATCAAAATGGAAAAATTATAAGGAGAGGTTCACATGTTGATATTGTAAGAAACAAGGGCATAAAGAACACCAATTCTATAAAAAATAAATTGATGAATTGAGGCATCTTAAAAAAATAAAATTCAATTATCTTGATCGAGGACAAGTGGTTCTTTCCCTTCTCCATCCACATCATCTACACATTTAGACAAAGGTAGGAAAAATGGAATGTCACTCTTTTATTTTGCAAAAACCACATCACAAAAGTGGCTTCTTAATTATGGGGCATCACACCACATGGTTGCATATAGGGAACTATTCTCTAAATTTGAGCCTTGTTTATTCCCACTAATTTTGATGGAAAATAACACCTAAATTTCAACTTATGGAAAATGGTCTATTGAGATTAGCGAAGGAACATTCAATGATGTAACTTAGTGTTCCTTCCTTATCCAATATTCTTCTTTCCATTTATTATATCACATGCTGGCACATGTGAAATAATTGAGCTCACACCATATTCAATTATTATCAAAGATTTGTCGAGTAGAGGCATCATTGCTATAGGATATGTTGATCATAATTGGGAAAATTGTATTTATTTTCTTCCTTTGGTTATGCTAACTTTGAAGATGGTTATTTTATAAATGACATTGATACCTTCACCATGTAAAAGGAGATAGTTTGGTTATTTGAACCTTGGAGTTCCATCCTCTTCATCAATTCCTACATCTCACACTATTACCATATCTCCTTCAATTCCTTCTTCTTCAAGGTTGAGTGTCCCTAAAAATTTAGTTTCTCATTATTGTTGGTTGGAATGCTTACTTGACACACATATCTGACTTATTTAGTGAATCTCATTTTATAAAATTTCCAGGAACTTTTGATGACAACCACATCAATGTTGTTGTCACTACACCTACATATTTTGTTCTTATTCTATATTAGCCTACAATGGAGCATTTTAGAAACTTTTAGAGAGTATATCATTATCTTTGGACCTTTTATATCATTTAGAGACTTCTATTCTTCTCACATGGGAAGATTTCATGTACATATCTATAGTTTATTTTCTTTCACGCAGATAATGTTATTCGATATTCAAGTATCACATTTTGCATCCTTCTTGGAGCATCACTCAATGTTGTAGGATCTATAATATAATGGGGGGCTCCATTATCTCTCTTATGAGGGGAGTATTTCTTGTACTTATATGATAGAAGTAGTCTTTGGGGGGTCATCGTGATTCCTCCTATCTTCTTCACCTTCTTTTCTCTCTTTTGGGGGAGTATTTTACTAGTAGGTTTTGTACCTTTCTCCACTTTATGAAATATTGCATTGTACTTGGGTACCTCATCATGCCTATTTGTCAAGACCCAAAAGAGATATCTCCACTTTATGAAATATTGCATTGTATTTGGGTACCTCATCATGCCTATTTGTCAAGACCCAATTTATTTGTGCCCCCCTAAGCTATGCTTAAGAGGGGTATTAGTGCAAGATATTATTTATCTCCATTTGTTTATTATGGATTATTCCTACACATGGATTATTCAGGTGCCACTTGTTGTTAAGCTTTCTTATGTGGGATATTGTTTTGGAGATAGCTAGCTAGTCTTGTAGAGTTAGATTGCCACCAATCTTAGTTAGTAGGAATTTACTACCTAGTCTTCTCCACTATTGTCAAGGTGGAAATTACACTTCCCTTCTCTTATATGTACATATCAATTTCATAAGCTAGTTAATTTCATGTTGATTGATCCAAATTTTTAATGTGTTTCTTTGTATATAACTATTTTCTAACTTACAAGGGCATATTGGTACCAATATTAATTTTAGAGATATTGGAAAATCTCACAACCAATGTCTTTTACAATGATTTTTATATCTTATCCTAGAAATATTTGGAATTGGGACTACTCTCTTGTTTTTCCAATTTGGAAAATAGATATCTTTCAATTTACCATCAAAAGATCCAGGCGAAAGAACTATGGTTGTCTTAAATTTCACAAGTATCCCATGTCTACTTTCCTCACCTTCACATGAAAAAACACTTGAAACCATGTCTTTTGCATCAAAAAATATATTTTTAAAGATGATATTCAAGGGTGTTCATGGATTTATTTCTTGTCTCCTCTAACTCCATTAAATCAATCAACCTAAACATTATTACATCATTTTCCAAAAAATCCATTTGTTGTGCAAGCTCCAAAGAAGGTAAGTCTAATGATAGAATAAGTATTGCTTCTCTCCCATAAATAAGCATGAACTTGGAGAGTTACTAATGTCTCTCTTTAGAGTAATCCTATCAGCCCAAAGAGTTATCTTCAAATTTGTGTGCCAAGACCTTTGATTTTTCTCTATTATTCTCTTAATCATTCTAATAAAGTCCTTGTTGGTTGACTTAGTCAAGCCATTACCTTGAGGGTAATAATTTAATGAAGTCTTCAATTAGATGCCATAATTTATAGCCCATGCACTAATATAGATACCGAAAAAAAGGTTTTACATTTTTTGAGATGATATTAGAAGGAACATCAAGCATAAATAGTTATGCATAAATTAAATTAAATAATTTTAAGTTATGCATAAATAGTTTTAAAGTAGAAAAGAAAAGAGATTACTAAATAAATTCATACTATGTATATTTGAAATAAATTCATATTATTAGTCAATATATTACATATAGTGGGAGATTTGAGTTTGAAACAAGTCTACAAATCACCGTTGAGTCATCCGAAAACAAGTTTTAGTTGTCATAGTAAACCGACTACAATTTAATGGTAAAACCTTCCAAAATATCAAGTGAAAGCCTCTAAAATCTAAATTCTTTTTGCAACTTGAAAATGAGAAGAAATGATGTAATCAATTTTGTTGATTAATAAATGAGGGCAATTTCCTTTGTTGTAGTTTACATATATAATAATTTGTTTTTTAATCTCTCTTTATATATAAATTAAGTGAAATAAATTGAATATCTTAAAATGTATGCATATATATTTGTAAATCAAGTGATGAGTGTCTTTTATATATAATAATTTGTTTTGTAATCTCTCTTTATATATAAATTAAGTGAAATAAATTGAATATCTTGATATGTATGTGTAACATCTTAGATTTTCTGCATAGTGTGGGACTAGATAAACAAAATTAAATCCTAATCTAAATAATCTAAAATCTAACAACAAAGAACGAATAAGTAAACTAAATAATAAAACCAAAATGATCTCACTGAATATGCATTCACCCTTTTGAATTATCTCTATTGCTCTTCTCCATTTTGCCTTTTCAGTATTCTTGCCCTCAGATTTCTGTGTTTGAATGCAAGTATAGTATTGTCGAGTGTCTAAGCAAAATATCGAAGAATAGTTTCTCTTCTCAAAAGTGTATGATTTCGGGAGGAATAATGATTGTGACAAGCCATTTTATAGATTTTGTGTTTTCGAACGATCGGCTCAGATTGAAAGAGAGATCGACAGACAAGATTGATGAATGCCATGCGATGTGAGTTATGTGTCAGATAGAACATGATTTAGAACACAAGTTCAAGAAAGACTGCAAATAGAGACTAAATTAGAATGTGAGTTAGAACACAAGTTCAAATCTTAATCTCCAAAAATAGAAGAAATAGACTTTGTATGCAAAAGCCAAAGTTGGAACTCGAAGACTTAATGCATTCGAATGCAAAACAGGAGTTTAGAACTAGTTAATCGACCAGTTATAATGGAGAGTCTTCTCGCAGAGATAAACACAGAGATAATTGAAGAACTAAAAATAGATCTCAAGTCAAAAGGTGAGTGAATGAATTAGATAACTGAATGATAGAGGAATGTGACATAATTAATTAATAAATGAATTAAATGTTAATTTAATTCAATCATTTGAAAATGAGACTTTAATTAATTAAATAAAGTAATTTATTTAATTGACTTTTGGAAAGAATAATATAAATAATTAAATAATAAATATTTAATTATAGATAAAGGGGGTTAAATGAATAATTAAATAAAGATATTTAATTATAGTTGGAAAAGTATGATAAAGGGGTAATTAAATAATAAATTATTCAATTGATAGATAAAGGGGTTAAAATTAATTAGTTCGCAACATAATTAAATAAATATGATTTATTTAATTAATCAGGTTGAATAAAGATTAATAATGAATTAATTAATTAATTAAAAAGAGGTATTTAATTAATAGAGGAAATATGTGTTGAAAAGGTTAATTAAATAATTAACATTATTTAATCAAGATGACCGACTATAGAAAATTATGTCAAAATGTGTACTCGCAGGCCTAGACCAATTTTCAGTATCGACAGTTTGTCCCTCTTTGATACAATGTTGGTACAATGTTGTGTCAAAGAAAATATGCCCTAATTGTGCCCCAGCATGAAACAGGTAAGGTTTGCCCCCTAGGGAAAATTGACAATTTTTGAAAAGTGTCAAAAAAAATCAGGAAATATTCCCGATAAGTCAATTTCAGAGTCTGAAATGCTATGGAGTCGACGAAATTGAATTTGGAGTTAATATGGACAAATACAGGTCGTTAGAAGTTAAAAGGCTATGCGGCCAATAGAGAAGGGTTGAACAAATGCCATTTTTAACCCACCTATAAATAGGAATTAGGTCAAATTTCAATTCATTTGCACCTAGAGGAGATAGAAAAAGTTGAGTTTTTGCTCTGACTAACTGTTGAAATGGCGCCTATTCCATACACCAGGCATCGAGGATATCGTATCCAGACCTTCAGGAGGCCAGCCGACACAGGACCACCGGTATGTATGTGAAAACGAACCTTTGAAAGTTAATTTTGCACGCTTTTTTAGGCATTAGAAAATTAACAAGCAAATGCAGTGCGTCGTAAATCACGCATATGCTGTCGTATTCACCGCATTTGACTACGAATCGATGCATTTACAAAAATGCGCTAGGACTAGATTTGGCTAGTTAGGGAATGACCGCATGTGGAGCAATATGTCCCACATGTGTAGTTATGCATCGCATGTGTATTAGGGTTAGACGCAAATGTATTTGTGGACTGCATATGCATCTGTGAGACGCATATGATTTAATTTGGTAGGCTGATGAAAAATGCACTGAATGTGGTTAAGTGAACCGCATGTGCAATAGGTGGAAAGGGTGTGTGGAAAAAAATGCAACGCATATGCAATATGCACCGCATGTGAGGCTCTGTGCAATGCATTTGTAAAAATGCACTGCATCTGTAAAAGTGAGCCGCATTTGACTGGTAAAATTTTTGAAAAAAATTTCCAAGGAAAATTTGAAAAATATTGACACCATGGTTAAATTGTAGGAGGTGATAAATCCTATTTACACACAGGAGTCTTGACTAGACACATTTGACTTGAGAGACACCTTGAGCTCTACAAAGATCCGGCTTCTATGGAAGCTAGGCCTATGTCACTGTTTCTCAATGCCTGCCATTCGGGAAAATAGGGGGATGTTGATGGCACTATGCGAGCGATGGCATTCAGAGACATCGTCGTTTCATCTACCAACTGGGGAGGCCACTGTCACATTGGAGGATGTGTACAGGATTTTGAGATTTCCTATTAGAGGTGAGCAAGTTATGTATGATACCCAACGAGGGTTGACTGAGTTGGCACGGTTCTATCAGGTGGATGATATCAGTAGGCTCGGGATCGAACATTATGAGATTAGATGGCCAGTACTAGCAAATAGATACGATTGGATCGACTGTATCCTATGTACTTTGATTGGGGGTATAGTGCTTCTAGATAGACGTGGTCATGGATTTCCACTGGGATGGGGAGCTATGTTGGTCAGCATGTTAGAGTTTGAGATGAGATATGCATGGGGTCCATGTCTACTTGGGATGTTGTACTTCCATTTACATGAGATCGCCTACAGAGATGCACAGTTGTTGAGTTGTGGGACTACACTGTTGATGGTATGGGGTTGGGAGAGGATAGTTGTTTTCCATCCTCCAGTTACAGTAGAGAGAGAGGAGAGACGTCCGTATGTATTTCGATATACAGGACAGATTATGCAGACCCATGTGGGAGACACAGGGTACTGGCGACACGCTTTGGATATTCTTGATCAGTTCACATGGAGACCTTACATGGATTGTGAGGAGTTGGTGGACAAGGATATACATTTGCCATTCTATAGATAGACACAGTATCTCATTGGGAGGACTGTTTCTAGTGTTCATATTATCGAGAGACATCTACCAGACAGAGTTCTGAGATAGTTCGGCGAGGTTCAAGATGAGCCTCGAGGTAGAGCAGAGTTTTCTCGGTCATCGAGAGAGGTTCCATGGTGGGGACCCATGATTCTAGTGGCTATTGTGGAGGCAAACATACAGGTATTATAGCCAGTACAGTGGGGATGGAGAGATGGATTAGCAGATCTAGGGACTACAGCTCCATATGATGCATGGTGGGTGGTTCATCATTTGATTCCTTATACAAATCCTGACCAATTAGCACCAATCGAGAGATGAGGCACAAGGCTGAGAGGACGACGGAGAGGTGGAGGTGCCAAAGTGGGTAGAGTTGGTGGTAGACGTGATGGAGATGATGGCAGAGGCGGAGGTAGAGGCGGGAGATGAGGACGGAAAGGACGGAGAGGGGGTCAGGTAGGTGGACATGCACCTATTTAGGGGGCAGTGGCAGTAGATGTATCGATGGCAGACATTAGAGGGAGAGTGGATATATAGGTTGGGGGTGAGCATGCTATAGCAGAGGTGTTAGTTGAGGAGCATGTAGAGATAGATGTCGGAGTAGAGGATGTTGCAGAGGATTTGGATGTCGAGATGGCTTTAGATCCTTTGGGTGTGTTGGCAGGATATGGAGAGGATGATATAGAGAATGACAATGAGGAGGATGCACAGATGGAGGAGCAGGAGAGAGAGCTCTGAGATCGGATTGTAGAGGGTAGATGGGATGACGATGCTCCTAGAGATGGTGATAGGGAGGCCTTGGAGGAAAGACTCAGACTTATGACTAAAGAGTTTGAGGCAATGAGACTAGAGAGGGATAGTGCCTATACAGAGAAGGACAGTGCTCGGACAGAGAGGGATAGTGCTCTTATGGAGAGAGACCAGGCTATAGCACAGAGACATGAGATAGAGCAACAGTTCACAGAGGTTAGACACCTTTGCAATGGGTCCTCATCTAATGGTATGGTGCGAGAGTTGGTCAGATCAGTGGAGAGAGCCACTTACTACAGGGATCTTTATGAGGCAGTGATGCCAGCAGAGAGATGAGCTCCTAGCTTTTCAAAGGTGTGGAGTCAGAGATCACAGCGCCGAAGTCAGAGGACATAGAGCACAAAGGGGGTGGTAGGATCATCGAGGCCAGGTCCATATGAGAGACCTTCCACCTCATAGAGAGCACCTCCGAGTCTTTTTCCACCACCATCACCATGTGATAGCAGGGGTAGTGGGACACAGTGATAGGGTTACATATGTAGACATCATATTTTGATCAGAGAGCCTGTGAGCTCATATTTTTATTTATGGATACATTCAGACATTGTACTGTGACACACCATTTTGAGCGATATATATATATGATTTTGGTGGCTTCTACATGATATGCAGTTCTATTTTATGAATGATGCTTTATTTCTTCATGATTATGTTTCCTATATGATGTATGTACATGTATAATGAATGAAATGTTTCTATATGTTATGATTATGCATTTAATAATGATGTTATGATGGTTCTATTTACTTATGATAACGAATGCAAATGTTCTATATGATGTTTATCTATATGTGATGGTGATATGTACATGCAATGCCGATGTTGTAATGATGAAATGCAATGTAATGCAACTATGTGAAATGCTCATTAAATGTATGCTAATGCAAATGATCTAATGTTTTTATGGTGTCACAGGACTTTATCTTTATGTTTGAAAAAGAGAAATGTTAGGATGAAAATGAATTCAGAATGTTAGTAAGAAATAATTAAATTCGATTGATGGAGAAAAAGATATAATGAAAGTTGATCGATTGAGAAAAAGACATAATCTTTGATATATTGCCAAATACACTATACTTGCTTGTTATCATCATTGGACGGGACATGACACAGATGGATAGTACATGCTATGATATGAGATAGACCATAGTGTACAAAGTCATCCATCTGCGAAAAACAGACAGTCATAGACAAGGAGTGTCTTAACTCATACTAAGGACAGTAATTGCACTAGTCATTTTGTCGAGACAAACCACAGACAACAGACAAATAAAAGACGGGTCATGAGATGTCATTGCTCCTCTAAATCCTTGATAGGACATCCTTGAGGAAACTAGTAACATGACTCAAAAACCAATGTTAAAAAGATAGTTGACAGACAGCAGCCAAAGAAAAAGAGTCCTAAGACATCGTTGCTTCTCTAAATCCTTCAAGGGACATCCTCGAGAAAGCTAGTAACTGGACTAATTCACAAATCGATAATAAGATAAGACAAAAATAAGATATAAAGTCATAAAGACAAATAAATGTATTTGCCAAAACTTGATCTTGTGGGATTGTTTGATGTTTATGTTTGACATAGCATAATGTGAGAGAATGACGCATAGCGCATAAGACGTTGAGTCTGGTTTCGACTTGGTGACTTCTATATAAGGCATGACAAAGCCTAGTTTCAGAAAGACACATGACGTATAAGACGTTGGAGTCTAATGATGTTGAAGTGACAAGCCACATGAGACTATGACAATTTGATGACGTTTGTTGACAAGAAAGACATATCTTGTTAAGACATAGGTTGATCGCTTTGACAATGTGTTTGATATTGACTTGATGACCTTGAGATGTTTTGCCTTGTTGTATGACTTGTTTTGATTCTTTGACTGATAAAAGTGTGTGCGTGTTGATATGTATGACATGAATGATACCTTAAACTATGATATGCAACTTGTGTGATAGTGATTGTGAATGAACCCTATTGGACTGACCTAGTGTGGTCTCGGGAGCTCATCAATTGATTAGCCTTGCCTACGTTGTACACACAGAGACCTCGTAGTTTGACACGACCAATGACTTTGTATGTACAAAGTGTCATGATTTAATGTGTGTGATACATGACAAACCTAGACTGACAGACCTAATGCCTCGGGGCACATCGATTGATGGCCTTGCCTACGTCCCAGTCGCAGAGGCAATGTAGTTCGACTATGTCTATGACTGACTTAACATGACCGACATTTGACATGATTGACATGATTGACTAACTATTTTTGGGATTTTCTGACATTTTTTATTTTTTTGGATTTTTGAAGTTTTCTAATGTTTTTGGTATTTTTCAGGACATTTTCGATGATGTGACATTATGTACAAGGTGTTAGGGCATAGAACAAGGATTTTCCCCCAGTCGGGAATAAGATTTGGAAGATGGAGTGGGTAATGTGACGGAATGGACGCTAGATGTCAATCATTCCAAGGAATGGACAAGACAACCATTTATTATGAGTGATGGTGAAAAAGTCTGATTAGAATGATGGTAGACGGAAGAGCGAGCTTGACTACACATGGTACCTGTTTGCCAGGTTTTCACCATGGTACTTATCCATAGTGCCACCAAAGTGGTTTTCACTATTGGATGGATTATTTCTCTTTACTTTTTTTATTTTTCCAATTTTTTTGGTGTTACAAAGATGCCTGTTTGCCACGTTTTCATCAAGGTAACCATTTTTTAAATTTTTTTTGTATTTTTCTAGATTAGGACACAGATTCTCAGAGACTAAGCATAGAACCTCTTTAGATGCAGACTGTTGATAGGGGACAAAATTAGTTCTCCTTCAAGAGTTGATAGTTGGTACGCTCCTGATCCAAAGGTTTCTGTGACAATATAGGGCCCCAACCAATTAGGCTCGAACTTACCTGGTTTCTCTCTTTCAGCTTGGTTCTTAGGATTCTCCATTAATACCAGGTCACCAATGTCAAAATGTCTATTGAGAACCTTTCTATTGTAGCTACGATGAAGATGATTCTGATATGCTTGCAAATGATTTAATGCTTTCTGTCTTCGCTCATCCAACAATTCTAGCTCTTGTAACCTAGAGACACGATATTCTCCATCGTCGATATGACCCTTCAAGGATACCTGTAGAGAAGGTATTTTGACCTCAATAGGTAAGATAGCTTTGGACCTGAATACGAGGGAATATGGAGTGGCGCCAGTGGGAGTATGGATGCTGGTGTGATAAGCCCATAAGGAAGGATTAAGCTGTAGGTGCCAGTCACGACCAGCATCATTGACAGTCTTCTTAAGGATTCTAACAATTGTCTTATTAGATGCCTCAACTTGGCCATTACCTTGTGGGTAATATAGGGTGGAGAAATGGTGTTTGATGTCGAATTCTTCACATAAATGGCATACTTCTTGGTTCTTGAATGGGCGGCCATTGTCTATGATTATGGATTGAGGTACACCATACCGGAAAATGATATAGTTTAGGATAAACTTAGATATTTGTGTGCCGATGATGTAGGTCATGGGAATAGCTTCAATCCATTTGGTGAAGTATTCAGTGGCGGTGATGATGAATTTTTTGGCCATTGGATGATGAAGGGTGTATCTTACCTATGAGGTCAAGTCCCCATTGGACGAAGGGCCATGGTGAAGTAATTGGACGAAGCTCCTACGCTGGCACTCTTATCAAGTCTCCATGTATTTGACATTGTCTACATTTCTTTATAAAGACGTATGAGTCTTTCTCCATTGTAGGCCAATAGTAACCTAGTCTCATAATCTTAAGGGCTAGAGTAGGACCACTCAAATGAGATCCGCATATACCCTTGTGCACCGCTCACAAATTTGTTTGTGCTTCTTCAACATCAAGACATCTCATTAGGGCGTTATCTAAGGTACGTCTATATAGGGTTTCTCCGATGATGGTGTACTTGGATGACTTTCAGATGAAGGTTTGATGTTGGTTATTGGAAAAGTCTTGGGGTAAGGTTTGGTCAATGAGATAGTTGAATATGTCTTTATACCAAGGAGACGTAGGACCAAAAATGGTACACACTATCGCAGTATCGGGGACATCATAAGCGGGGACCAAAAGCTATTCATCCAGAAACTTGAACTTAGGCACATTACTCGGAATATCCAACAAGGAACCCACAGTTGCCATAGCATCTGCAACTCTATTTTGGATACGTGGTATTTGTTGAAAAGTTATGTCATTGAAATACTGTTTGAAACTATCATCCATTCGCTTGTAAGGTGTAAAATTTTCATCCTTAGTCTCGTAGTCATCATTTACCTATTGGATTACAAGTTGAGAGTCGCCAAAAACATGTAGGCTCTTAATTTTCCATTGAACTGCCATTTTCAACCCTGTCACTAGAGCTTCATATTCTGCTATATTGTTGGTACAAGGGAAAGCAATCCTGAATGATTTGGGAATGGTATCACCTTGAGGTGTAACAAATAAGATACCTGCTCCCGAACCATGATTTGTATGTGACCCATCAAAGTACAGTTTCCATTCTATTTTAATGTCAATGTTGAAGAGAAATTCATCTAGAAAATCTGCTACTAATGGATGATCTGCCTTCATAGGTGCATCAGCTAGTTGATCTGCAATCATCTGTCCTTTTATAGCCTTCCTTTCGACATACTGAATGTCATACTCGCTAAGTATCATAACCCATTTAGCCAATCAGCCTATTAAAGTTGCCTTACTTAGGAGGTATTTAAGTGGATCAATCTTTGCAATTAACATTGTTTGTCGATTGAGCATATAGTGCTGACATTTTTGGGTAGCAAAAACTACCGCAAGGCTAGCACGTTCTATGTTACTGTAATTCAATTCATAGCCCACTAAGGTATGACTGATATAATAAACTGCTCTCTCATGACCTTGATCATCGTGTTGTGCAAGAAGAGCCCCTAATGCCAACTGAGTTGCTGAGATGTAAAGTATCAATGGTTTTCCCTTTGTAGGTGGCATTAAGACTAGTGGAGTAAGAAAATAGTCCTTGATTCTCTGGAAAGCCTCTTGACATTTAGGTGTCCACACAAACGGTACTCCTTTCTTGAGTAGATTCTGAAATGGATGTATTTTATCCACCAGTTGTACTATGAAACGCCTAATTGATTGTAATATTCCTTGTAGAGTTCTGAGTTGGCCAATGCTGGTTGGAGGAGGCATTTCTATGATAGCTCTTACCTTCTTTAGATCTACTTCAATGCCTCTTCGAGAGATGATATACCCTAACAATTTTCCTGAATTCACCCAAAAGACACACTTCTTCGGATTTAGCTTGATATTGTAACTCTCTAGCCTCTGGAATATCTTGTCTAAGACCTTTAAATGATCTTCCCTTGTTTCTGATTTGGCTATAATGTCATCTACATAATCTTCCATGAATGTATGTACAAAGTCATGAAAAATCGTAGTCATTGCTCATTGGTAGGTGGCTCCTGCATTCTTAAGGCCAAATGACATAACATTCCAATAGTATGTGCCCCATGGACACGTAAAAGATGTCTTATGTTGGTCTTCAGGTGCTATCTTGATCTGGTTATATCTTGAGAAACCATCCATGAGGGATAGCATCTCGTATCCTGCTGTCAGATCTACTATCATGTTGATATTCAGCAAAGGAAAGTCATCCTTAGGACATGCCTTATTGATGTCTCTAAAGTTTGTGCATATGCGAATACTCCCAATTGGTTTAGTCACTGGTACAATATTTGATACCCAATCCGCATAGTCTATTGTCCTTATGAATCCTACATCCAAGAGTTTCTTAAGTTCTACCTTGACCAATAAAGCAATTTGCGGATGCATTTTCCTTAGCTTTTGTTTGACTGGTTTAATACCTGGCTGTAGTGGTAAATGATGCAGTATTAGATCAGGATCAAGCCCAGGCATGTCAGCATACAACCATGCAAAATTTATCTATCTCTTTGTGAAGAAGTCTTTAAACTCAAGTTTTTCTATCTTTGTTAAAGAAGCTGCAAAATATACCTTCCGAGGATTCTCTTCTATACCTATGTTGACTTCAATAGATTCTTCTACTAGCATTGGTGACTTTTCTTTCTCAACGGGGAGAATATTTAAACCTCTATCCTTGGGTGCCTCAGAGAGGTTTTCACCCTCGGATATGTCCTTTATTTTGACTTTTTCATCATCCAAAGGTGCCTTGCATTTTTCACCTAGGGACTCATCATTTTTATTTTCATTGTCTTTTTTCTTTTCATTCTCATTTTTGTGACTAGAGGTGTAAATAGACTCCCCAAAATATGCTTTATCGTCCAAGTCTATGGTAAAACCTGCCTTATGATCCCCTCTTGGTATACCTTCTCTAAGTCCCATGAACTCAACAATTGCTTCATCATTCTTGAATGTATCTATGATAGGTGTACCTTGTTGGTCCCAATTGATAAGTTCGGGATAGATAAGGGGCATGTCATCATTGAAGTTCTTAAAGGTAGCGGCTGACAAGGTAAGTATAGAATGGTTGACATGGTCGCAGAAATTTTGGACCAACTCCTTGTTTTTCCTCCTAGGGGTAGGCATGCTCTGATGTGGGACTATAGTGAGGGCGGATTCGTCAAAAGATGGTTGTTTAGGTTCCCAAGATGAGTGATCAAGGGTTTCCCAATAATAGTTCTCTTGCCATTCTTTTTTGGACAAGTGTTTCGTAGGACGAGGACTAGATAGTTTTGGTACAGGTTTCACATTTAGGTCCAATTCACCAAATAGGGCATCTATGTTCATGGTCCTAGTAGATGAAAGGGACTCCCATTCCCCATCGCTTGAGTAAGGGGATTCATCGAAAACTAGAGGTTTATCGTAAACTGGGAGTTTGTCGTGAACTGGGAGTTTGTCGTAAACTGGGGGAAGTGGTTCATGAGATGTCTCGATGTTTGCATAATCATTCACTTCCTCTTGAAATGATGATGAAGTACCAGGAAACCCGATTCTAAGCGGTTGACACCCTAGCCCTAGATATTTTGGTCGTGGGTAGACAATGATTGGTTATGTCCTTCCATTCTAATGTAGTCCTAGCCCACTATGCCCGTCATAGCGTTCCTTTTGCATTATCTCAAAGCCTTTTCCATACTGGTCTTTGGCTATTTGAATAGACGGGGAGGGGTATTCATGTTCTTCTTGATATAACTAGGAATCACCTTGATCCACAATTTCTTCACTTAACTCTCCCCATCTAGTTAATGTCATTGTAGGGGGGACATGAAATTTGACCACTGACTACTGTCTATCTGCCATAGGTAGGCCATATGCCTTAGGTGGGATCAGTTGAGTGATGTAGTATGATGCCTTTATATTATAGTCACCATAGCCCTTGTCTTGGATCTTGAGTTTAGGAGTGGATGATGGGGGTTTGAATGAAATGGTTTTAGTGAGACATGATGGGTCAACGTATTGGGATAAAGTGGACGATGAGGCCTCTTGATTAAAGGGTACTTGTCATGGTGGAAGGTCCCTTAGGCTTGTACAATATTGGAAAGGATCCGAATCACCATCAATAGTGACCTTTGTACCATTATACTGGAACTTAAGACATTGGTGGTATGTTCAAGGTACAACTCTCATAGCGTGTATCCAAGGTCTACCTAACAACAAGTTATATGGAAGAGTGAGATCCAAAACTTAGAAGCTGGTGTTCATGATCATTGGGCCAATTCTGATAGGGAGCGTTACAACTCCTTTGGATGACCTTTCTTCATCATCATAAGCCTTGATGACTATACTCTTGGAAGTGTCTACACAATCTTCTAAGAATCCTAATGCCTTAACCAATTTTAGGGTACACAGGTTCAAACCTGCACCTCCGTCTACCAAGACTCATTGGACTCTGGTTTGATGGACTAGGACTTCAAGATGTAAGGGGTCATTGTGATTAGACTTTTCAGTAGAGTAGTCTTGTTGGGAAAATATGGCATGGTGCGAGTTGGTCAAATATCCCACCATTTCTTCGAAGCGATTGACATCCAAATATGTGGGAATAGTAGTGTTTTGTAATGCTTTGTCAAGTATGGCTCGATTTTCTAGTGACAAAGTCAATAGTTCCAAGATAGATATTTGCCTGGGGGTTTACTCAATTGATCGATGAGATTGTATCTATACTTGGGCCTCTGTGTAGGTGGTTCAGAAGGGGGACCTAGAATAACTATTTTAGTCCTGCGTGTGTTCACATTACATTTCGGGTGCTTCTTAATGATGATGGTATCAACATGTTTGTGTGTGGTGCAAAGGCTATATATGGTCTTTCCTTTCCCATAGTCATACTTGGTGTTTGTGTAATTGGCAAAGGGATTGTTCTTGGTTCCTGAATCGGAAGCGTTTCCTTTTGTGTGGTCATGTAAAGGGTCTGTAAAGACCTTGTGATCACTGTTTTTAGTGTTTTTCTGCCCGTTTACCTCTATGGATCTGTTTTCAACAAAGTCTTGAATGATATTCTTTAATTGATGACATTGTTGGAGGTTGTGCCCTTTCATTCGATGATAGTCACAGAAAGCGTTATCGTCCCACCATGAAGGTTTGAACTATCTAGGATCATACTCTCTTGGTTCTAAAGGTTTGATGAGGTTATGTTTGACCAATTCTTTGAAGACTACCTCAATTGGTTGCCTTAAAGATGTAAATTCTCACGTGGGAAATCACCTTTGGGGTCTTTGTTGGGAGTTCTAGACATAGTTAGCCATTTGATCTAGACTGTTCATCATGTCTTCATGTTGGTTGTATCCTCTAAGTGTTATAACTGGTCCAATATGTATGTGCTTAGCATCCACAATGTCGTCATTCATGACATTCTTATTCCTAGACCAAAACTTGTTTCTATCATTCGACACATTGGGATGTTGGACAATTGGAATCTTGCTTGGTACCTTTATTTCGCCTTTGTCAATAAGGCCCTTTTCAAGGATAATCCCTTTTTGTACCAAGTCAAAAAATGAAGTGCAACAGTGTACACGCAAATCACCTCTTAGTTTCGGGTTGATGTTTTCGAGGAAGATAGTGACCTTTTTATTTTAGGTATTTCGACGGAACAACGGCTAGCTAGACTTCTCCATCTCTAGAAGAAAATGGTGAATGTGTCGCCATCCTCTTGTGTCATATGGCATAAGGTTGCTATGGTTACTTTGTTGTCAATGTTGAAAGAAAAATGTTCAACAAAATTTTTAGCTAATTCACCCCAGGATCGTATACCATATGGCAATTTAGAAAACCATTCCAACGCTATCCCTATGAGGGTTCACAGAAATAGTCGCACTAAGTATGTGGGGTAATACGCTATGTCCATGCATGCTGTTGAGAACTCTCTAATGTGTTCTAAAGGATTATTTCTCCCATTATACTTAGGCAAAATTGGTATAATGTATCCATGGGGAAAGGTGTCATATAGAGCACTTTGTCGAATGGGCATGGACATAGGTCTTGTGTTGATATGGTTTGTTTTCCTGACACAGACATGTCATCCATCTTTTGTTGCAGTCCGCATTTGGTTTCAGAAGGGATGTCAACACTTGTGTCAAAGGAAGATATGGTGTCTGATCCCATACCGGCAGTTGTGATGGTTGTGATTTACAAAGGAAATAAATCTGGTCAAAGATTCTGATTTGATAGACTTCACTGGAATGATCGAATTGGTATCAAATACTCGTCTAAATTATTCCGATTGGTAGATATTCCGCCAACTCCTGGATTCTATCATCAGGTTGTGCCAAAGGGTTGCTCCCGCAGTTGAACTTCTAAACCAGCGTTAAAGGGTCGCCATAACTGACAACGTTTGAGTTATATACCCATGGATATCACGTTATCGGCGAGATACGACGCCATTTTGGTTACGACAGTTGATCGCATCGTAAGTACGGAATATAAATCCATAGTAGTTTGGCACCTCATAACAATTTTTCATGCTGAGGATCATTTGAAATTATCATCCAGCTAACATGCAAACCGATCTTAATCCGCCAGCATCT
This sequence comes from Sequoiadendron giganteum, assembly GCA_007115665.2. NCBI lineage: Eukaryota > Viridiplantae > Streptophyta > Pinopsida > Cupressales > Cupressaceae > Sequoiadendron > Sequoiadendron giganteum. The sequence goes on along the minus strand of CM021100.1, from coordinate 317,914,284 downwards.
ATGTCTAAATCAATTTGGCGTTCGAAGGACATTGCTCTTTTTCAGCAAAGGCCGCGTGGCCGCGTACCGGAAAATATTTAAGAAAATGATCGATTAATCTGGCATTAGCCTATCATTTTGTGCTTTGATCTGTTCTCAACCCATGGAAAATTTTGCTCAAATGGTAATGCGGATCAGGTCGGAAAACCGATATGACCGGCGTTTATGTTTTGATACTTTTTCCCGAAGACCAAATGATGTTGGTAAAACGTTTCTAAAGGACGATGGAAGATGACGTGGTGACAAGATAATAATATGCGCGAAGAGATCTATGATGATAAACGCCGAGTTCAGATCAGATAACCACTCCATGAAATAAAAGATCATTCTTTGACCGTAATGTGCTGATACAAGGACAATACAAGGGTGAATTCTTTTTCAAACTAGACTACACTGAGTCAAAAGATCCGTTTTGATGACTGTTATCGTGGGTTTAATGACTCTTGATAAATATCATCGATGATGAGGAAAGTTATCTCTATTTCTATGACATGAAATTCCCTAGGAAGTAATCTATATGGATGTGACCTAGGATGACTATGACTATGACTATGACTATGACTAAGATGTATATGACACCTAATGATGGTAACTAAGACGTATATGACACCTAATGATGGAAGGTTTTTGAGCAAATTTTACCAATTTCTAATCCAAGGTTGATCTTAAGAACCTAAAGAAAATATTGACAATGATGTTTCAGACTCAGCTCGCGATTTTGGATGTTTTCTGTTGACAGGCAAATGCGGTTCACTAAACAGTTGTGGTGCAAGATTTGATAGATGCAATTTCTGACAATGCATGCAATGTTTTTGACAATTGCGGTTTTTTCTATGACAAATGTGGTTTACCAAAACACATGCGACTCAAAAACTGACAGATGCGGTTTTCCAATACACATGCGGCTTGACAACTAACATATGCGGTTTGCGTGCACACATGCGACTCAAAATATGACAGTTGTGACTCGTGATATGGAAACTGTGAAGATTGAAATGTTTTGACAGACATATGCAACTTTTCCCCTAACAGATGCGACTCGCTAATACACATGCGGCAATTAAACTGACAAATGCGACTCTGTTTTCTGAAAGTTGAAATTTTCCCAAAAGTTGTTGACTGACTTTGTTTGTTTGATCAAGATTTTGATGAATACAACAAAGAACAAACACAACAATCAATGTATTT
>CM021100.1:317844113-317912957 GCA_007115665.2 Sequoiadendron giganteum | reverse complement strand
TATGGCACAAGCTTGAGAGTCTCATAAAAAACTCTGTTTTCACAAGAATTTTTATATCCCTCTGCAATTTTTATGAGGTCTTCGCCAATCACCAAATAATAATCAACCAAAAAAACAAAACTATGTTCATATGCATGCATCATACAGCTTATTCATAACAAATATGTACTAAGATCGCTAGAATCTTTGACTATGTATATTAATTACTTCAAAAGGTATAATTCAGCTACATACGATATGAAAAGGTTCTTAGAGTCTGATCACAAAAGAACTGAGAATAGAGTTCATCCTTATAAAACAAAATCTAACAAACAAATGGACTCAAGGCCTCTTATTTATAGGAAAATCATCCATAATAGAACTTCCCCACCCACAATAGAATTTTCCTATAAAATATAAAATTTGAATTAAAAAAGTTGGTAGAGGAAAATTACCTTGCTCACAATGGGAGGCAAAAGGAGCCAAGCCATACAAGAGTGAGGGCCATAAATGATCCTTCTTGATGATTGAAGTACCCTTGGGATGTTACAGGATTACTTGGTCTTGAATTTTGATTATTTGCTTTGTACACACAACCACTAGGATGGTTAGAACTAATTATCATAGATTGTGTTGAAGGGATGGGTGAAACTAATTGTCTCCTTATACTCGAGATCATAAAATAAACTTGAAATAGTTGGATCTTGCTTGATGTGATCTCTTAACTCTAAAGGTGTTAAGTTGGTGAGGAAGTTCATATTTCTATGTCAATTGACATAAAAGAACCCTTAAATCATGCTAAAAAGACTTTGGACATCAAAAACGATTACAAAGTGTCTTTGATATCAAAGACTCTTAAAAATGGGCTTCATTTCTCATGGGCCATTAGATTAGGTGTGACATGGAAAATTAGATGGATCATGCTACTTTGAGAAAAAAGATTGCTACTTTCTTATCTTGAAGTCCAAATAGCATGTCCCATAACACATATCAAGGAGCCCTATGGATGAAATATAAAACCTATTGAAAGTGAATCTCAGTGCTAATAAGACTTAGACATTGAAGGAAAAGAGATGGGTCCATTGTGCTAACATGGACCTATGCATGGATTATCCATTGAATTTCTCTAATGTCGAAACCTATATCTCTACACACTATTGGATAAATAATGATGTGGCACAATTAGATGATATGCACCACTCAAATCTTGAAAATTTATTTAACTACATTTTGTGTACCATAAACCTACAAAATTTTTTAAGGTGATTAGAATTTTCCCAAGCCATGAGCCAAACTTTAATTAAAAAATTAAAATGCAATAGAAATAATTTTTTCCCTTGTCATGAAAATTCACTTCAATCTTCATGGATTACAAGATATATTTTAGTCATGGAAGAACAAGGAACCTACTCATATGCTATCTATTGAACATAGGGCTATCTTAACCATAAATTTAAATTTTTTAATCTTGGAACCTCTCACAATGTCTATAGATTCTCTAAGAAAGTACCTAGGAGAACTTCTCACTTCTTGTTTACAAGTACCTTGATCTTTCTCAAGGTTGTAAAGTGTCATTTTAGCTCAACAATATCCTTGTAGGATACCCCTACACTTTGATTGCATATATTTTCATGAGCACCTTCAATTCTACCAAGATTTGAGTACCCCTTGCTTGTCATCAATGGAAGGTGTTAGAGATCGATTGTAGAAGATTAAATCATCCTATCCCTTTTCTTCTATCAACTGTAAGAAAATAATTGATGGGGAAACACCCTCTTATTTACATCAAGATGTGAGGGCAAGCCTTGCTACACCAGCTAATAAATGTACACTTTCATTGCTACTATTCTTTTCCTTGGTGTGCTTAATTGCTTTGTACATTTCTAGGAAGCATCATCTTTGAAAATGTTAGTTCTACTCATTATCTTAGTTGAGACTAATTTGTATTATGGAACTCATCAAGCTTGCCTATTTAAGCCTTAGGACTAGCAATCGTGGGTGATAAGATAATTGACACAATATTGACCACTATCTATACCTCTATGCTCAAAACTTGAGCCATCTCTATGAATAGTAGCATCATAATGATCTTGTAGTTCTTTTTGAGATAGCCCTCTAATATGAATTTTGTAGGGTCTTGATAAACTCAAGACAACCTATAAATTGATTCAATTCCTTTATTTATTTCTTCAAGCTTGTTTTCTCCACTTTGAAAGCTAGTAATCTATCTTTGAGGTTTGTATCTTTCTCTCTTAGGCCCTTAAATATCTATACATAATTATCTACCAAGTTCTCAATCTAGGTTAGCTCATAATCTTGTCCTAAGGGCTTATGCTTAAGAGATTAGATCTCTACTACTTGTGCACCCTTGTTGACCTATTCTTGTAATAGCTTCACCTTCAATTCATCCATCAATTTTTTCAAGATGTCCTTGACAACCTTCTCTATATTTGTTTTTCCTTTTATCAATGTAGTTTAGCATATGCTCTATCTAATTTGGACACATACCACTTGAACCATCATCATACTTGGGCACACTCATCAAGCACGTGTCACTTAAATGATGTCATAATCTATCTAAGAATTTATTTTAACCACTTGCATCACTAATACTTGGCATAGCTCATTAAGTTGTGATTCTATATTTCTCATAGCATTTAAGTTATGTTCTAGGAATGCCATATATTTATTTGTGCCACTTAAACTCTCACTAATAATACTCCAAGACTATATTTCCTTCATTCTTTCCACTCAATTTTTGATAGATCACACATAGGCTTGCTTCACTTACCACTTGGCAATGACTAAGGAACTCTTTTCACTATTCTTTGCCACTTGAGGAATTCTTTTCATTGCTAAGGCATGTATCTTGTTCATGTTTGTCACCAAAGGCTAAAGAAACATCTCTTCTATGCACTTTCCCTTGAAACTTAAAAAACCCCTACAAGTGTTTGACCATAAGTATTTCAACATCTACAAACAACTAGCCAAGCTTTTATTTTCCTTTGATTATCCTTCATTTCCTATTCATATTCATGCCTTGACCAATAAATAATCAACCATGTTTATGGGTGTGGTAAGCAACAAAGGAGACAAGAAAAAAAATGACATTCTCAACTCTCATACTTACAATTTTGAGATGTCTTTCTTGAAACGTGAGAAAATCATATTTAGAAGATGAGTTTCATAAGGGTGTAACACTAGTAATGTTTTGTGCATACCTGGAAATGTGGTTAGGATTTGGAAAAGGATAAAATAGCTAAGAAAGTCAAGGCTTCTAAGTTATTTATGGAGGACAAAGTAACATCTAAGGGTGCCAATATAATTTATACAATATGTTATGTCGGGCATGATTGATGTTTGTTCTATTAAAAAAAAAGATGACGACTAATAATAAGACATAGTATGCCTTAGCTACATAAAAAATAAAAGACCAAATGCTCTAGACATATACATAGAGGTTTTCCTAAACCTAATCACAAAAGAATTGAGATATCAAGTAGTACATACAACTCATAAAACTCATTCATATGAAGAAAAATCTATCTTGCAAATAAGTACAAGACCTCTTTATCTATAGGAAATATCCCACCCACAATATAATTTCTCTCAAAATATAAAAATTTGAAATAAAAAATTTAATGGAAAAGAAAAAGAGCCATGAAAAAAAGAAACAATGACCATAAATGATCCCTATATCAAACCATAAATGGTCCCTATCAATGGTTAATATACCCTTAAGTTTTTATAAGAATGCTTAGCCTTTAATTCTAACTTTTTACTTTGCACATGTGATTGCTTGGCAGTTGGAATTGACTCTCATGAGTGGCATTATAGAGATGGGAGACATTGATTTGTCTCCCTATACCCAAGCTCAAAGAAAATTTGAGATAGCATTTAGGTCATTCATTGATGTGAAATCTTAGCTTTCCATGGTGTTATGGATCTTTAGTTGCCAAGTGACTTAAAAACACCCTTGAATTATGCTTAGAAAGCCCCCCTTCACTCCCCTACCCTCTGTATTCAATTGCAAAGAGTCATCTCAAAAACATTGAGGGATGGGCTCCCTTTCTCGTGGGCCATTGATTGGTTTCGAGTTCGACTTCGCTTTTGGATTTACCTAATTGAAACTGGCTTGCGGGCTGCTAGATCCCTTGCTAGTCTTGCCCCAGCTCATCCCTTTGAACGCTGGACTAGATGGCGAGGATACCCCTATTGTTAACAAAATAAAAATAAATAAATGCTTACAATTGTGCTTAGAAGGTCCCCTCCTCTCTATTCGATTGCTAAGGGTCTTCTCAAAAACATTCAGGAATGAGCTTCCTTCCTAGTGGGCCATTGACTGGGATGTCATGTCGCAAAGTGGACTTTTTACCTCAAAAATTTCCAAGCATGCCATGTGGCACTTGTCAGGAAGCCCTAGGACGGAATACAAAAGCTACCCAAAGTGAGCCTTGCTGCAAAGAAGACTCGATACTGAAAGAAAAATGGCGGGCTTGCTGAGCTGACGTTGGACAGTTGTAGGGATCGGTCGTAGAATTTCTTTGCTGTCAGAGCAGGGATCGGACTTGAGCAGTTGAAAAACATGGGCAGTGGTCACAAGTTTGAACTCAGATTGATAAGGGAATATTTGAGGCATAGGCATGGAGATATAAGATCAATACTAATGGCTGTGGATTCTCCGTGTAAATTTTTTAAAAACCATTTTAAAATTAAATGAAAAAGATCATACCGATGTACTACACGATTGTATGATTTACTGTCCTCATATAAGCTTCTTTCGTTTCAATTCTGTGTAAAAATTTTGCCCTGTTTATTCAGTTTTACGAATCTCTCTTTTACCAGTTTCAATGTCTTGACTCTTTTTCTTCCAAGTAGCTATTAAGAAATTCAGCATCAGGCACGAATCTCTCGCGTTTAGCACAAAGAAAAACCCGAATTGTAAATAAATTTGACACGGAAAAGTTTCGTACCAAATTTGGATTCAATCTTAATGCATTCCAGAGAAGTAGATTCAAGGAACCTTGACAAGATACATGACAGAACTAATTGCAGTCGTTATAAACAATGATGACAAGATTTGGGTCTTGACCCAACCTGAAACATACTTCTTGTCGCTACATATGTTTTGCTGCACGGTAACTTCTGAGGGAATGAAACTTTACTCTGTTCCAGATATTCCAAGATTGCCTTTTGAATCTAAGGGAAGTTTCGAATTCATTTAAAACCCTATTTGGTCTGGTATGTTGTTCTTTAATGGGAAGAAAAAAGTCTGCATCATATGACTACTAAAACAGAAGCATCACTTATTTGAAGTTTGAAAAGCCGAGGAAAAGATTAAATGTCCAAACAGAAGCAAATATTCCATGATTTATAAAAACATTAGGATCCTCCTAATATTCAGGAGTTCATGTAGCTGAAACTATTCCTTGTTTCCTTGTACCAGGATGATGAGGGGAGCCCAGAAAATAAGCAATTTCAAAGAGAATATGTTCAAGGATGGTGGGACTCAACCAAAACTCTCATAAGAAGACAGATGTTTATCACTAAACGCTTGCAGATGCTCATCAAACTCAGATTGTTTCAGGTTCGGATTCAAAGTGAAACCAGCTTAAGAATATTAGTGAACGAGATACAACCTCTTTATAATGAAATTTTAATCCCTCCACTCTGCTTGCAGGCTTTTGTTTTAGGACTTTTTGCTGGTAGTGCCTTTTACAAAATGGGAGGAATCTATTCTCAAATAGAAATGAATTCAGTTAGAGCCTTGGGATTTGTTACAATAATGAATGTGATGCTCATCAACTTAGTTCAGCTTCCTCTTAACATGCTACAGCGACCAATCTTCTACAAACAAAGATCCCAAAGATTCTTCAGAGTTTCTTCATATTGTGTTGCGCATAGTGTACTTAATCTGCCCCAAACGTTACTAGAAGTAAGCGGCTAAGAGTATTATCATTTGGGCATGAATTTCTGCACAGATTCTGAATTTTTCTCTTGATCTTATGGCAACTGATCTGTTAAAATTGCAGGCACTTGTATATACTCTAAGTGTTTACTTCCTTTCTGGACTGTCATTGGAGAAATCTGGTGCTATATTCTTCGAGTATTTGTTCTTGCTATTCCTAGTTGCTTATTTTGGGTCATCTTTGGTTTTCTTGCTCAGCGCCATAGCTCCAATTACTGAAGCTGGGAATGCTTTTGCAGGTAACTAATAGAGAACACTGTACTCTGCATATGATTCACATTGTTTAATCAGAAAATGAATTCCAGAAATACTAATTCTCTAAAAATATGTGTACAATGTAATTTATTTATTGAAAGAAACAGAGAACAGATTTAACCAAAGATACATCCATAGTTTGATTCTTAGAAGGGCCTCATAATTTCTCCCACCTGTATTTCCTTAGTTTTGGATTAGACAAGTGAAATGGTAAATCCTTAGTTGTGATAAAAATGCCTTATAAAAATCTTCTCAAGAAGAGTAATTCACAGTCAAAAAATTCCTTGAGAACTATCTTTTCCTGCCGTATTTGAACTTGGATTTGTCCTTACCTGAATCCTGTTAGACATTACAAAAACTGTCATAATTTTCACTTCTCATCCTTTAAATGAGACATACCAATTGAAAGAGAATATTTTAAGCAGTTGTTTGCAAAGCGTCACTTAGACTCAATTCACATTTGAAAATGGGATATCATAGAACTGCTATATTAATACAGTGCAGTAACCTGCACAATATACTTATAGAAGACTGGAATCGCTTTCCTAGATTCCATCTGAGAATGCTTTCTTACCTTAGCTTTGTTGTGATTTCAGGATTGATAGTTTCCATCTTTCTCCTGTTCAGTGGGTTTGTGATCTACCCAAACAATATTCCTGCATACTGGAAATGGCTTCTGTATATAAATCCTCTATTTTGGGCAAATACAAACTACTGTAACATGCAATTTGCTCAGGGTTATGAAAGACCATGCAATGAATTTGTAAAGGAGCTGGTATATTGCAAAACCTTTCCTACCATGTCTGTTGGAGAAGCTTATCTCAAATATTACCAGCTGCTTGGAAAGAGAGAGTGGTTATGGGTATCATATGCCATTCTTTTAGGATGGATATTACTGACAAACATATTTGCTTTAATAGCAATGAAGAAGATACAATTCAAACAAACAAATCAATCACTTCCACAACAAAGGAATTTTTCATCATGGACCAAGGCAGATGAAGATGTGGAAGAGATAAGCGGCAGTTCATATAACACAGAATCTTCAATAGAAAAGAGTTCAGAGTTCTCTTTTCCAACGCAACTAAGCAGGAGAGAAATGCAAGTTTCAAACCCAACAATTGATGATAATTCTTTTGATCTTTACAAAAGTGAAGAAGGAATTCACATTGATGGAAACCTAAACATTCCTGTGATGCCTGTCATCCTTTCCTTTGAGAATATCACCTTCACAAGGCCAGACCCAAGGACAGGAGGGAAAAGGGTTGTTTTGGATGGAGTGTCTGGATACACAAAACCTGGAACAACATTAGCTCTGATCGGAAGTTCAAAATCAGGTAAAACAACACTTCTGAAATGCTTGGCAGGCAGAACACCAAGTGGAGATTATAGTGGAGAGGTCCTAGTAAATGGCTTTAAGATGAATTTGGCAGCATATTCACGTTTAGTTGGGTTTGCAGAGAGATTGGATGCTCACCAGCCCTTTTTATCAGTAAAGGAATCCCTCCAGTTTAGTGCAAGCCTGAGACTTGGCCACAATATTGACCCCAAAGACAGTAAGCTTCATGTTGAATTTGTCCTCGAATCCCTGGGCCTTAAAAGTTTCAGTGACCAGCTGATTGGGTCTCTCAAGGATGCAACCGGATGGACTTTTGAAATAGCAAAGAAGATTACCATTGCAGTTGAACTTGCAGCAAATCCGAGCATTCTTTTTCTGGATGAACCAACCTCGGGCCTGGATAGTGTAGGTGCCACAAATATTTTGAATACAATAAAATCAATTACTAGCAATAGTAACAGGACTGTTATCAGCACAATGAAACATCCAAGTGCAAGAATGCTTTCTACTTTCAACAATGTCATCATCCTCACGTCTGGAGGACAACAGGTCTACTTTGGGCCAGTGGGATTCAACTGCAAAGACGTATTAGATTACTTTGTTTCAATCCCTAAGGTTCCTCAGTACTTTGTGACACAGAATCCAATCAGCTTTGTTCTGGATGTCGTGGGGGCAGGCATTAAGAAACAAGGTCTAGCAACTGCAAACTTTGCCGAAATATACCATTCAAGTAAATTGGCAGTCTTCAATACAGAGGAAATGAAGAGGCTCCAGAAGCAGTCCAAAAGAAAAGCATTCAAACCTGTGATTAGTTCCCCTTATCCAGCATCTTACAAACGGCAGGCTGTAATGGTTTTCTTGAGGACCCACAGGTTCCTTTGGAGAAATGTGAATTACACATTTGGGAGATTGACAGGATGCATACTGATAGGTTTCTTGATGGGTTCTCTCTACTTTCAGATTCAATTTGATGATGTATATGGTCTTACTTCCCGCACACTTTACATCTATATGCAGATCATTCTCATTGGTGTTGTTTCAGCCAACAATGTTATACCTCAGATTGGTACTGACCGTTTGGTGTATTTCAAGGAAAAAAGAGCAGGGATGTATGCACCCATCTTCTATCCCTTATCTTGGGCTGTTGCAGAGATCCCATATTTTCTAATTGCAACTTTTGCTATTGTAGCAATAGGCAACAGTATGGCAGGTCTTGCAGCTGACACTGTTTCCAATTTTATTCTTTACTGGGTATGTCTCTTCATCTTCACTGTTTCAGTCACCTACTTTGGGATGATGCTTACATTCCTTGCTCCAGTACCAACATTAGCAGCTTTTGCAGTTTCAATCCTGACCTCCATCTGGGTATCATCTTCAGGTGTTGTAGTGACCTACTCTAAAATGAGTGGATTCTTGAAGGTATTGTTCTGGTCCAATCCATTCCAGTATGCTATAAACACACTTACTTCTCTCAGCTTTTTCTGTGATACACAGTCACCACAGTGCTTGCAGAAATGCACTCAAGATGAACCTGGGTGCCCACCTTGTAAATGCCAGAGGCTGCCAGATAACACATTTGCTTGGGATAGACTGATGGATAGTAGGTCGATCAGCGAGGCTCGAATTCCTATGGATTTTGCTACTTTGACAGGGTTGTGCATCATCTTTGCAGGCCTTGCTTTCATCTTCTTTGTCATCTTGAAGCACAATTCCAGACCTTCAAACTAATTTATGCAGAAACAGAGAAAAAATCATACTTCATTATGAATTTGTATGGACCATAAATTTCAATTTGACGGTTTAAAATTTTGAATGTTCATTTATTTATTTATTGTTCCGTAATTAGTCATGTAAATGTGGTCTTAGGATAGACTTAATAAACATAAGATTTATAAGACCATAGATCTGCAATAAATCAAATAAATGTCCTATAGAATGGATTCCAAAAACATGAGTTGCAAGAAAGAGAAATTGCAAAGAATACTTAAAGAAAAAAATTAAAAAAACTTTCAATTGTGTTGTAGTGGAAAGGAATGTTCTAATAATAAGTTATAAATATACTTGTAGTTTTCAAGTTTAATATTTTTAATATTATAATATTAGTAGTTGTGATATTAAGATTGTTAGTGTTGATTATTATTATTAATAATTAAATCAAATGTATTTTAATCAATTAACAAGCAATAAATAATGTGATGTTATATTCATGCATCAATAACATATGGTCTAAAATGTAGAATGACCATTTTAATATATTGTGGAATATTTTTGGACACCTAAACAAAAAAGTATGTTAATGTGCCATCATATTTGTTAGGAAAAAGTGTGTTGTCACCATCCATAATGTTATAATGTACCATTTTAATGTTATTATGTGGTGCACCTAGGGGATCTAGGGATGTGTGCATCAAATGAGTTATCATTTTTGGGCCATTTTATGTGTTGTATGTAACATTACGATTAATATTTAATATAGGGTTGCACATTGGAGAAATATTTAATATTGGAAAAACTGAATACCAAAAAGTAAATGCGGGGGTTAATAGTTTTGTAAGTCCATGGTATTAGTCACATGGTTGTATTTAATACCACTTGGTGGTTTTGTGTGAGCTTGTTTCTATAAAAGAAACACATGGGTAGTTGTCTAAGGTTGGATGGTTGGGTAGTTGGCTTTTGTTAGCATTTGTGAGGGTTGAAGCATGTCATGGGATACATGGTTACATGCTTGTTCACATGGAGTGTTTGTCAAGGGCTTGATGTTTCAAGGGTATTCATGGAGGCTTTGAAGATGTATTGTAGTCTTTATTGCTGAATAATAAATAAATTATGGATATTTTTGGAGGCTAGATTTTTCCCTCTTGAGGGTTTTCCTAGGGTATATATTGTGTCATCTTCGAGGGTACGTTGTCTATTCTTTTGCATATATGTTTTGAATACTTGTTTGCATAGATTTTTTTATTTGGATTATGTGAAGTTTATCTTGGGTGGATGCATATTTCCTTTCAATATTTAATGATATGAACCTAAAACCTTAGGTTTAAGTATGTGACTTCCTAAATAAATTGTTATAATTTCTTTTAAGTAAATATACTTTTAAGAGACAAAATTAAGGTGCTCAAAAACTATATCATCTCCCCTATTACTCAATCATACACACAATAAATAAATAAATACAAAGATTCAATATTACAAAAAAAAATATTGAAGAAATCCCTTATTCTTCTTTCAAACTAGGTTCTCTTTAGTGGATAGATAGGCACCATGGTTGTGGATTTATTGGAAAATAGTATGAATTTTTTGTGATTATTTGCTAATTCTATCAAATTAATATGATGAACTCCTCAAAAATTATATGAATTCATGTGAGATCACTTCATAGTTGTCTTCAACATGAAAATTGATTCGAGTTTAATGCAATCTTCAAATGAAAGATTGTATATATGGCATCATTCCAATGAATTCAACAAGATCCATTTTGGAATCATTTTGAACTAGTAGATGGAATCAATCCAATAGAAATTGGTTGTTTATTAGCTTCAAACATAAAATTGTATAATAATATAGAAACTTGGAGGGAAGAGGGAATAACAACAAAGGGAACTTGTATTTATTTCTTACACAAGATACTTCAATACATAGTTCATGCCGTAAAGTTTGTAACATAAGAACCATTGGCAACATTTTCCACTTCATGATAATTGAATCAAATTTGTAATGGATGAATTAATTGATAAGTTCAAAGTAAATCTTGTGACCTAAGGTTTCTCATTGGTTCTTGGTATTGATTACGCATAGTATTTTTCCCCCATCATCCACTTGACTCTTGCTATTATTCCAATCCATGGTTGGATTGTACATTAGGTGGAAGTGAAGAGTGTATTTCATCATAGGGACCGATAGGAGGATATTTACATGGAACAACAACATGGATTAATTTAGGATTATTCATGGGTTTGTAGATTGAGGAAGTTTTTGTATGGACTCAAGAAGAGCCCGTGAGCTTGGTGTACCAAGATGGACTTCCATCTTCTCTCTATTGGGTTCTCTATATGCCACTTATATTTGAATGTCTACATTGAGGATGTTTTTTTTCCTTGGCTCTCTATGTTGATGATTTAATTTTCATAGGGAGCACCTCACCCATCATCACCAATATGAAGACTAAAATTTGAATGATAGATTTACCCTGGCCAAATTTGGTTTTTTGCACTACTTTCTTAGGATCAAGATCACTCAAAATTACCTAGGGAACTATCATGCCTAGCCTAATTATTCTCTTGATATTATAACATGTTTTCATATGACTGAATGTAAGCTTGCACTAACTCCCTTTTTTGTATAGAGTCAATCTTAAGATGAAGTGGTTCACATCACTTGTTGATGTTACTTTTCATTGTCAACTTTTTGCTAGCCTCATCTACTTGTCTCATACATGCCTTGAAATTTCCTTTATAATTTTCATATTTTCACACTTCTTGATGGAGCCACATGAGATTTATTGGAAATTCGACTAACACATTTTACACTACATACAAAGAACTCATAGTTATGGGTTTCTTTATGTAATAGGCATAGGTTTAGATTTGACTGCAAACAAAAAAGATGATTGGGTTGATTATTTTATGAAAAAAAATCCACATCTAGCTAAAATTTTCACCTTGGTTCCAGTCCCACTTCCTACTAGAGAAAGAATCAACATGTCATTGTTCTTTCTTTAACTAAGGTTGAGTATTATGAGGATATTATTGCCACCGCTAAGGCTATTTGGCTTTAGAATATCATTACTAATTTTTTCTTCACTTTTTAGAATCCATCAACCATTTATTGTGACAACCAAAGTGCTATTCAAATCTCAACCGATCATTAGCAAATCAAACACTTTGAGATACACATAGATTTTCTCAAGGAGTTGGTTTAAGAGAAGCTCATTGAATTGCACTATTGTTTGGAAATAGAGTAGATTGTAGATATCTTCACTAAAATCTTTCACTAAGATCAAGTACATCCATCTTCAAGCTCCCTTGGGGGTTCAATAAATTTCTTCAAGGGAGGTCATTTAGCCCTTCTTGTCTTTCCCTCTCGTGAGGGAGAGTTTTTCCCACTTGGTGTCCTCTTTTATTTTGAGGGGACCTTTGTACATGAGTGATTTATTAAAAATTATTGCTAGGAATCATATTCAAGTTTTTTCCTTATCCCTAAGTTGCACTTAAGGGTGGGGGTGTTAGAGTGAACAAATTATATTTCCTAACTATTTTATTTTCTAGCTAGAATTCTCCACTTAGGTCCATTTCACACTAGGTTAAATTTAGTTAAGAATATTTTCACTTCATCCCACATTCATTGTGTTTTACTTTCCTAGGTGTTATATTCTATATATACTTATTTATTGCTCATATATTGTAAACAGACTCTCAAGCTTGTATGCTTTGCATTCTTATTGATTAAAATATAATTTATTCTATTATTTTCTTTTTTTTCTACTTTCCTTCAATCATTCACATTCTAGGTGGCTTAATAGCTAAATATTACACCTAGAAAAACTCTTTCAATAAAATCTTAACCTTCAAAGTAGTGAATCCAATGTATTCCCAAACAATTCAATACAATTATAATACAATATCATGCTTCATTCCTTCCATGCATATCAACACTAAAATGTAATACAAAAAATATTTTATCCATAAGTAATATTTAAACCATTATAGTCCCAATGTACATGCTAGGGTAAATGCATGGAAATAGAATACAAAAGGGGTTAAAAAATGGTCACCTTTTTTTTGTTGAAATCAACTAAACTTGAACTTGGAAGAGTAATTTAAAATGTATGCACTCAAATTTTGGATATATGACAAGAACAAGAATTGTAGTACTTTGAATCTAGTTTTTACGTTACTAATGTTTTCAAAAAATAGTTAAGATCGATAAGGTGAACTTTTGTGCACACAAAAAAGTGTTCTTATTTTCTTAGTAAAACATAACATAGTGTTTGGTGTGCACTCTATTGGGATTAAGACCTATGTCTCAACCCTTTGATTCCTAGCATTAATTTTGGGATAAAATTTTATGCAAATATTGATATATCATAAGTTTAAAACATTAATAGTTGATAAATCACTTTGTGTGACCTGACGGTAAGTTGGCGACAGGTTGGCTTCTTACAAGTTTGGTGATTCCTACTCTTATGGAAGTTGACACCCACTTTCAAAAGTCAATATTGGAAATTTCTATTTGCAAGGGGACTTGTGTATGGATGTAGTTTTTATTCCTAGTTGATTCAACTTGGAGTGTGGACAACTAGATTTTTGACAGATGCTTTTTTTGCATGTGCATGTTGCATGCTTTTGCATGTAGTGTATTTCATATTGCATGTTCATGTATGGATGTGGGTTTAATGAAACTTCTATCCTAAGCACTGTATACTCTATAGATACAAGTGTTTCTCTAGAGGAATGTAGAGAGAGAGAGTTATTTTTTGTAGGGGTTATGCTATTGGATTTTCTCCAAGAGAGTAAGATGTAATCTCCTAGTTCAGGCTATGATTCTGCAATTGTATTGTAACAATTTTGTAATGGATAGATAAATTGGTTTGAGCCTACATGACCATAGAATCTTTAATTGTATTGTAACTAGTTTTGTTGTTGGTAATACAATTGATTTATGTTGTTGGAGTGTGGTGTTTTATACCCAAAAGGGTTTTCTATAATGTCCCCTTCTCACTCATAGTCAATCTAAGTTTCCATTAGCCTATTCATATTCCCGTAGGCTAAGAGGATGTTGGTTAGGGAAATTTGGTGACTTGAGATGAGTTTTTCTGGATTTTCTAGGTAATTTCCAATGGTGACGTCTATTTTTAGTAATTTACTATCTTCATTAAACTTACTATTTTTAGTAAGTTTTGATTGAGCTTCATTTGGGCCAGTTTGGATTTTTGGCTCACTTACTATTTTTAGTAAGTGCTATATTTAGTAACTAGTCTCAGCTCCTATTTATTAGCTCAATGTAGAGTTTCCATTTCCGGCAAGGGTGAGTTCTCTCAGTGGTTTGAATTATTATTTTTTTATTTTATCACTTAAGTTAATAAAGTTGCTATATTTATTAAGTGAGAATAAGCATGGGTTATAAAAGACCCCCTTGGCCTAGTTGAGAAAAATGTACTTTATGTTGGACGCCTAGAATGAAAGTTTATTTCATAAAATTAAGGCTTATTATCTACCCCCAAAAGTGGATGCCCCTTTGGGAAATATTTGATGATATTTTAAAATGTTAAAGTGAAATGTTCTAGAGCAAGGTTGGGTGTGGGGTTTCAAATGGAAAAGTGTTTTGAAATGGAGGTTTCCCTAATGCTTCCCTCTTCTTCTATTTAATCACCTTTTGAGCTCTCATTTGAATATGTGAACTTTGGCAACTTAAGGAGACTCTATTGGATTTTATCTAGGATTTGAATACCGTTGGTTGAGGACAAAAATCCTCATCTCTAGTTGTTGGTTTCAATGGTGAGAGACCCACCCTAGCTGGTCGGTGCTTGGTTTTAAATTTTTACGGTGTTTATCTTGTTGGTTGAGCATTTTGGTGTTGGAAAAATGAAGATTTTCACAATTTTTTGAGTCGGGTTTGGAGCTTGGTTTTTGGTGTGTGGGTTTCATAACTTTGGTGTGATTTTACATCTACTTTTTCTCTTTTTGAGATGTTATACAAATTCTAGAGGTTTGGAAACCACATTTTCTAAGCAACTAGAAAGTACCATATAGAGCATATCTTTGTGGTGGAGACTCCTTTTGGGCATTCTTTCATTGGCTTCTACTTGGTTGGTTGTCCCTTTTGAGATACTTGTTGGTATTTTATGGTGAATATGTGATTTATTGGAGCCAATATCCCTCTTTGGTATTAGTGCCACTTTCATAGGGTTTGGACAACAACCATTAAATTCTATTTAGCAATTTCCATGGTAAAAATATTTTGCTAATAGTGTATGATCAAGTATGATTTAAGATTAGATTTTTTATTTATTTTTATTGAGTTGCAATGAAATAATGTTTAATGTAATTCCATCTTATTTTCCTTTCATATTTATGAATATATCAATGTATGTGCTTAATGTGATGAATGGACAAAAAATGTAAAACCCTTCTACATCTTTTATCTTATTCTGAAAACAATACACACAAAAGAAAAAAATCAAGGGCATACATTACAATGGTATTAGAGCACAAAAAATTCATGTCAACTAGTGGGTAATGCATTTCTATGAGCATTAGTGATAGAGAGATAAGATACCTTGAAAGGTTAAGAAAGCGTGAAGAGGATTTGTGGGAGCATTAGCCTTAAGAGAGGGAAGAACAACACTTTCAAACACACTTAGTAGGATCAGAAAGGTTTAAAAATATGGGTGAAAGAGATGAAAAATAAAATGTTGAACTAGATTGGATGATGCTTATCTTAAATGTTGTGGTTAGGTGACACCAAGAAAGCAAACAATATCTAGCATAGTTGGTTGAGGGGTTGATTCAATTGGGAGTCAATAACAAAGGAAACATTTAGAGCCCCATCTCATACCACTAAACTAGTCCAGCCCGACAAACGAAGACTTAATGAGTTTTTTGCAAACGAGGACTAATTTAGAATCGGGTAGCTGGACTACCATCTGAGGGTGAGGGATGGCACCCATAGTTCGGTTATCGTTTATCCGGCCAGAAAGAAGGATTGTTCGGAGCAGCTTATCGACACAATAGAGCAGTCATGGCTAGACCTATCATGCATGTTTTTACATCTAATTTTACTCTATTTTGAGATGTGATACAAATTATAGAGGTCTAGAAACTACATTTTCTAAGCAACTAGAAAGTACCAAATAGAGCATATACTTGTGCTACATTGGAGACTCCTTTTGGACATTCTTTCATTGGCTTCTACTTGGCTAGTTGTTCCTTTTGAGATACTTGTTGGTATTTTATGGTGAATATGTGATTTATTGGAGCCAATATCCCTCTTTGGGATTAGCATCACTTTCATAGGGTCTAGAAAAAAACCATTAAATTCTATTTAGTAGTTTCCATGGTGAAAATATGTTGCTAATAGTGTATTATCAGGTATGATTTAAGATTAGAAGTTTTTTTTTTTTTTTTATTGAGTTGCAATGACATAATGTTTAATGTAATTCCATCTTATTTTCCTTGCATATTTATGAATATAAAATGTATGTGCTTAATGTGATGAATGGACAAAAAATGTAAAACCCTTCTACATCTTTTGTCTTATTCTGAAAAAATACACACAAAAGAAAAAAAATCAAGGGAATACATTATAGAGATATCAGAGCACAAAACATTAATGTAAAATAGTGGGTAATGCATTTCTATGAGCATCAGTGATAGAGAGATAAGATACCTCGAAAGGTTAAGAAAGTGTGAAGAGGATTTGTGGGAGCATTGGCCTTTAGAGAGGGAAGAAAAACACTTTGAAACACACTTAGTAGGATCAAAAAGTTTTGAAAATATGGGTGAAAGGGTTGAAAGAGAAAATGTTGAACCATATCATATGATGCTTCTCTTAGATGTTGTGGTTAGGTGGCACCAAGAAACCAATCAACATCTAGCACAGTTGGTTGAGGGGTTGAATTGATTGGGAGTCAACAACGTAGCCAAAAAAGGTAATAATGGGAAGGGAAATGATATGGGTCAATGTGGAGCAGCTAATCGACATAATAGAGCAGTTATGTATAGAACTATCATGCATGTTTTTCCACCAAGAGTGGAAGCACAACCTAATCAGGAGCTCATATTGATTGAGATGCATGATCAGTTTAGATAGGATTGGATTGATGTAGGTCCTATATTTTAGCATGTCATATATCTATGTGATTATATAGATCTCAAGATGAGGCATATGCCCAATAGGGGAAACAAAGAGCATTATAATGACTTGCAAATAAAATTTGGAAAACTTAGTCTCCCTTAGGATCTAGTAAAACTTCAGCGAGAGCTTGGGTCTAGAAGGTGGACACATACTTGAATCTTAATCCCATGCTTGAAGAAGAGTCCATTAAATAAGCTTTTATTCACTTAGATGGAGTTGCACATGAGTGGTGGCATCATGGAATGGTTACAATGTGTCATTCTCAGATTAATTCTTACGTAGAGTTTACCGAGAACTCATAGAGAGATTTGATAAAAAAAAGACCATGAACTTCATTTTAAGGAGTTGGCACAACTAAAATAGTGGGGTTCAGTGGATGCTTATTTTGTTGATTTTTAGAGGTTGTCAATTTTGGTGATAGATATATGCGAGAGGAGGATCATTGTTCTCTTTATAAATGGGTTATTTGATTCTCAACCCACCTTCTCTACAAGAGGTAATCAAGAAGGCTAGAGACATGGAATCTGCCACCTCCAAGAGTGGATTTTAGTCCAAGGGCTTTTGGCATAATAAGGACAAATATAAAAAAACATTTCTCAAAGGACTCTGAACAACCAAATAAATCAGTCACAAGGATTGATAGTGAAACACTTAATGACTTGAGGAAGAAGAATTTGTGTTTCACATGTAAAGAACCTTGGGATCCAGGACATGGGTGTGCTACAAAGGGGGAGGTGTATCGAATAGAGTACTATTTAGTAGAGTAAATTAAATCAAAAAAATTAGACCAACAGTCTCATTTAGAGGAAAATGAATAGGAAGACAGCCTTGAAGAGGTTGGAAAGAAAGAGAGGAAATATGGAAGCTTTCCCAATTACATAGTTTCCAAAAAAATGAGTCCTTATGCATTAGAGGAGTACTTAATAGGAAAAAGTTAGTGGAATTGATTGACACAATAGCCACACATAATTTTATTGATGAGGGGATGGTTACATACAGGGGACTTCAAACTCAGGAGGTAGCTGGACTTCAGGTGATGGTTGTTGATGGGTTTACGATCATTTGCACTAGGATGGTTCCACAACTGAGTTTGTAGTTAGGGAGTTATGTAGTCAATGATGAATTATATGTGGTGAGTATTGGTGATACAGATGCAATGATGCCTAGGAATACAGTGGCTTCGATCTCTTGGAGAGCTCACCCTTAATTTTTTCAGACTATGGACCTAAAATTTAGATCAAAGGGTAGGAGTGTGATATTGAGAGGTATGTCAATTGGAGGACTTTGAGTGGTCTCTTTCAAATGTATGGAGAGGTTATTTAGACGTTATGAAATTGAGTGGGCAACAAAGTGTGTGGTTATGCTTACGGTTACAAAGGAGGTGAAGAGATCCTATCCACCAGACATTCAAGCTTTACTTTCCAAATGAAGCAAAGTATTTAGTAGTATTCCTCCACGGAGGCCTCTTGATAGAGGCATTGAGAATGTGATTGAGCTAGAGGAGGGAGCCAAACCTGTAATCACCACAACCTACAGGTATCCCAAGTGACATAAGGATGAGATAGAAAAATCTATTAAGGAACTTTTGGAGACGAGACACATTAGACTGAGTAAGAGTCCATTTTCTTCTCTAGTAATGTTAGTGAAGAAGAATGGGACCATTCACATGTGTTTTGAATACAAGTAATTGAATAAGAAAAAAATAAAAAATGGTACCCCATTCCACACATAGACAAGCTCATTGATGAGTTGCATGGAGTAGCCTATTTCTCCAAAATAGACTTGATATCGGGTTATCATCAGATTAGGGTTAGAGAGGTAGAAAATATTGTATTCAAATTCCACTTTGGTCATTATGAGTTTCTTGTCACACCTTTTAGTTTGGAAAATACACTAGCTACTATCCAATCTTGCACGAATAGGGTGTTCAGTAAACAAATGCATAAGTTTGTGTTGACTTTCTTTGATGACATCTTCATTTTCAGAAAATCATGGGAAGAGCACTTGAGGCACTTGGATGAGGTGTTGGGAGTTCTTGAGAGTGATTCTCTATTTTTTAAGGATTCCAAGTGTGAGTTTGAGATGACTGAATTATTATATCTTGGGCTCATAATTAGTTCTAATGGAGTTCGTGTTGATCCTAAGAAAATTAAGGTGATACTTGATTGGCCTCCACCCACTAGTCTCACTCAGCTGAAGAGGTTTTTTGGTTTGTGTGGGTTCTATAAGATGTTTGTCAAATCTTTTTCATAGGCTGCTTCCCCACTTATTTATTTGACTAAAAAGGGGGCCTTCACTTGGTCTAAAACAACATAGAAATATTTTGATTAGTTCAAAAAATTGATGAGTTCATGTCTTGTATTGGCTATTCAAATTTTTCTAAACCATTTGACCTCTAATGTGAGCTTCAAGAGATGGTATTGGGGCCATCCTCATTCAAAAAAAACATCTGATTGCATATGAGAGTAGGAATTTGAGAGGAATGAGAGAAGTTACTCCATCTATGACAAATAGATGTTAGAAATAATGTATTCTTTCTAGACAAATACAGGAAATACCTTGTTGGAGGGAGGTTTATTGTTATAACTGATCATAATAGTCTAAAATATTTCTTAAATTAGAAGGGTCTAAGTGAAAGGCATCATAAGTTGGTTGGTAAACTCCAAGCCTATGAATTTGACATTGAATATTTCAAAGGGAAGAGGAATATAGTGGTTGATGCATTTTCTAGGAGACCTCATTTATGTTCATTTTTTGAGACAACAATAGATTGGAAGGAAAAAATTCAAGCTAATTATGCTAAGAATGCCCTTGCCAATAACATCTTAGATGTGACCTCGCAGGATGACATGTACAAGGTAAGGGATGGTTTGATTTTCTATAAGGATAGGATAATGTTGGTTCCTAAATCCAAGATGGGAGAGAATTTTTTTATGACTTTTCATACCACTCCAAAGGCTAGTCATCTTGGTTTTTACAAAACACATAGGTAGATCCATGAGAGGTTCTCATGGAAGGGAATGAAGGAAGACATTACTAGGTATGTTCATGAGTGCCAAGTGTGCCAACAGAATAAAAATGAGCATACTTACCCCACTGGTCTACTACACCCTTTACCCATTCCTACTTAGAAGTGGGAAAGTGTCTCAATGGATTTCATCAAAGGGATTCCCAAGGTGTAATGGAAGGATTGTATCTATTTTTCGGTGGATTTTTTGACCAATTTTTCTCACCTTATTTGTTATTTTAGTAGGGTATAGAACATTATAGGTGCTAGATTTTGTTAGAATCAAACATGCTCTAATACCATAGTAGAATTGGCTATGGATGCCAAGATCTATGGACCAAATGGAAAGCACAAAGAAGAGAGAAAATAATATGACAAGAATAAACTGTATTAAATGTCAATATGATATGATATCAATGTGTGTCCAAATGTAGTAGAGACCCCTTGGTTATATAGCCAAGGTGAGAACATATGAGTGCATAAGATTATGACTTATGACATGAGACAACAATGAAAAGCTATCACTCCACCTAAAGTGGAAAGTGATAATGTGATAACCACCACAAATAGTGGATCTCCCACAAAAGGTGGAAACCTAATCACATGATATGTTCATGAAAGGTGGAGGTGATAAAGTAATAAGAAGATAAGTCCACCAAAGGTGGAAATTCTCCAACAACTCTTATGTGGTCCCTAAGTAAACTTAACTAAGGTGTAATTATGACCTAGGACAAGGTACATAACATTTAATTACACCAACACCCCCCCTTAAGTGCAACTTAGGGAGAATGTACACAAATGCAAACAATGCAAGATGGGTCCCGACAACTAGGCCATGTTAGGTACCCATGTACAAATGCAATGCAATATCTCAAAAATGGAGAAAAGAAGAAAACCCAGTGGGACAAAACTCCTCCCCAAAAGAGAGATGAAATACAAAATAGAAATGCTCTCAATGATGCATGAGAAGGTAAAAACCCTATGTGAGGAAAAATACCCCCCCATAAGAGAGAAGTAGAAGAGAGACAAGGTAGCCCCCCCTCAATGAGATAACCTGTTGCAAGAGAAACACTAGAAGTACACTATGGAGTAACACTAGAATCCTCAATCTGACAAGCAAGGAAAGATACTTCTATTTGCTACTGAAACCATATGCGAGTCACTGATTGACTCAAGGTGGAATCAAGATAAAGCAACAACAAACCCGATGCCAAGGAGCACTGGAAAAATCACAAACTGGAACAAATCTAGAATCCATGAAGCAACAGTAGATGAATAAATGATGCCCCCCATAAGAGGGAATAATATGGTGAAAAAATATGGAAGCTATGTGTATCTCGATGCTAATGCCAAATTGTGGCTAAAACTAATCCATAGGAGCAAGTACCATGAAGATTCTGGAACATTAACCATCAAATAAATGGCCCTCAAACTGAGATGTGACCCGATGTGAATCTAATGTGATTCAGGATCATTAACCATAGGCTCTCAATATGTAATGTGAACCGATACGAACCAACAATGTGCCAAGTTATGAGCAAGATGTGGCCAAAAGAAACAACAAAATCCAGATACAACTCATGCGAGTTTTCATCAATATGAAGATGAGATCAAAGTGCAACTACACTCTAATCAGATTATTATGCAAGAAGCCCCCTCGATGGAACTTTATGTTTAAGTTCATTTATTACAATACCCCATGATTGTAAAAGGAGAACATGCAAAACATGCATAAAACAAAGAGAAAATGCAAACCTAATGCATACAAAAAAGGAAATAGTTCATGCAGTAATGAATGTTCACATCTACCTCCATGATGAAAAATAACCTCAAATTTGTGTAGATGACCAAATCTGATAAAATGGCCTACACCATTGTGAAGTGCTCGAAACTAGCTTTCCGTTGATATCTCGTTTGCCAAAAATGAACACCGTAGCCAAAAGTTATGAATTTTTCAAAAAACTGAATTTAGCTTGCAGGAAACGAGCTTTCTAGCAAAAATGTTTTGTTCTATTTTGATTTCTAGAAAATCTACTCTATGTTTGTAGACAAAAATAAAAACCCAAAAATATTTTGATGCTAGAAACAAAACCGAGAAATCATTTTTTGATCCAACAAGCAGAAGATGAGAAAAAAAATTATTTATTTTTTGACCTTCAACTAGGAGAAAAATGACGCACGCCATTTTTTCGACAGTTTTTTTCTCCAGATTTGTGTAAGATATGCATAATCTAAAAGATATCTAGTTCAGATTTTGACCCTACCTACAAAACCCAGAAATCATTTTTCCTGCAAATGAGCGAAAGCTAGATTTTTTAAGCAAAAATGATGACGGCTCCAGTAAAAAATGATTTTCAACAAACCCTTGTTTGTTAAAAATGCAAATGGTGATCAAATTGAATGAACCGAAAACCAAATATGACTTTCTTGAGCCTTCTGGATGCAATGGTGAGCTCAAATTTGCACTAGCAAGCTCCAATATGAACCTACAATAAAAAAATAAAAAATGGAACCTCCCCAAATCTGGTACCTCTCTTCAGAAAAAGACTCTCCAATGGCACCCAACCCACTCTGATACCATGTTAGAATTGGCTATGGATGCCAAGATCTATGGACCAAATGGAAAGCACAAAGAAGAGAGAAAATAATATGACAAGAATAAACTGTATTCAATGTCAATATGATATGATATCAATGTGTGTCCAAATGTAGTAGATACCCCTTGGTTAAATAGCGAAGGTGAGAAAATAGGAGTGCATAAGATTATGAAAAGTGTCATAATCTTATGACGTGAGACAACAATGAAAATCTATCACTCCACCTAAAGTGGAAAGTGATAATGTGATAACCACCACAAATAGTGGATCTCCCACAAAAGGTAGAAACCTAATCACATGATATGTCCATGAAAGGTGGAGGTGATAAAGTAATAAGAAGATAAGTCTACCAAAGGTGGAAATTCTCCAACAACTCTTATGTGGTCCCTAAGTAAAATTAACTAAGGTGTAATTATGACCTAGGACAAGGTACAAAACATCCAACAAATTTGTTAAGATAGTTACCACCCCCAAACTAATGGACAAACTAAGATACTTAACAAATGGGTGGAAGGATACCTATGCAATTATGTTTCATGGCAATAGAAAGTGTGGGTTAAATTGTTGCACTTGGGGGAGTTTTACTACAACTCCACATTTCACATGTCTATCAGGATGTCTCCTTTCATGGATTTATATGGCTACGGTGCAGGAGCACCTATTTGATTTCTTGCCTCCATGAGGCCATTTGTAAATAGTTGCTCTATTTTATGTATTGGGTCATATAATAAGGTTTATAAAACCATTTTATAGGTGTTTGAGTCTTAGGAAGTAATATTTGAAGTCATTTGTCAAATAATGTTTAAAGTTGTTCCATATTGTAAAAATTGTAAAAGTTGCTCAAGAAAGTTGTCAAGCAACTTGTCAAAAGTGTCATTAAGGTGTTTTGTCAACAAACTAACTAAAAGGTGGTTGAAAATAGTTGGTTTTGGTTGTAAATGTATAAGTACACCCTCCAAAACTCGAATTGGAGAGGTTGGAGACATTATTTGTGAAGTTTGATGAATGGCAACCTCAAGTTTGTGTGCATTTTCTGATTTTACATTGTTTCCAGGTTGAAGTTGTGGTTTGTACGGCCTGGTATGTACTCAAATAATGGAGTATCATATATGGATGGAAATATCTTTGTTTCTAGTTTCCAATTCTTTTTGTCTCATTCAATGCTATTGAGTTTTGTGGAAGATATGATTATTTTGGTGAGACTGCCTATTTTAACAATATTGTGCAAGAATTTACAGTCTGAAAGAATGTGATGGTACGGATTTTAAAGTATATATTTTGGGTTTGAAACCAATTTTATGTTGTTCCTATATGAATCTAATTTCATTTTCTTCAAGTCTCATCAAATTTCATTAAGATTTGAATAAGTTATGATCATTTTAGTGAGGGCAGGTTTGAACCCTGTCTAGGGTTTGCAGTTTTGGGAAAAATGAAATAACTTCTTTTGGGCTACCATGGTTATGTTTCCAATGTGACATAGAATGAATAATAGAATGTGTTATACAAATATTGATTTGGATTAATTTTGAAGGATTGTGAGATATGTTGTTGAATCCTCCTAACTCTGCATCAGATTGGTATCAGAGCTCAGCAAAAGGTCTGGGCTGAGAAAGAAATTGGTTTTGGTATTGTGGTTTTGTAGTTGTGTTTTGGTTGGTTGCAGGTTATGTGAGAACCTGATTGCTGCCATTGAGAAGGCAGAGAGAAAAGTGAGTTGTGAGCAAGGAGATACTTGCTGAGACCATCTATAAAAGATGGAGAACTTGAGAAGGCATTTGCAGGCAGAGGAGGAGAGAAAGAAGAGAAAAAGACAAGCAAAGATGGATAGGGAAATTGCTGAGTTGAAGCAAGAAATGAAGAGGTTGGATAAAGAGTTCCAAGAATCTATGAAGAGGATAGAACAAATGATGAAAAAAGAGACAAGTTGGAATTTGAAATTGAAAAGGAAGATGGTTTGGCCTATAAAGAATATTGTGAAAAGAAGAAGAAACGAGAAGATGAAAGAGGAAGAAGAAGCATATGAAGATGCACATGAAGAATTCCTAGATGAAGACAAAGATGTTCCTAAGCATGAAGATGAAGAAGGTAAATTTATTGCAGACATTCCAAGGCAAGAAGGTGAAGGTATTACTGAGATAAGAAACCTAATTTCAAGACTTGAAGATGTTGAGTTGGTTAAGGGAATGATCATGGATGAATTGGTCATAGAGGTTTGCAAAAGATTGATGAATGATGGAGGTATTATGGTAGAAAGTTTGTTTCATTTCATTATGTTACTAATGCTTTGGACAAAGAATAATTTTCAGGTTGAAAATACAAAGTACAAAGTGAAAAGGAATTGGATGATCAAGAAGAATACAATTCAAAGGGGCTTGAATTCTTTTGCCCTCGGGAGTTTGGTGTAGGAGCACCTATTTGATTTCTTGCCTCCATGAGGCCATTTGTAAATAGTTGCTCTATTTTATGTATTGGGTCATATAATAAGGTTTATAAAACCATTTTATAGGTGTTTGAGTCTTAGGAAGTAATATTTGAAGTCATTTGTCAAATAATGTTTAAAGTTGTTCCATATTGTAAAAATTGTAAAAGTTGCTCAAGAAAGTTGTCAAGCAACTTGTCAAAAGTGTCATTAAGGTGTTTTGTCAACAAAATAACTAAAAGGTGGTTGAAAATAGTTGGTTTTGGTTGTAAATGTATAATTACACCCTCCAAAACTCGAATTGGAGAGGTTGGAGACATTATTTGTGAAGTTTGATGAATGGCAACCTCAAGTTTGTGTGCATTTTCTGATTTTACATTGTTTTCAGGTTGAAGTTGTGGTTTGTACGGCCTGGTATGTACTCAAATAATGGATTATCATATATGGATGGAAAGATATTTGTTTCTAGTTTCCAATTCTTTTTGTCTCATTCAATTTTATTGAGTTTTGTGGAAGATATGATTATTTTGGTGAGACTGCCTATTTTAACAATATTGTGCAGAATTTACAGTCTAAAAGAATGTGATGGTACGGATTTTAAAGTATATATTTTGGGTTTGAAACCAATTTTATGTTGTTCCTGTATGAATCTACTTTCATTTTCTTCAAGTCTCATCAAATTTAATTAATATTTGAATAAGTTATGATCATTTTAGTGAGGGCAGGTTTGAACCCTGTCTAGGGTTTGCAGTTTTGGGGAAAATGAAATAACTTCTTTTGGGCTACCATGGTTATGTTTCCAATGTGACATAGAATGAATAATAGAATGTGTTATACAAAGATTGATTTGGATTAATTTTGAAGGATTGTGAGATATGTTGTTGAATCCTCCTAACTCTGCATCAGGCTATGAAGCTCCCAACTTTATTGATTTTCTATTTGGAGATTGTAGAGTGTCTAGAGCCAAGGATTTATTGTAGAAAAGTTAGGATATCATGAGATCATTGAGGGATAACATACAACATGCACATAGTCAATATAATTTTTATGTTGATAAGTACTATATTGAGTAGGAATTTGAGATAGGAGACATGATTTATGTGAGATTACAGCTTGATAGATAGCCCACTCTCAAGAAGAGTGAGTTAGATAAACTGAAGCCACTCTTCTATGGTTCGTTTAGAGTCACCAAGAGAGTCGAGGAGGAGGCTTATGATCTTGAGCTACTTGAGGGTAGTAAGGTGCATAAATTTTTCCATTTGTCACACTTTAAGAAGACACTTGGCCATAATGTGACTCCTTCAATAGAGTTGCTTCCATTGGATGAGGATCGAAAAGTAATACTTATTCCAGAGGTAGTGATTGATTTCAAAGAGCGTACTATTATGAAGATGGTTATTGTAGAGTGTTTGGTGAAGTAGATGAATTTTCCAGTAGAGGATGTTACATGAGAGAGTAAGCAGATTTTATAGCTCATCTTGAGTTGTGATTGTTTGAGGACAAGCGATTTTGGGGAGGGAGGACTATAATTTCCTCTTCTCACTCATAGCTAACATGAGTTTCCATTAACCTATTCTTGTTCCCGTAGGCTAAGAGGATGTTGGTTAGGGAACTTTGGTGAACTAAGATGAGTTTTCTAGGTTTTTCTGGGTAATTTCTAGTGGTGACAACTATTTTTAGTAAACTTTATTATTTTTAGTAATCTACTATCTTCAGTAAACTAAGCTATTTTTAGCAAGTTTCAATTGAGCTTCATTTGGGCCAGTTTGGAGTTTTGGCTCACTTACTATTTTTAGTAAGTGTTATATTTAATAACCAATCTTGACTCTTATTCAACAGCTTAATGCAAAGTTTCCATTTTTGGCAAGGGTGAGTTCTCTTAATGGTCTGAGTTATTATTTGTTTCTTCATCACTTAAGTTAATAAAGTTGTTATTTTAATTAAGTCAGAATAAGAATGGGTTATAAAAGACCCCCTTGGCCTAGTTGAATAATTTTGTTTTAAAAGAGGGGACAATGTACTTTATGTTGGATGCCTAGAGAATGAAGGTTTATTTCATAAACTTAAGGCTTATATGTGCCCCCAAAAGTGGACGCCCTTTAGGAAATATTTGATGATATTTTAAAATGTTAAAGTGAAATGTTGGAAAGAAAGCTTGGGCATGGGTTTTTGGAGAGAAAAGTGTTTTCAAATGGAAGTTTCCCTAATCCCTCCCTCTTCTATTTAATCATCGTTTGATCTCTCATTTGGATATGTGAGCTTTGGCAACTTAAGGAGACTCGACTAGATTTTATCTAGGATTTGAATACCACTAGTTGAGGGCAAAAACCCTCATCTCTAGTTGTTGGTTTTAGTGGTGAGAGATCCACCCTAGATTTTTGGTGCTTGTTTTTGAAGTTTATAATGTTTATCTTGTTGGTTGAGCATTTTGGCATTGGAAAAATGAAGATTTTCACAGTTTTTTTAGCTAGGTTTGGACCTTGATTTTTAGTGTGTGGGTTTCATAATTTTGGTGTGAGTTTATAGTTGCTTTAGCTCTTTTTCTAAGGTCAAATACAAAATATAGAGTTCTAAAAACTATATTTTTTTAGCAACCGAAAAGTACCAAACTGGGCATATCTTCATGGTACGTTAGAAACTCCTTTTGGGATTTCTTTCATTGGCTTCTACTTGGTTGGGCATCCCTTTTGATATACTTGTTGGTATTTTATGATGAATATTTGATTTATTGGAGACAATCACCCTCCTTGGGATTAGTGCCACTTTCATAGGGTCTGGAAAACAGGCATGAAATTTTGACCAACACCTTCCATGGTGAAAATATGTTGCTAATGGTGTATTATCATATTTGATTTAAGATTGGAAAACTTGTGATTTTGTTATTAAGTTGCAATGACATAATGTTTAATGTAATTCCATCTTATTTTCCTTGCATATTTATGAATATATCAATGTATGTGCTCAATGTGATGAATGGAAAAATAATGTAAAACCCTTCTACATCTTATGTCTTATTTTGAAAATAATACACACAAAAACAAAAAAATCAAGGAAATACATTAAATTTTCCCCACCTTTATCCGTATTATTTCTCTTCTATCTATTCTTGTGTTCTTTAATTGTGAATTTGCATACCATTATGCTTCTGAAATATTAATGGATTTGAAAACTATATTTCTTTCCTCTAAGGAACAAATGTGATGGAAATTAAACTATATCTATTTTTGCTTTAAGTCATAGTTGTGTAACATAGAAAATTGACACCCTTAACAATTTCACACTATGTCCCCCCCCCCCAAAAAAAAAATTATTGAGCCTAATTGACCTCCTAATGTCCTAAAATTATGTATTTGGAGATCATTTGTACCATTTTTCAATAAATTTCAAGCATTGTATAAATGCATCCAACCCATATGTTGCCCCCAACATTCAATGTCTTGGAAATCTAGGCCAAGACCCATACACCCTTGGGCGTATGGGCCCCTCCTTCTTAGCTAGAAACTATTTTTGGGCATGTTGTTGGTGGCATTTTAACATTCAAATTTTAATTTTCAAGTGTCGGCTTTTAGGATCTAATTTTTGAGAAATTGGATAAATGCTTATAAATACCTAGTCTTTTCACCATTTGAAACTAGAAGAAGCAAGAAGGATAATTTATAAAAAACTTTTTTGTCAAGAGTAGCATTTTCAAATATTTATTGCAGCAATTCAATATCCAAGCATCATATCAAAGTGTGTTCAAGTTCATGTGTTCATATACTATCATTGTTTTGTGAAGGATAACCCATTTTATAGGTCGCTAAAGCATTCATGCAAGCAAGATCTAAATCCTTGAAGTGATGTGCATGACTTCAAACCTTCAAAGAAGCCATTGTAGGGTGGTGAGTTGTATCACTTTGTGATTTCATCATTCCTTCATTTCAATTATTCATTTATCATTGACATTTCCATTGTGTAAGTGGGAGCACTTACACGGGGTTTGATTGAGGCAAGCCCCTAAATGGCCCAAAATTTTCCCTCTCTTTGAATGTTTAGGTTGCAAGTTTGAAGATTATTAAAGGAATATTGAAGAAAAATTTCCCATTCTTGCATTTGAAGCTCTACATCTTGTCAAATCAAATAAACTCATTTACAGAATTATCCGATATCATTCTGACAACTTTACAAGTGACAATGAGAATATCAGATATGTCACTAGAGGACCCCAAAAGTTGAGTAGGACACCCCTACAAGGACTTAGATGCCCTTGGGTGAATAATTCCTCTTATGCACATTGAAACCAACTTTTATGGGTAGGTTCATATCACTATTATTTTTTGGATCCATCTGCAAACTATCATTTCAGTTTGTCAATTGTTGGGATCTTGCAATTTACATATTAAGGAACATAGTCTAATGAGGTTAATCATTCCAAATCATTTTCAATCCCCTAATTGATGTACATCTAGGACTGATTGGCTCACCTTCATGGTTGAAAGTCAATTTATACACCTTGTTGATCTCCATCTCAATGAAACCCTAGGGAAAGTCCTTACATCCTATGGTTCTAAACACTTAGGACCTAGGATCAAACTTTTTCTATGTTTCAATTTGTATGTTCTTGTATAAAAAAAAATGATACTGGAGGCATATACTGGTTCTTGGATGGTTTTTTGGGATATTTTCCCTTCATTTGGTATAAGAGTTAAGATCCATAGTTGCATGTGCTTGCATGTGCAAGTATGTGAGTTGCATGTACTTGCATATGAGTTTCATGTAATTACATGAGCTTGCATTTTTCTTGCATGTGAAGATTCATGGAGTTTAAGGTTCTTGATATTTCTTATGCTGTGATTCCTTAGCTTGAAAAACTTGAGTGAATCCATCTTGAAGGAATTGGCTGATGATTAATCCTTGTTTGAGTGGAAGCTCTATAGTTGATAGTTTTTAGGAGACAACAAGCAGTGTGAAGAATAGTGAAAGATGGAGTGTTTATATTTGATCATGTGATTTCTTGTAATATTAAATTGATCTAGAGCTCTTGTTCAAGATCGTATGATAGCCCTCATGCATGGTGGTTTTCTTCATTTTTTGGTTGCATGCAGAAAATTATCCATATTGGGTGTCTAAGATGGCCCCCTAGTGATATGGAGATAATTGTGTTGTTGTTATCATGGTGTGTTGTGCTTGTACTGGGTGCTTGTTTTATATCTTGGTATTGGAAGGCACTATTTTGTAATCTTGAATGCATGTAGGCTATGAAGTTGATCATTGGATGATCTAAATACTTTGGAATAGCCCCTCTCTCTCTTCAATGCATGTACATGGTGGTGGTGGAGTTTTCCTATAAATAGGATTGGAGTTATAGGACCTCTAATTTCTTAATGAAGGTTGTACTTGCATGGCTCAGAATCATGTTCCTTGGATATGAGGGTTTTATAGGTTTTCTGTTCAAAATCTATGGTGATGCATATTCATGATAATCCATTGTTCTAGATTAATTTTTATATTTTATTTCTGACCTTTGGGTCTTCCAAATAATAAATTGATGTGGATTTTCATGTGTGTTGAAAAAAATGGTGGTTTTGTAGAGTTTACAGAACTAAACAAAACTTGTGGTTATGTAGATTTGCAAATAACTATTTTTGGGTCATGGTCTTTGGATGATTTTGGATGTAAGATAGTTGTAGCTCTACATGCATGCTTTGTGCATGTTTTGAGGAGATATTAGATCTTCTCTGCATGGAGATGCTGGTATGTGATTACTCACTCAACATTTTTGTGGTGAATTCTTGGAGGGTTCCTAGATTGTGGTGCTCGTGTTGTGGTTTTTTTTGGAAAATTGGATCTATCGATGATCTGGTGTTTGAGTCATGAAAATCTCCAGTTATATCTTCTTTGATATCTAGCAATCAGCTATTTACTAGTGTTATGATGGGTTTACATGTAGCAATGATTGGATCTATGAGTTATGTAGTCATGTGGGTTGGCTATCTTTTTAATTATAGTGGGAGAACTCAGATGTGGACTGTCTATATCCATGAGGTTATTTCAGTGTGTTTGAAATTTGTATCAATTGACCTTGTCCATGGTCATTTGTCCACTGGTTTGTTGCTTTGGGATGAGAGGATGGATGGTGTTGAGTACCTAGATAGTTGGTTGTGGGGACCTATATCATGTCTTATCACGATGTCATGGATAGCTTGGATACACTATTTTATGTGAGTTGTTGTGACAATGATGGTGTATTTCCTTGCCTTGTAGATCTTGGTGCCACTTGATATTATTGTCAGATGTACATATGGGTGTGTGGACCTAGAGGATATTCAAATTAGGAGATGGATGAGTCATGATGCTTGGAGAGCTTGATATCACTATTCAGTGGGAGATTTAGTAGTGACTATCGATTCATAACTTTGTGATGGATGATCTTATTTACTATTGTAGATGTTACTAGGAGGAGCTCTTAGATCCTATTGCTGCAAAAGGGTTCTTTTTAATTTGCATGGATACTATTTGAGTACATTGGTCTTGTGCTTGAGAGCTTCATGAGAGTGCAGTGTTTGCAATTGGAGCTTAGCATGGGTTTTATCAATTTTTAGTGCTCATGGATGCATGAAGACATGCATGAGGTTGTATTTCTCTTGAGATAAGAAAATATATTGAGATGGGTA
Organism: Sequoiadendron giganteum; assembly: GCA_007115665.2. Taxonomy (NCBI): domain Eukaryota; kingdom Viridiplantae; phylum Streptophyta; class Pinopsida; order Cupressales; family Cupressaceae; genus Sequoiadendron; species Sequoiadendron giganteum. The sequence goes on along the minus strand of CM021100.1, from coordinate 317,880,888 downwards.
CAATATTAATGAGATCTCAGTAGGAAGTCCAAGGATATTTTCACCTACACATGGGTGTGATTTCATGATAGGCTTGTGGAGAGATTTATCTTGGTCGAGTCATGATGACTTGGATATCTTGGAGGAGCATTCTCATTCCTCACTCTTGGTCTAATATGTAGTTTTTCACTTAAGAGGTGTAGCCCTTTGGTCCTCTCAAGTGTTATGCTTATATTTCATAGATATGGATCTTGAGCTACAGTCAGATGGTGAACTAGAGGATTCATTATGAGATATTTTCAACATGGTTATCTCCCTGAGCATATGATTTGACATTGTGATGTCATTTATGAGGATTTTAGGAGATGGTAGAGGTCTGATTTCCTAATATGGGAAGTGGAATTAGTTCGGTCTTCTCTTGAGAAGCTTACCTCTATGTGATTACATGATGTGTATGTTGTGTTTGATCTTGGAGATTAAATATGATGGGTGTTGTTCAGGATTTTATTTTTGGGTTGTGGAGGAGATCATACTTGACACAATTGAGAATTTAGAGGTGTGTTTAGAAGGAAATCCTACATGTGTATGATGTGCAAGGTTTCTCTCTTTGGTCTTGGTTTTCTTCCTAGATGTTCAGATTCACATGATGTTGTAGTTGATATCATCTGCAAAGATATGGTGTGTTGGCAATTTGGTTGTCATTGATGTCAAGGGAGAGATCATAGAAGAAATAGATCCAGGTCCAGAAGAAGTGATGGAGAATGGTGAAGTCAAGAGAATGTATCTACAAATGTTACAAATTTTCTATATATGTTGTCATGCTATTGCAAAGGTCACTTTCAAAGGTTTATAGAGGAATCTGACTGTAGATTTGACATGGTTTTTTCAAGAAGAGTCAATTGGTATGGTCTATGGGATCAGAGGATGTCAATTTTTCTCAAAAATGATTTAAGACTGCTCTTGGATTGAATTAGGGTTTCTGTTGATAAACCCTAAGTGTTGTAGTCATAGTGTTCATCAGATTTTATGTTTTGGTGTTGACTACTTGCTGGCTATTGCTGGTTTCTTGAGTTAATGATTAAGACACTGAGGTCATTGGTGTGACCAACCCTCTTACCTAGTGTTTTGAGTGCATCTAGTAAAATCCCCTATACAAAATCAATGATGTGTGGTGTAAGGTTGATGATCGGATGACTATCGATGTGGATCTTCACATCAGGATTTAATGTTTACTCCTACCTATGGTTTGCACGATGGACGATGGATCTTGATCAATGGTTGTGATCAAGGCTTGGAGATCGATGGTGCTCACCATATTGGTGTGTTTTTGGTGGGTTCTCATCTTGTCTTGTGGGCTAGTGGGAAATGGTAGTGATTGATTGGAGTATTGATGATCAGGCGATGCACAAAGTATTTTTGGTGGGTGTGGAATCTGCAAGGACATGTGGAAGGATATCACTCGGTCACTTCACACCAGTGTTGTGAAGAAAAATGAAGGACATGATTGGAGATGACCGTTGAATAATGGGAGCTAGTGGAAGTTGACAACCACCATGGATAGTTGGTAGTTGCTCGATGCCCCACTAAGTATTCGGTGGGTCCCAGGCTTAAACCTACTGTATGGTGAGCACATGACACATGAACTGGAAAACAAGTGGCAAGTTTTTGATTATATCATGAGGGTTCTATGCATCGTGATAATATATGATGAAGGCTTATGTAAAAAATGATATACAATGGGTTTAAATACAAAGGATCCTAGATCTACGATGCATATTTGAGCGAGAGTGATTCAATGGTGATCGCTATGTTGACTCACATTGTAAAAATGGAAGGTGAAGTATAAAGTGAAGCTGCAATATGCGTCGACTATAATGTAGATCATATCTACGATGTCATTTAAAAGAAGACAATCTAATGGTGGTGTTTTAAATTGATGATATTGAATGAGGAATGGATGATTGTGGTGAAAAGACCTCAAATCAAAAGCCTGGATTTAAACTCAAAGATCTCAAACGGTTAAGTCTGCATGAATGAGGGTTTTAGATCTGCACCTGAATTTAATTAGCTCACCTATACCTACAACCAATGTAATGAAGATTTGATATGTAGAATGGTATCACAAACAACAACAAACATTGGGATTAGGATCAAATTGAATAAAAAAAGGAATGTATTAAATGCATATATGATTTTAGGGTTTTATAGTAAGTTATATTTGGAAAAATCTTTGTATCTCAATTTAATGAGTGTGAGGCTCAATGCAGAGGTATTGTAATGATGAAGATATTAGGTAAACCTAACTGAATATCAGTACATGGATGAGAATCTCGAGGCAATCACTGAAAGTCAATGTAAGATATACAAAATAGAATATCATTTTTTTCAAAGTGTGGAACAATATGGAAGAGAGGAGAATAGAGTGTGAGAGAGGTGAGTTGTAGAAGACATAGTTCTAAGTGCAAATTGAAGAAGACTATTCTAAGCTTCTTGAGGTGGATAGAGAATGCACTAATAGATAACAGAAAGAGGAAAGCAAAACAAGAGGGGTGTAGAGCATTGTGCAATTGCAAAGTAAGTTGCAACATTTAACTGAGTTCTTGTAATCAAATTGTAATATCTTTAATTGTAAATCTGATTGGTGGGTTCCATCAGATATCTGGGTAGGTGCTTAGATTAGGGAGTGGGTGCTTTCTTGGAGTAGGTTCTCCTAAAACTAGAAGATTGGTGTCTCCTTAGGGTTGGTTCCCTTAAACCTTGTAACTAAATATTTAGCTTGTGAGGTTGGATTAGGACAATAGATCCTAGCAACATTTCTCACTGTGGTTTTTCCCATCTTGGGTTTTCCACACACATCTTGTGTTATGTGATGATTATGTGTTTGCATTTTTATGTTTTTGCATCTTACGATTCAATCTGCACACTAAGGGTTTAAGAAAGTAATCTGCATAGAGGTTTTAAGGGTTGAAATTTTAATATTTATTGATTCAAACCCCTCTCTCAGTAGACTATTGTGTTCCAAAAATTGGTATCAAAGCACTAGGTTCCCTAGGAGAAGCTTAATCAACTTAGGTACGTTCTAGTAAAGTGACCACAATGAATAATTAGGAAGGTTCTTCTACAAACAAGGCAACTCGATTCAATGGATTGGATTATGCTTTTTGGAGCATATTGATGGAGGCATATTTGGGTTCTCTAGGATTTGATGTTTGGGTGTTTTTAAAGAATAATTACATTCCTCCCACTACTCCACCCATTGATGTTGCACGAAATAAGGATTATGAGAATAATGAAAGATAAAAGTATGCCATCATCTGTAGTTTTTCTAGATTATTACTCGACATGTTTATGCTTTACAATACTAACATCATCAGTGATAGGGACAACAAGTTCATCAGCTTTTTTTGGTAGGAGTTGTTCAAACTATGTGGTACCGAGTTGATTCCCAACACTAGTTACCACCCCCAAACTAATGGAAAAACTAAGATAGTTAACAAATGGGTGGAAGGAGACCTACACAATTATGTTTCATGGCAATAGAAAGTGTGGGTTAAATGGTTGCACTTGGGGGAGTTTTACTACAAATCCACATTTCACATGTCTATCATGATGTCTCCTTTCATGGCTTTATATGGCTATGAAGCTCCCAACTTTATTGATTTGCTATTTGGAGATTGTAGAGTGTCTAGAGCCAAGGATTTATTGTAGGAAAGTTAGGATATCATGAGATCATTGAGAGATAACATACAACATGCACATAGTCAATATAATTTTTATGTTGATAAGTACCGTATTGAGCAGGAATTTGAGATAGGAGACATGATTTATGTGAGATTGTAGCCTGATAGATAGCCCACTCTCAAGAAGAGTGGGTTAGAGAAACTGAAGCGACTCTTCTATGGTTCATTTAGAGTCACCAGGAGAGTTGGGGAGGAGGCTTATGAGCTTGAGCTACTAGAGGGTAGTAAGGTGCATAAATTTTTCCACGTGTCACACTTTAAGAAGATGCTTGGCCATAATGTGACTCCTTCAGTAGAGTTGCCTACATTGGATGAGGAGGGGAAATTGATACTTATTCCAGAGGTAGTGATTGATTTCAAAGAGCGTACTATTATGAAGATGGTTATCACAGAGTGTTTGGTGAAGTAGAGGAATTTTCCAGCAGAGGATGTTACATGAGAGAGTGAGCAGATTTTATAGCTCATCCTAAGTTGTGATTGTTTGAGGACAAGCGATTTTGGGGAGGGAGGACTGTAATGTCCTCTTCTCGCTCATAGCTAGTATGAGTTTCCATTAACCTATTTTTGTTCCCGTAGGTTAAGAGGATGTTGGTTAGGGAAATTTGGAGAACTAAGATGAGTTTTCTAGGTTTTTTTGGGTAATTTCTAGTGGTGATAGCTATTTTTAGTAAACTATTATTTTTAGTAATTTACTATCTTTAGTAAACTAAACTATTTTTAATAAGTTTCAATTGAGCTTCATTTGGGCGAGTTTGGATTTTTGGATCACTTACTATTTTTAATAAGTCTTATATTTAGTAATTGGTCTTGACTCTTATTCAACAGCTTAATGCAAAGTTTCCATTTTTGGAAAAGATGAGTTCTCTTAATGGTCTGAGTTATTATTTGTTTATTCATCACTTAAGTTAATAAAGTTGTTATTTTTATTAAGTGAGAATAAGAATGGGTTATAAAAGACCCCCTTGGCCTAGTTGAGCAATGTTGTTTTAAAAGAGGGGACAATGTACTTTATGTTGGATGCCTAGAGAATAAAGGTTTATTTCATAAAATTAAGGCTTATATGTGCCCCCAAAAGTGGATGCCCAAGTTTGGGAAATATTTGATGATATTTTAAAATGTTAAAGTGAAATGTTGGAGAGCAAGGTTGGGCATGGGATTTTGGAGAGAAAAGTGTTTTCAAATGGAAGTTGCCCTAATCCCTCCCTCTTCTTCTATTTAATCACCTTTTGATCTCTCATTTTGATATGTGAGCTTTGACAACTTAAGGAGACTCAGCTAGATTTTCTCTAGGATTTCAATACCGCTAGTCGAGGACGAAAACCCTCATATCTAGTTGTTGGTTTTAGTGGTGAGAGATCCACCCTAGATTTTTGGTGCTTGTTTTTGAAGTTTATAATGTTTATCTTGTTGGTTGAGCATTTTGGCATTGGAAAAATGAAGATTTTCATAGTTTTTTGAGTTAGGTTTGGACATTGATTTTTAGTGTGTGGGTTTCATAATTTTGGTGTGAGTTTATAGTTGCTTCAACTCTTTTTCTAAGTTCAAATACAAATTCCAAAGTTTTGAAAACTATAGTTTTTTAGCAACCAAAAAGTACCAAACTGAGCATATCTTTGTGGTACATTGGAAATTCCTTTTGGGTTTTCTTTCATTGGCTTCTACTTGGCTGGGCATCCCTTTTTGAGCTACTTGTTGGTATTTTATGGTGAATATGTGATTTATTGGATCCAATCACCCTCCTTGGTATTAGTGACACTTTCATAGGGTTTGGAAAACAAGCATGAAATTTTGACCAACACTTTCCATGGTGAAAATATACTGCTAATGGTGTATTATCATATTTGATTTAAGATTGGAAAACTTTTGATTTTGTTATTAAGTTGCAATGACATAATGTTGAATGTAATTCCATCTTATTTTCCTTGTATATCTATGAATATATCAATGTATGTGCTCAATGTGATAAATGGAAAAAATACGTAAAACCCTTCTACATCTTCTATCTTATTTTGAAAATAATACACACAAAAACAAAAAAATCAGAGAAATACATTAAAATTTCCCCACCTTTATCTGTATTCTTTCTCTTATGTTTATTCTTCTGTTCTTTAATTTTGAATTTACATATCATTATGTTGCTGAAATATTAATGGATTTGAAAACTATATTTCTTTCCTCTAAGGGAACTAATGTGATGGAAATTTAACTATATCTATTTTTGCTTTAAGTCATAGTTGTGTAGCATAGAAAATTGCAACCCTTAACAATTTCACACTATGTTTTACACCCCCAAAATTATTGAGCCTAATTGACCCCCTAATGTCCTAAAATGATATATTTCGGAGATAATTTGTACCATTTTTCAATAAATTCCAAGCATTGTATAAATGCATCCAACCCATATGTTGCCCCCAACATTCAATGTCTTGGAAATTTAGGCCAAGACCCATACACCCTTGGGCATATGGGCCCCTCCTTCTTAGCCAAGACCTGTTTTTGGGCATGTTGTATTTTAACATTCAAATTTTAAATTTAAAGTGTCGGCTTTTAGGATCTAATTTTCAAGAAATTGGATAAATGCTTATAAATACCTATTCTTTTCACCATTTGAAACTAGAAGAAGCAAGAAGGATAATTTATGAGAAAGCATTGTAGTCAAGGGTAGAATTCTCAAATATTTATTGCAGCAATTCAATATCCAAGCATCATATCAAAGTGTGTTTTCAAGTTCATGTGTTCATATACTATCATTGTTTTGTGAAGGCTAACCCATTTTATAGGTCTACAAAGAATTCACACAAGAAAGATCTAAATCCTTGAAGTGATGTGCATGGCTTCAGTCCTTCAAGGAAGCCATTGAAGGGTGGTGAATTGTAGAACTTTGTGATTTCATCATTCCTTCCTTTCGATTATTCATTTATCATTGACATTGCCATTGTGGAAGTGGGAACACTTACACGGGGTTTGACTAAGGCAAGCCCCTAATTGGCCCAAAATTTTCCCTCTCTTTGAATGTGTAGGTTGCAGGTTTAAAGATGATTAAAGGAATATTGAAGACCAATTTCCCATTGTTTCATTTGAAGCCCCACATCTTGTCAAATCAAAAAAAATCATTTACAAAATTATCGGATAACATTTCGACAGCTTTACAAGAGAAAATGAGAATCTCAGATATGTCACTAGAGGACCCCAAAATTTGAGCAGGACACCCCTACAAGGACTCAGATGCCCTTGGGAAAATAATTCCTCTTATGCACACTGAAACCAACTTTTATGGGTAGGTACATATCACTATGTAATTTTTGGATCCATCTACAAACTGTCGTTTCAGTCTGCCAGTTGTTGGGATCTTGTAAATTCACATATTAAGGAACATAGTCTAATGAGGCTAATCATTCCAAATCATTTCCAATCCCTTGATTGATGGAAATCCAAGTCTGATTGGCTCACCTTCATGGTTGAAAGTCAATTTATATACCTTGTTAATCTCCATCTCAATGAAACCCTAGGAAAAGTCCTTGCATCCTATGGTACTAAACACTTAGGACCTAGGATCAACCTTTTTCTATGTTTCAATTTGTATGTTTTTGTATCACAAAAAAATGATATTGGAGGCATATAATGGTTCTTGGATGGTTTTTTGGGATCTTTTCCCTTCATTTGGTATAAGAGCAAAGATCCATAGTTGCATGTTCTTGCATGTGCAAGTATGTGATTTGCATGTACTTGCGTATGAGTTGCATGTACTTACATGAGCTTGCATTTTGCTTGCATGTGAAGATTCATGGTGTTTAAGGTTCTTGAGATTTCTTATGTTATGATTCCTTAGCTTGAAAAACTTGAGTGAATCCATCTCGAAGGAACTGGCTGATGATTAATTCTTGTTTGAGTGGAAACTCTATAGTTGATAATTTTTAGGAGACAACAGGCAGTGTGAAGGATAGTGAAAGATTGAGTGTTTAGAGTTGATCAAGTGATTTCTTGTGGTTGCATGCAACAAATTATTCATATTGGGTGTCTTAGATGGCCCCCTAGTGATATGGAGATAATTGTGTTGTTGTTATCATGGTGTGTTGTGCTTGTACTGGGTGCTTGTTTTATATCTTGGTATTGGAAGGCACTATTTTGTAATCTTGAATGCATGCAGGCTATGAAGTTGATCATTGGATGATCTGAAGAATTTGGAATAGACTCTCTCCCTCTCTCTTGGATGCATGTACATGGTGGTGGTGGATTTTCCCTACAAATAGGACTAGAGTTATAGGACCTCTACTTTCTTGATGAAGGTTGTACTTGCATGGCTCCGAATCATGTTCCTTGGATATGAGGGTTTTATGGGTTTTCTGTTCAAAATCTATGGTGATGCATATTCATGATAATCCATTGTTCTAGATTAATTTTTATATTTAATTTTTGACCTTTGGGTCTTCCAAATAATAAATGGATGTGGATTTGAATGTGTGTTGAAAAACACGGTGGTTTCGCAAAGTTTACACAATTAAACAAAACTTGTGGTTATGTAGATTTGTAGATAACTATTTTTGGGTCATGGTCTTTGGATGATTTTGGATGTAAGATAGTTGCAACTTTGCATGCATGTGTCATGCGTGTTTTAAGGAGATATTAGATCTTCTTTGTATGGAGATGTTGGTATGTGATTAGTAACTCAACATTTTTGTGGTGAATTCTTTGAGGGTTCCTAGATTGTGGTGCTCGTGTTGTGGTTTTGTTCAGAAAATCAGATCTATTGGTGATCTTGTGTTTGAGTCATGAAAAGCTACAGTGATATCTTCTTTGATATAGCAATCTTCTATTTGCTAGTGTTATGGTGGTTTCGCATGTAGCAATGATTGGATCTATGAGTTATGTAGTCATGTGGGTTGGCTACCTTTTTTATTATAGTGGGAGAACTCAGATGGACTGTCTATATCCATGAGGTTATTTCAGTGTATTTGAAATTTGTATCAATTGACCTTGTCTATGGTCATTTGTACACTAGTTTGTTGCTTTGGGATGAGAGGATGGATGGTGTTGAGTACCTAGATAGTTGGTTGTGGGGACCTATATCATGTCTTATCACGATGTCATGGATAGCTTGGATACACTATTTTATGTGAGTTATTGTGACAATTATGGTGTATTTCCTTGCCTTGTAGATCTTGGTGCCCCTTGATATTATTGTCAGATGTACATGTGGGTGTGTGGACCTAGAGGATCTTCAAATTAGGAGATGGATGAGTCATGATGCTTGGAGAGCTCGATATCACTGTTTAGTGGGAGATTTAGTTGTGACTATGGATTCATAACTTGGTGATGGATGATCTTATTTAATATTGTGGATGTTACTAGGAGGATCTCTTAGATCCTATTGCTGAAAAAGGGTTCTTTTGCATTTGCATGGATGCTATTTGAGTACATTGGTCTTGTGCTTGGAGCTTAGGATGGGTTTTATCAGTTTTTAGTGCTCATGGATACACTCTTAATGAGATATCAGTAGGATGTCCAAGGATATTTTCTCCTAGACATGGGCATGAGTTCATGATAGGCCTGTGGAGAGATTTATCTCAGTTGAGTCATGATGACTTGGATATCTTGGAGGAGCATTCCCATTCCCCACTCTTGGTCTAATATGTAGTTTGTCACTTAAGAGGTGTTCCTGATGAGTATAGAACCAGTCCACTATTTTTACCTTATAATTTCCTTTTTATCTATATCCTTGTCCCTAATCCTATCACCATTTGCTGAAGGAATCTTCATATTTAATAAAATAAGGAAAGAAGTTGGGATTGATAATTTACTGAAAATCATGATAAATTTGATTGTTTTGTGGTAGGAGATGGTTCAAAGGGAAGTTGAAGGTTGTTACAAATGCGAGGACCTCAGGAATTTGATGAAGTGAAGCTGGAAAAAAGGTGTTTAGACTCTTTATTTTAGTTAAAGTTGTTTTAAGTTTCATGCTAAAATTGGCCTACAGCCTTTTATCAATCTAAAGACTCTTGTTTGTGAGTGGCCGAAAGGCCGAACGAACAAACAAACTTATATGTTGTTTTTAGGATAATCAAACGATATATATATGCATGATGAGAACATAATATCAATAGATATAATTGAGAAATCAGATCCGCGTACTGGAAAGATCAACATATTCTTCTGTATCAGTCCTTTTATTAGATGAGAATTAGCATCGAGTAGATTGGTGTTTCGTGATTTCCATCATTCAATAATCGGCGAAGGGAGAGCCCACTTCCTCGGTTATTGGTGATTTTAGCATTAGATTTATATGCATGGTAATGTGTGTTTTACAGTCATTTGATTAATTTAATTTTTGTGATTACATGATTGGTCACTATTTCTGAATTGATTTGTTCATTGCAACTGTGTGATTCATTTTGTTTTAATTCTATTGTTTGGATCCTTGTTAAATAATTTGGTATCTGTTGATATGTATGTTTAATCGGATTAATGATTATCGGTGTGAAAACAGTTTGGTATCATAGAACAAAATCGTAAAAGGCTAAACATGGAAATGTGAGATATTCTATTATAACCAGCATCCTTGATTCTGTCTCTGTCATACTTTTTATTTTTCTTTATAGAAGTTTATTTCTCTTTTGTTTTATGTTGGTGATCTATTTTTGTTGAAGAATTATCTCTTTACAAGTTCCTGTCACATATTGTGACAAGAAGTCTGCTAGTTGGAATTTTTCTTGAACACAGATTTCATTAGTATGCATTCATCAACCTTTGGTTTCTAAATTGAAGCTCTTCGACATACTGCCACGACACAGTTCAAAAGCTTACGTTCCCGGATTGACACTGTAGGATAAACTGAGGAAACCATTTCCAAGAACTTAAATTAAGCCTATTTCGAAATAAATTAAACACCACAGTTTAGTCCAATCATTTTGGTGTCGTTGCCAGGGAACAGTGTTAAGGACCTACATTTGTAGTAGACCAAGTTAGGAACATTGCGTTAAGGAGAAAATCCACACAATTGTTTGGGTAATTATCCTTAGTTTTCTTTGCTATAGGTCATTTAGGTGTATGAATCGTAATAGAGATAACAAGGGAAGATTTATTAGGAAAGAGAAGGGAAGTAGTTCACAACCCAAAAAATCCAAAAACAAGTCAACACCATCCATTAAGGAGCCACAACCTGAGAAATTGCAAGATAATTTCAAAGAATTTGTTAAGAAGGGTAGTCCAACTTAGGAGGAAGTAAAGTTTAAATTGCCTTTGTTAGAATTACCTGAACTCGATTTAGAGAAGTGTGCTATTGAGGCCATTGTTGTTCAAACACCTGCAAATACCCAACCAAGCTCTTCTGAAATATTACGCACAAAGGTTGAACAAATTCTCAGGGGATCTCATGAAGAAGAAGTAGGACCGTTTGCTAAGTAAGGCCACAAGCCCTTTACAACCTATTTTACTCCTTGGGCATTTTAAGTTATGGATGTTGAAAACAACAATGACAATCATAACAGGGTGTTGGCCAACAACAACCTGGTTACTTTTGAGTTTCCAATTATGGATCCCGGGAGAGATGCTCCCATGAAAAATATTCCTCATTCTGCTTTACCTATTTTTCGTGGTCTTTCAGTAGAAGATCCTGATATGTTTTTGTTTGAATTTGATGTGTTGTGTCACAGTTATGACTATCAAAATGATGCACAAAAACTCAAACTATTTCCAGCTACATTGAAGGATGTTGCTTTGCGATGGTTTATGAACCTTCAGAATATCAGAACATGGGCAGTTATGAAGGAACTATTCTTGAACAAATATCAAGAATATTGCAAAACAAAAGAGGTTTGGGATGAGATTTTTCGTATGACTCAAAAAGAGGATGAGTCCATAGAAGACTGCCTTGAACGTTTTATGTTTAGTCTTCAACGATCTCGCCATGAGGAACAAAATGATGATACTATTAAAATGTTATTTCTTAGAGGCATACAAGATGATGTTATGGAAGCATTAAATTTAATAGGAAAAGGAAACATTTCTAAATTGGAATTTACTGATATTTGTGATATTTGCAGGAATTATTCGAGGTCACAACGTTCAGGAAGGAGTTATCCGAGTAAATCATATACCACAAATAATGTGACAAGTGTCATGAAAAGGGAAATAGGTAATAGGTAATTTACTTGAGGACCTTAAGACAGATTTGCTAAATCATATGGGGAAGCAGATAGATACTCTTTACACCCGTAGGAAGCAAGAAGAAGCTGAGAAGGCTTTAGTTGTGTTTTGTCCAGTATGTCATAAAAAGCATGGTAGTGAAGATTGCCCATACAATAGGACAAAAATTTTGTCCTTAGAAGAGGCTAGTAAGACCTCTACACTAAAACCTTTTCCTACAGGAACGCCCGAAATGGAATATACTAAGGAACCTATTTTTTACATGGCCCCTAGGTGATCTTTTCCACCACGGGCTATGCACCTTAGTGTGATGAATGATTATCTTGTTTCAGGACCTAGTCAAACTCACCCGTACTAGTTTGGATGGAATGGGGGATGGCAACAACCCCCATACCCTCAGTGGCTACCACAATATCCGTATACTTCACAACCGTGGAAACAAGCATGGAGGCCACAATTGCCACAAACATCAACATATCAACAACCATTCCCATTTCCACTGCCTTCTATGGTTAACCCCTACCTTCAGTCATAAAAACTTCTTCTAGGGTTGCCATCTTCAACTGCCCAGCCTTCAAATCATCCACCACAGCCACTGAGACCTACATCTATGCCAACTCAACCAAATCCTAACCCCAATAATAAGGCTACTCAGCTAGTGTATAATAATGAGCCAATTGGATACTCCACTTATCCCATAAACACATTAGAGATAGATGGAGTCTAGTTAAGGTTAGGAAAGGCTCTTTTGGGGCCCACTATTATGAAGGTCAATGAAGAATCTGAGCCATAACCAATTAAGGAACCACCTTTTCTTGAAAGGTTTCAATCTGAACCAAAACTAAGGGAGGATTCTCACTCTGAATTTGATTTGGTAAATGAATTACGCAATGTTAATATCAAAATTCCTTTATTGTAGGCTATCAAGGATATTCCAGTTTACACAAAAATGATTCGTGAAATTTGTACTCGGAAGCAGAAAAAGAAACAAGATCCGAAGACTGTTCAAGTCATTGGACAATTAGCAGATCTTATGCTTGGGATTTTAACCATTCCAAAATATTCTAATCCAGGAAGCCTAGTCATCAAGGTAACAATTGGTAAAGTAAGTATTCCCAATACTCTTGTGGATTTAGGTGCTGCAATTAATGTAATGACAAATGAAATAAAGGATAAATTGTCCTTGGAAGGACTTAGGCCTACTCCTACAGTTCTTCAAGTGGCTGAAAGATCTTTGGTTAAGCCAGAGGGAGTAATTGAGGATGTAATTATTTCTATTGATTCATGGGAATATCTGACTGACTTTGTGATTTTGTAGCCAAATATTAAGCTGGGGGGATACCCCCTAATTATGGGGTGATCTTCATTAGGAACTGCGGATTCCTATATTAATTGTCGATCAGGGGACATGGTCATTTCTAATGGAAAGCACAAGAAGAAGTTAACTCTATACCCGCTAGCACAACCTTTGTTGGAAACAAAAGATCTGGTTTGGATTGATAGTGACTTGGATGAACATTACCAATTCTAACGATTGATAAAGCACTAGATATGGGGGAACCCACAGAAGATAATGTTCTTATTAATTTTCTTCTTAATAGGTATACATTTGATAAAGTTTTTGAAAATATGGTTCTCCACTCAGGTATAAATACTCCATTGTCCTTTTGGGAATTTTTTGTTGGTTGGTAATTCACAATCTCTCCAATATTTTATCACCTTGCATCAATTGCTACCTCATGATTGCTTATACAGTTCATTTTTATTTTCTGATAAGCCATCTGTTTTGCAAGCCTTAGCAATTAATTCACCTATACAATCCGAAGCCATGGAAATTTTGCCTAATTGTACTCTTAATATTAATCCATAGCTCACCCCTGAACAAATCTAGGACCTTATTACCATGCTTAAAACAAATAAAGATGCATTTTCTTGGGAATACCAAGATATGCATGGTATTCATCCTGATACCTATACCCACCATATCTATATTGAAGATGGAATTCATCCAATTAGGCAGCCACAACGTCGACTCAATCCTGCGTTGCGTGAAATAGTTAAGGAGGAATTACCAAAGTTGTTAAATGTTGGGTTTATATATCCTATCTCAGATAGTCAATGTGTTTCTCCTTTAGTTGTGGTCCCTTGAAAAAATGGTAAATGGAGAACTTGTGTGGATTATAGAGCATTAAATAAATCTACTAAGAAGGATCATTTTCCATTACCATTTATTGATCAAGTGTTGGATACTCTTGCAGGTAAGAAATTATTTTCTTTTCTGGATGGATTTAGCGGTTACAATCAGATTCGGATTGCAGCGGAAGATCAAGATAAAACTACTTTTACTTGTCCTTGGGGAATTTTTCTTATAGAGTATTGCCATTTGGTTTGTGTAATGCTCTTGCTACTTTTCAACGGGTAGTTTTGAGCATTTTTGCAGATCTTGTCAATGATTGTGTAGAGGTATATATGGATGATTTTACTGTTCATGGTAATACTTATGAGGAGGCCAAAGCTAATTTAGAAAAGGTAATTAAGCATTGTATAGACACTAATTTGTCATTAAGTCATGAAAAATGTCATATGCTTATGACTGAAGGAATTGTGCTTGGCCATTATATTTCCACTAAAGGTCTACAAGTGGATCCTAAAAAGATTCAAATCATTCAAGACTTACCCACACCTTCTAGTCAAAAGGATATTCAATGTTTTCTTGGCCATGTAGGATATTATCAGATATTTATTCAAAATTTTAGTAAAATTGCTTCTCCTTTGTTTTCTCTTCTTGCCAAAGACATTACTTTTTCCTGGATGCATGAATGTCAGGGAGCTTTTGAAGCCATCAAAATGAAACTTGTAACCACGCTAGTTTTACGAGGACCCAACTGGGAGTTACCATTTCATATCCATATAGATGCTTCGGATTGTTCGATGGGGGTTGTAATCAGCCAAAAAGAGGATAATATCTTCTACTCTATTTATTACATCAGCAAGAATTTCAAAAAGAATTTTTAGCTGTTGTGTATGCGATCAATAAATTTTGGCATTATATTACTAGGTATAAAGTGTTTGTTCACGCAAATCATTCTACCATTCTATTTCTAATGAATAAACTTGTGGTTACTGGTAGGGTCATTAGGTGGTTTCTTTTGCTTCAAGAATTTGATATAACTATACTTGATAAGCTTGGTCGAGAAAATATGGTTGCAGAATTTTTATCCAGGTTGCAACACTCTAACGCTGAACCCTCTCCAGTCGGTGATGCATTTCCTGATGAACATCTGTTTTCCATATCCACTAAGAGCCCGTGGTTTCCTAATATTGACAATTATCTAGTCACATGTAAGTTCCCACCTCAATTCTCTTCCTGAGAGCGATGAAAGTTGGTTGGACTTAGTGGGCAATAAACATGGATCAAAGGATTACTCTTCTGCACTAGCATTGATAATATCATGTGACATTGTGTATGTGAAAATGATGTCTTTGATATACTTCATGCATTTCATACAAAGCCATGTGGAGGACATTTTTCTGCTCAAAGAACCGCCCAAAAAATTCTTACCTCTGGATACTATTGGCCTACACTTCACAAAGATTGTAGGCATTATGTTCATCATTGTAAAAAATGTCAACGCATGGGTCGACCTACGCGATTAGATGAGATGCCTTTACACCCCCAGTTGTTTATCGAGCCATTTGAGAAACGGGGCCTTGATTTTGTTGGGCCAATCAATCCACCCTCACAAAATAAGGAATATATCCTTGTATGCACTGATTATGTCACCAAGTGGGTTGAGGTAGTAGCTCTCAAACAAGCTAGAGATTCAAAGGTAGCAGATTTCTTGTATTCTGATATTTTTACAAGGTTTGGTGAACCCTAGAAATAACCACAAATCAAGGACCACAGTTTACATCTGAGCTCATTGCTGCTTTGGTTTGTGAGTATAAGATCCACCATTGAAAGTCTTCTCCTTATAATCCTTAGGATAATGGACAAGTTGAAGTTACTAATAGGGAGATTGAAATTATTCTTACCAAGACAGTCGCACTTCATAGGCGTGATTGGGCTACTCAACTTCCTAAAGTTGTGTGGGCTTATCGCACAACATGGAAAACCACCACTGGTTTGACCCCTTATGAACTTGTCTATGGTAAGAAGGCAACCCTTCCTATCGAGTTTGAGGTAAAAACTCTTCGCACTACACTTCAATTGGGTATGAATATTTCAGATGCACATAAAGCATGGATTGATCAATTGCATTCCTTAAGTGAATTTCGCTAGGAATCTCTCTTCCACTTCTAGATTGTTCAAAAGCAACGTACCTTATGGCATGACTGTCACATTCGACAGTTGTCATTTCAACCTAGTGATTGGGCACTTTTATATGATTCCCATTTTCAGGAATTCAAGGGGAAGTTTCAGACACGTTGGCTTAGACCCTATGAGATTTAGACAATATATGATAATGGTGTTGTTCGTCTCTGTACAGTGGACTCTGAACAAAGGACTCTCCTTGTTAATGGTCATCACTTTTCAATTTACAAGAAGCCTCTTTCTAGAGAAGCTTTCTTCCTCGCGATGGCACAAGAACTTACTGTTGTTCCTTTTGGTCTCCTTCAGGATTGACCACATATTTGAAAAAAAAAAAAAACAACAACAACAAAACAAACGAAGCACTTGTGCACTTCTCTGCTAGGAATGATCTTTCCTTTTCCATGCCTCTCCATTTCTGCCATGGTTGTTTGTGGCTTCCAGCCAACAACCATTTTTCTACTCGGCGCTCTCTTCTATGTTTTCTTGCAGGTGCTCGTATTCTTGGTTCCAACTCCTGCCGTTTCTTTTCCAAGAGGCATTGTTTCCTTCTGCATGTATGACAGGTGTTCATTAGGTCTTTTCTACATGTTGCCTTGTTGTCCATTGCTCGATCATTGCTTCACTAGCTTGTGCCGTCATCTTCTCTCGATCGTTGTACTTGTTTGTTGTCTTTCCTTTATTGCTCTTTTGTTGTCCCTTTCACGAGATCTTCTTTTGGCATCGTCATCCATCAGTATGACTTCCTGTTTATCACATCCACCTCCTTTCCAGTCACATTTTTGTAGATTTCCAATCTTCTTCGTCATCTCGGCACATGCGACGTATATCTTGGGTGATCGTGGTAATCGGTAACGGATTTTTCTCTACCTCTTTCTTTATTTTATTTAATGTTCTAGTTTCCTTCTATCGAATACTCCTTTTCCCCATGGACGGTTCAACCAATCAGATGGGGGGATGAACTGTCTATGTCATCACGTCTTCTGAGGGTTGTCATGGCCATCATTTCTGCCTCCAAAATCTGGGTTGTCATTGCCATTATTTCCGCATTAAAACTCTCATTTACTATATTTACCATCATCTTACAACTAAATAGTCAGTGCTAAGTTTAATTGTTGAACACCATTTTTCTGGAATTCGTATTCCTGCAAACTCTGGTATCAAGTGTAGTGAGTTTCTGTGAACATGGCAAGAGATCACCGATCGCGGCAAGAGCCCATCACAATGTAAAATTCGAGAACACATGCTGAGGTGTATGCAGGGTTTTAGAAGGCTCATTGAGATACCTATTTCAAGTGGTTGTGAGGGTTTCATGAGAGGGTAGCGTTGGAATTTGCCCATAATTTCTGCAACTAGAAGGCTATTGTTTGAGGGATTGATATCACGGTTACAATGGACACCATTGTGGAAGTTTTTGGACTTCCAATGAGCGGAGAAAAATATTTTCCAAAAAAATCGAAGCAATCCACAGAATTGCAACCAACAAGAAAGAAATTCTTACAGCGAGTAGAATCTATAGCTATGGTTTTGGCCAGGGTACCAAGCTGCAATCTTTACCAGGGCATTGGAGGGAGGTTGCCAAGTACATTATTCAATATATTACTTGTGAAGGAAGATTTCAATATGTCTTTTCCCAACATTGCAAATTGATGTTGCATTTATGGCAAGGGTTGTTGATTAATGTTCCTTACTTTCTATATTGAGCTTTGCAATGGATGTCCAAAATAGTTCAAAGCGGTAAACCCAACTGTTTATCTCACCATGGCTTAATAAAATTGTTGGTAGTCCAGGACTTAAAATTTTTGACTCCTCCTAGTGATTGGGATTCATTCATCCATTCTCAGGATAGTGATGATACTAGACCCTCTGAGGAAGAGGAATCTTCCACGAAAGGTTCCTTTGAAGATAATTCTTCGGATGAGCAGTTTGGTTCTGATAAAACACCTAAAAGGACCAGTGACAATAAAACTAAGGAAATCCCTGGTAAGTCTTTTGTACAAACCCCAAGACCTAGAAAAAGAATAACCAGAAGTGCTACAAAGAAAGATTCCTTCAAACTCAATAAGTCAACACCTTTGCTTCCTAGTGAGGAAAGTTGTGAGAAATAGGAACCCTCAAAAACAACACCCACTAGTCAATTTGGGGACAGGAAGGGAAAACAAAAGTTGGATGCTTCATCTAAGCTAGATAATCTGGCTAAGGTAGCTAGTAATGTGTTGGGGTCTGAAGAAATAGAGGTTCTATCTGAAGTCTCAGGAAAGCGGGGAAAATTTTACAAAGAATTGAGTAGGGAAAAATGTCAAAAGGAAAAAGAACAAAAATTCGAGCAACAAGCTGACGACCCTCCAGAATATTCACCCAGTGTCCACTTAGGAAATGAGCCAGCTAAGATTCAATTAGAACAAGCAGAAGTTACTAGGGTTATGACACCATCAGAAACAAATCAAGAACATGAGGTTGTGAAGGACGTAGCCCCAAAAAATGAAGAACAGATTCCAAAAGAACCCATGGATAGTATTGATAATAACCCTCAAACACAAGTTTTTGCGAAGGCCGAAGACATTGCCCATGAAGAGCAAGATATACCCTCTACTTTTTCTCCCCAAGAAGAAGAAAAGATGGATGAAGTAAGCGAGAGTGTGGAGGAAGAATTTGAAGTTGCATAACAATTTGAAGCTGCAAAAGAATTTGAGGAAGAAAGAGATCCTCCTCTAATTATGATAGAAAAGGAGTTGCAGGACCTAAAAGAGGAATTGACCAAGGTACAGGTGGAAAACCAAACATTCCATGGTTTTCTTCAAGAAGCTCATTCTGCCGTTAATTCTCAAGCAAAGGAAATCGGAGAACTTAGGGCTGAACTTGATAGAAAAACAACTTCTATCCAGGAACATGAACAAAGCGTTCAAACAATGCGGCAACAATGGATTGATGAATTCAAGGGCACTCTACAAAAACTCTCAACTCTTTTGGGTTTGTAACTTTTGCATAGGGACATGCAAAATGTCTAGCTTGGGGGAATAATGAGTATAGAAATAGTCCACTATTTTTACCTTATAATTTCCTTTTTATCTATATCCTTGCCCCTAATCCTATCACCATTTGTTGAAGGAACCTTAATATTTAATAAAATAAGAAAAGAAGCTGGGATTGATAATTTACTGAAAATCATGATAAATCTAATTGTTTTGTGATAGGAGATGGTTCGAAAGGAAGTTGAAGGTTGTTACAAATGTGAGGACCTCAAGAATCTGATGAAGTGAAACTGACAAAAAGATGTTTAGACTCTTTATTTAAGTTAAATTTGTTTTCAGTTTCATGCTAAAATTGGCCTGCGGCCTTTTATAAATCTAAAGACTCTTGTTTGTGAGTGGCCGAAAGGTCGAATGAACAAACAAAATTATCTGTTGTTTATAGTATAATCAAACGATATATATATGCATGATGAGAACATAATATCAATAGATATAATTGAGAAATCAGATCCGCGTACTAGAAAGATCGACATATTCTTTTGTATCAGTCATTTTATTAGATGAGAATTAGCGTGGAGTAGATTCGTGTTTCATGATTTCCATCATTCAATAATCAGTGAAGGCAGGGCCCACTTCCTCAGTTATTGGTGATTTTAGCATTAGATTTATATGCATGGTAATGTGTGTTTTACAGTCATTTGATTAATTTAATTTCTGTGATTATATGATTGGTTACTATTTATGAATTGATTCGTTCATTTCAACTGTGTAATTCATTTTGTTTTAATTCTATTGTTTGGATCCTTGTTAAATCATTTGGTATCTGTTTATATGTATGTTTAATCAGATTAATGATTGCCAGTGTGAAAACAATTTGGTATCATAGAACATAATCATAAAAAGCTAAACATGGAAATGTGAGATATTCTATTATAACTAGCATCCTTGATTATGTCTCTATCATACTTTTTATTCTGCTTATAGTATGCATTCATCAACCCTTAGTTTCTAAACTACAGCTCTTCAGCATACTTCCACAACACAATTCAAAAGCTTACGTTCCTGGATTGACACTTTAGGATAAATTGAGGAAACCATTTCCAAGAACTTAAATTAAGCCTATTTCAAAATAAATTAAACACCACAGTTTAGTCTAATCATATCCCTTTGGTCCTCTCAGGTTTTATGCTTATCTTTCATAGATATGGATCTTGAGCTATGGTCAGATGGTGAACTAGAGGATTCATTATCAGATATTTTCAACATGGTTATCTCCTTGAGAATATGAGTTGATATTATAATGTCATTTATGAGGAGTTTAGGAGATGGTAGAGGTCTAATTTCCTAATATGGTAAGTGGACTTAGTTTGGTCTTCTCTTGAGAAGCTTACCTCTATGTGATTACATGATGTGTATGTTGTGTTTGATCTTGGAGATTAAAAATGATGGGTCTTGTTGAGGCTTTTATATTTGGGGTTGTGGAGGAGATCATACTTGACATAGTTGAGAATTTAGAGGTGTATTTAGAAGGAAATCCTACATGTGTATGATCTGCAAGGTTTCTCTCTTTGGTCATGGTTTTCTTCCTGGATGTTCAGATTCACATGATGTTGGAGTTGAGATCATCTGCAAAGCTATGGTGTGTTGGCAATTTGGTTGTCATTGATGGCAAGGGAGAGACCATAGAAGCAGTGGATCCAGGTCTAGAAGAAGTGATGCAGAATGGTGAAGTCAAGAGAATGTATCTACAAATGTTGCAAAGTTACTAAAAATGTTGTCATGCTATTGCAAAGGTCACTTTCAAAGGTTTAAAAAGGAATCTGATTGTAGATTTAAAATGGTTTTTTCAAGAAGATTCAATTGGTATGGTCTACAAGATCCGAGGATGTCAAATTTTCTCAAAAATGATTTAAGACTGCTCTTGGATTGAATTAGGGTTTCTATTGATAAACCCTAAGTGTTGTAGTCATAGTGTTCATTAGATTTTATGTTTTGGTGTTGACTACTTGTTGGTTATTTTAGGTTGCTTGAGTTATTAATTAAGACACTAAGGTCATTGGTGTGACCGACCCTCTTACCTAGTGTTTTGGGTGCATCTGGTGAAAGCCCCTATACAAAATCAATGATGTGCAGTGCAAGGTTGATGATCAGATGAATATCGATGTGGATCTTCACATCACGATTTAATGTTTACTCTTATCTATGTTTTGCATGATGGACGATGGATCTTGATCAACGATTGTGATAAAGGCTTGGAGATCAATGGTGCTCACCATCTTGTTGTGTTTTTCGTGGGTCCTCATGTTATCCTGTGGGCTAGTGGGCAATGGTAGTGATTGATTGGAGTATTGATGATTAGGTGATGCACAAAGTGTTTTTGGTGGGTGTGTAATGTACAAGGACATGTGGAAGGATATCACTCGATCACTTCACATCACTGTTGTGAAGTGAAATGAAGGACACGATTGGAGATGAGCGATGAACAATGGGAGCTAGTGGAAGTTGATGACCACCATGGATAGTTGGTAGTCGCTCGCTACCCCGCTAAGGATTCGGTCGGTCCCAGTCTTAAACCTGCAGTATGGCGGGCACATGACACATGAACTGGAAAACAGGTGGCAAGTTTTGACTGTATCAAGAGGGTTCTATGCATCATGATAATAGATGATGAAGGCATATAAAAAAATGATATGTAATGGGTTTAAATACAAAGGAGCCCAGATCTACGGTGCATATTTGAAGGAGAGTGATTTGATGGTGATCACTACGTTGACTCACATTGTAAAAATGGAAGGTGAAGTATAAAGTGAAGCTACAATATGCGTCGACTATAATGTAGATATCTATGATGTCATTTAAAAGAAGACAATCTAAGGGTGGTGTTTTAAAGTGACAATGTTGAATGAGGAATGGATGATTGTGGTGCAAAGACCTCAAATAGAAAGCCCAGATTTAAACTCAAAGATCTCAAACGGTTAAGTCTGTGTGAATGAGGGTTTTAGATCTACACCTAAATTTAATTAGTTCACCTACACCTGCAACCAATGTAATGAAGATTTGATATGTAGAATGATAGCACATACAAAAAAAAAATTGGGATCAGGATCAAATTGAATAAACAAAGGAATGTATTAAATGCATATCTGATTTTAGGGTTTTATAATAAGTTATATTTGGAAAAATCTTTGTATCTGAATTAATGAATGTGAGGCTCAATGCAGAGGTATTGTAATGATGAAGATATTAGGTAAAACCTAACAGGATATTATTACATGGATGATAATCTTGAGGCAATCACTGAAAGTCAATGTAAGATATGCAAAATAGAATATCAATTTTTTTCTAAGTGTGGAACAATGTGGAAGAGAGGAGAATAGAGTGTGAGAGAGGTGAGTTGTAGAAGACATAGTGCTAAGTGAATATTGCAGAAGAGTATTCTAAGCTTCTTGAGGCAGATAGATAATGCACTAATAAATAAGAGAAAGAGGAAAGCAGAACAAGAGGGGTGTAGAGCATTGCGTAGTTGTAAAGTAAGTTGCAACATTGAACTGAGTTCTTGTAATCAAATTGTAATATCTTGAATTGTAAATTTGATTGGTGGGTGCCATCAGATATCTGGGTAGTTGCTTAGATTAGGGAATGGGTGATTCTTTGGAGTAGGTGCTCCTAAAACTAGGAGATTGGTGTCTCCTTAGGGTTGGTTCCCTTAAACCTTTTAACTAAATATTTATCTTGTGAGGTTGGATTAGGACAGTAGATCCTAGCAACATTTCTCACTATGGTTTTTCCCATCTTGGGTTTTCCACGCACATCTTGTGTTATGTGATGATTATGTGTTTGAATGTTTATGTTGTTGCATCTTAAGTTTCAATCTGTGCACTAAGGGTTTAAGAAAGTAATTTGCATAGAGGTTTTAAGGGTTGAAATTTTAATATTTGTGGATTCAAACCCCTCTCTCAATAGACTATTGTGTTCCAAAAATTGGTTTCAAAGCACTAGGTTCCCTAGGAGAAGCGTAATCAACTTAGGTAGGTTCTAGTAAAGTGAGCACAATGAATAATCAGAAAGGCTCTTCTACGAACAAGGCACCTCGATTCAATGGATCGGATTATGCTTTTTAGAGCATATTGATGGAGGCATATTTGGGTTTTCTAGGATTTGATGTTTGGATGTTTGTGAAGAATAATTACATTCCTCTTGCTACTCCACCCACTGATGTTGCAAGAAAGAAGTATTATGAGAATAATGAAAGAGAAAAGTATGCCATCATCTATAGTTTTTCTAGATTAGTACTTGACATGGTTATGCATTACAAGACTGCACACGATGTCTTGGATAAGTTAAAAAACATCTATGAAGGATATGGCAAAGTGAAGTTGTCAAATATACAAGTTCTTAGAGCTAGGTTTGAAGGCCTGAAGATGACAAAAGAGGAGAAGATAGAAGATTATCTTCTAAGAGTTGAAGATGTAGTAAACTCTATTAGAGGATACAAAGAAGAGGTAAAAGAAGATTTCATTATACAAAATGTTCTAAGGTCAATGCCAAACAAGTATGATCCTAAGATTTATGCAATAGAAGGAAGAGAAGTAGATAAACTCACTCTCGATGAGTTGCATGGTATATTCACTGCATATGAGATGAGAATTGGTGATGCAGAGCTTTTCAAAAGAGAAGTTGCATTCAAATTTGTGAACAAAGAGAAGAATGAAGAACCTATGAAAGACAAGGTTGCAACCACTACATCAGAACATGATGAGACTGATGTGGAAGAAGAAAAATTTATAAGAAGGCTAAGGAGAGGATATGGAAAGTAAAAAGGTAATTTTCCCTTCTAGTGCTCCAACTGTGGAAAAATAGGTCATTTTGCTTCTTAGTTCCCTTATGATATGGAGAATAACCTTGAGCAAGAAGGAGATAGAAAAAAGAAGAAAATCTATTATCCTAAAAGGAAGTTTTGGAAAGAAAAGTAAGAGCTTGTATATTCAGGAAGAAAGTGACTCGTCTAATGCTAGTGATAGTTCAGCTGGTGAAAAAGACTGTGCTCTTTTAATGAAGGAAGAAGAGGAAGAATTTATCTTCATGGCCAAAGATTCTAAAGATCTAATGGATGGACAAGTGGAGGACCTTTTTGAAGAAGATGAAGAGTAAGTAGTTGTTGATCTTTAGGGTGAACTGGTTACTTCTCTAGAATATATCGATGACCTAAGGGTTAAGTATGTTGATCTTAAAAAAGAAATAAGCATCTAAAAAAGAGAGCTCAAAAGGAGATTGACAAGATAACTAAAGAGATTGAAGAATCTAACCCAAATGTGGTGAGTTTGAAGCTACAAGTTGAAGAAACTAAGAGAATGGAGGATGTGATCAAGTCCAAGCATCAATTTGAGGTTGACATATGCTTGAAGCTCGAGGAATAAATTGTTGCACTGATAAAATACCTTGAAAAGGCTAGAGATAAATAGAGAAAGGACTGAAGTTAAAAGGTGACTCAAAAGTTTTATATGAGTTATTAAGCACATAAAATCCGTCAAACAAAGAAAAATCTAGAGTAGGGATCGAGAAAGGTAAGAATACCTTTATGGAAACTTTTGTAAAATTGTATGAGAGATTTAGGGAAGGAGAAAATTATGATTCTGGTAGTGGAAAGGATTGTAAAGAGAGTACGTCTAAAGAGAAACCTATAGAGGTAGTAAAAACAAATGAATAAAAGAAGCCAACTATAGACAAGGAGGATAACCAATCAATTTATAATCACCAGAAGAAGTAGCAAAACATAAGGATAACTGATGCTGATGGTTTTACAAGGTTGAGAGGTATGAGGAAGCAATTGCAAAGAATACCTCCTCATCTAGCACAAGGAAATGATATGACTAGGTATTCGTCACACTTTTATGGATATTGTTATACATGCAATTAGTTTGGTCATAGGGATAGAGAATGTAGGGTCATTTCTAAGAGGAGTACAAAATTTTCAAGAAATAATTCATTTTCTCCCTTAGTTGATATGAATATAGTATGTTATAGCTGCAATAATTTTGGTCATCTAGCTAGAAACTGTAGAACAAAATTTATAAAACCAAATGTTCAATCCAATGAGAGGAAAAACACACCTCCCAAAATAAAAAAGGAATCAAAGACATAGCTGAGAATGAAGAAGAGAATTTTGAAAATAAACCTGAGAAGGTGTGGAAGGAGAAAGAGCATAATTCCACACAATCAATAATTGCACGAATGACACTACATGCCAAAAAGAAAAATTTGTGGGTAATAGATAGTGGTTGCTCCAAGCATATGACAGGAGGCAAAAGAAAATTTATTGAACTTAAGAAGTGTAAGGAAGGATCAGTCAGTTTGGGTGATAATACTGGTGTGAAGATTTATGGTAAAGGAATTTCGAGCTTAGATGGAAAAAATAAGACTAAAGATGTTCTCTATGTTGAAGGTTTGAAACATAACCTTCTTAGTGTTAGCCAAATGTGTGACCATGGCTACAAGATTGTGTTCAATTCAAAAGGTTGTAAGATATGAAAGAATGGAAAGATAATTGCTCAAGGAGTAAGGATTGATAGCAATCTCTATAATCTATGTGAAGTAAAAGGCCAAAATTGTTTAATAGGCCAGGTAGATGAGAGTTGGTTGTGGCATAGGATATTGGGGCATGCCAATTTTGTTAATTTGGTAAAAGTAAGTTCAAAAGGACTAGTTAGACACATGCCCAAGATAACTAAGCTCACAAGAACCATTTACAAAGAATATCAACAGAGGAAAAAAAAAAGGGTTAAGTTTCCAATAAAGGATTACTCAACTACAAAACCATTGCAAATAGTTCACACTGATCTATGTGGTCCCACAAGGACAAGGGGGTTGAAAGGTGAGAGATGATTCATGCTATTAATTAATGAATACACTAGAATGGAATGGGTAATGTTTCTAAAGGAGAAGATAGGGGAATTTGAAAAGTTTGAAATATTTAGGAAATTGGTTAAGAAGGAGACCAGAACAAAAATCAAATGCTTAAGATCAGATAGAGGTGGTGAATTCACATCAAGTGAATTCATTGGATGTTGTGAGAAGCATGGAATCAAATGGCACTTTATTGCACCAATAACTCCACAACATAATGGACTAGTTGAAAGAAGGAACCAAATTTTTAAAGATATGGCTAGAGCAATTTTGAGTGAGGAAAAATTGGGAGATACATTTTGGAGAGAAGTAGTTCACACTACAGTTTACATTCAAAACAGAGCTCTAATGAGAGAAAATAGTGGTAATACTCCATATGAACTACAGTATGGAAAATTTGCATCTATCAAGTACTTCAAGGTGTTTGGTAGTAAGTGCTACATCAAGAGAGAAGCTGAGAACTTAGGGAGCTTTGATTCAAGATGTGATGAATGAATATTTATAGGATATTCCATCCAAAGAAAATATTACAAGTGTTACAAAAAATGACTATACAAGATTGTGGAAAGCATCAATGTCAAGGTTGATGAAAATTTGAACCATAATAAACTAAGCAAAAACAACTTTGAAGCCAAATCAAAAGATGAAGAAGAAATTGCACAAAATAATGAAGAAGAAGTTGAGAAGGAAATTGCATGGTATGTGTAAAAGGATCATCCTGCAAAACAGATAATTAGGGGCAAGAATGAAGGATTTTAGGCTAAGAGAAGATTAGCAAAGAACAAGGATCAAGTAAACCTTTCTCTCCTATCTCAGATTGAGCCAAAAAGATTCACTGAAGCCATTAAGGATGAAAGTTGGATAATGGCCATGCAAGAGAAGCTAAATCAGATTGAGAAAAATAAGGCATGGGAATTGGTTCTTAGACCCCCAAGCAAAAATTCAATTGGCACTAAATGGGTGTTTAGAAATAAGCTCAATGAAGATGGAGTTGTGGTAAGGAATAAAGCAAGGTTGGTGTGCAAGGGGTATGCACAAGTTGAAGGAATTGATTTTGAAGTGACATTTGCATTGGTTGCAAGATTAGAAGCTATTAGAATGTTTCTTGCATTTTTAGTTTATAAAGGATTTAAAGTATATTAGATGGATGCCAAATCTACATTTCTAAATGGAAACCGTGAAGAGGAAGTCTATGTTGAACAACCAGAAGGTTTTCAACTATCAGAAGATGATGATTATGTATGCATATTGAGGAAAGAATTGTATGGTCTAAAGAAAGCACCTAGAGCATGGTATTCCAAATTAGACCAATATCTTCAGCAACAAGTATTCAAAAAGGGATGTGCAAACAATAATTTGTATTTTAAATCAGAAGGTGAGCACATGATTATTGTTGTTGTATATGTCGATGACATCATATTTTTTGGTAGCAATGATAAAATGCATAAAATATTTTCTATGGACATGCAAGATGAATTTGAGATGTCAATGTTAGAAGAGTTGCCATTTTTCCTTGGTTTACAAATTGCACAAACTGACAATGGGATATTTATATCTCAAACTAAGTATGCTAAGGAAATGCTTAAGAAATTTGGTATGGAGGATAGTAGACTAGTTAGTACCCCAATAATAACTGGTTGTAAGTTAAGAAAATTAGATGAATCACTAGATAGAAATCAGACAATGTACAGGTTAATGATTAAGCTTACTGTACTTAACTGCATCAAGGCTAGATATAATTCAAGCATTTTATATGGTAGCAAGATTTCAGATTGCACCAAAAGAGTCTCATGTCAATGTAGTAAAAAGATTATTTAGATATATCAAAAGCATTGTTGACAATGGGATGTGGTATCCCAAAAACAAATATTTTACTTGGACAACATATACAGATGTTGATTGGGTTGGTTGTGCAGATGATTGGAAAAGCACAAGTGGAGAAGCATTCTTCTTGGGAAACAAATTGGTTTCCTGGATGAGCAAGAAACAATAATCGATCACTCTATCCACAAAAAAAGTAGAGTATGTTGTAGCCACAACATGTTGTACTCAGGTCCTATCGATGAATAAAACACTTAAGTACATCAAGGTTGAGCACAATTAACCTATCTCTATTCTTTGTGAAAATTCAAGTGTAATAAACATCTCAAAGAGTCCAGTGATGCACTCTACAACATAACACATATCCATCAAGTATCACTTCATTCAAGAGAAGGTTGCAGAATTTTTTTTTAGCATGGAATATGTTCCCACAAATGAACAAGCAGGTGAAATTTTTACCAAGCCTCTTCCCAAGGAACAATTTGAATATTTGAGGAAAAAGTTGGGAGTAATTGCTCCCACATCATATCACTATGTATTAGTGATAGGTCATGTGTCCAGGGGGAGATTCATTGATATCTTATTTTTTCCCTAGAAGTGTTAGGAAAGCTCAAGTCAGGAAAAAATAGTCTTACAAATTTCTAACGACTTGATGGTTGCATATTTAAAATCCCTTCTTTCTCTTTAAATTGTTTGTCAAAGGGGGAGACTATCCAAATGGGGAGAGTTGTGTGACCCTTTGTCACTGTTGTCAAAGGGGGAGAAAATTTGTGCAAATTCTCAAGTAAATGAGTAAGGGGGAGAAAATGGAAATGTTCAATAAGGTGCTATGTGTTAAATATTTGGTATAGAAAAAATTGGTACAAAGAATGGATTGCAATATCTTCAATTGATATCAATTTCATTTGGCTCTATTTAGTTGGGCATTTATTTTTTCCATTAATGACAAAGGGGGAGGTTTTTGGAAATTTGGTTTTCATTGATGTCAAAAGATGAAATTGATTTGTCAAGGGAGAGATCATAGAAGTAGTGGATCTAGGTCCAAAAGAAGTGATGTAGAATGGTGAAGTCAAGAGCATGTATCTACAAATGTTGTAAAGTTTCTCAAAAAAATTATCATGCTATTGCAAAGGTAACTTTCAGAGGTTTACGAAGGAATATGATAACAGATTCAACATGATTTTTTCAAGAAGAGTCATTTGGTATGGTTCGTAGGATTAGAGGATGCCAATTTTTCTTGGAAATGATTTAAGACTACTCTAAGACTGAATTAGGGTTTTTGCTGATAAAACCTAAGTGTTGTAGTCATAGCATTCATTAGATTTTATGTTTTGGTGTTGATTTCTTGTTGATTGTATCTGATCGCTTAAGTTATTACTTAATCTATTGAGTTTGTTGGTGTGACCGACCCTCTTACCTAGCACTTTGAGTGCATCCAGTGAAATCCCCTATGCAAAATAAACGATGTGCAATGTAAGTTTGATGATCAGATGAATATTGATGTATCTCTTCACATTATGATTTAATGTTTACTCCTACCTATGGTTTGCACAATGGATGATGGATCTTGATCAACGGTTGTGATCAAGGCTTGGAGATCGATAGTGCCCACCATCCCGTTGTGTTTTTTGTGGGTCCTCATCTTGTCCTGTGGGCTAGCGTGCAATAGTGGTGATCAATTGGAGTATTGATGATTGAACGATGCACAAAGTGTTTCTGGTGGGTCCAAATTGTTGGTATGTGGCAACTGATCATGCTATACTGTACATTTTTAGTAATGTACACTCTTCATGTCACCAAAAAAGAAAAAGCTGACTTTGTAAACCCTAATTTTTGGAAGCTTCTAAAAGCTTGTTATAAGTGGCTGGGATGGAGAGTTTTTGTATGGCATTATTCATAATATTGTAATAGGTTTGGCATTGGATAATAAAATCATTAGATGACTGTGGTTTTGTGGATGTAGCCTAGATTGGGTGGACCACGTTAAATTCTATGTGTTGTCTTCTATGTGTGATTTATTACTCTATTTTATTGTTCAAATCTACATTTAACTTGTTATATATCTGCCTTCTAACCCTAACACAAAATTTGCAAGGACATGTGGAAGGATATCGCTCGGTCACTTCACATCACTGTTGTGAAGTGAAACAAAGGATGTGATTAGCGATAAGCAATGAATGATAAGAGCTAGTGGAAGATGAAAACTACCTTGGATAGTTAGTACCCACCTACTGCCTCGCTGAGGATTCGATGGTCCTAGGCTTTAACTTGCGGTATGGCGAGCACATGACACATGGACTAGAAGATAGGTGGAAATTTTCGACTACATCGTGAGGATTCTATGCATCGTGATAATGGATAATGAAGGCATATATCGACAGTGATATGTGATGGGTTTAAATACAAAGGATTCCAGATCTATGGTGCATATTTGAAGGAGAGTGATTTTATGGTGATCATTACATCAACTCACATTGCAAAAATTGAAGGTGAAGTCTAAAGTGAAGTTATGAAATGTGATGGCTACAATGTAGATTAGATCTATGGTGCTAGTTAAAATAAGACAATCTAATGATTTTCCTTTAAAGTGATGATGTTGAACGAGGAATGAACAATCATGGTGCGAAGACCTCAAATCGCCAACCCTGATTTAAACTTAAAGATCTCAAACGGTTAAGTTTGTGTGAACAAGAGTTTTGGCTATGCACCTAAATTTAATTGGTTTGACTACACCTGCAACCAATTTAATGAAGATTTTATGTACAGAACAATGGTATAGACAACAACAGAGATTGGAATAAAGATGAAATCAAATAAATAGAGGAATGTATTAAATGAATATCTAATTCTAGGGTTCTACAATAAGTTATATTTGGAAAAATATTTCTATCCGAATTTAATGAGTGTGAGGCTTGATGCAAAGGTAGTGTGATGATGAAGATATTAGGTAAAACCTACCATAAGATCAATACATGGATGATAATCTCGAGGAAATCACTAAAATTCGATGTAAGAGATACAAAACAAAATATCAAATTTTGTCTTTAAGTGTGGAACAATGTGGAAGAGAGGAGAATAGAGTGTGAGAGAGATGAGTTGCAAAAGACATAATGCATATAGCAGAAGAGTATTCAAAGCTTCTTGACGTGGATAGAGAATGCACTAATAGAGAAGAGAAAGAGTAGAGTAGAACAAGAGGGGTGTAGAGCATTGTGCAATTGCAAAGTAAGTTGCAACATTGAACTAATTTATTGTAATCAAATTCTAATATCTTGAATTATAGATCTGATTGGTGGGTGCCATCATATATCTAGGTAGGTTCTCCTAAAACTATTGGATTGGTGTCTCCTTAGGGTTGGTTCCCTTAAACCTTGTAAGTTAATATTTAGCTTGTGAGGTTGGATTAGGACAATAGATCCTAGTAGAATTTCTCACAGTGGTTTTTCCCATCTTGGGTTTTCCATGTACATCTTGTGATATGTCATGATTTTTTTTTTGCATGTTTATGTTGTTGCATCTTAAGTTTCAATCTCCGCACTAACGATTTAAGAAATTAATTTGCATAAAGGTTTTAAGGGTTGAAATTTTAATATCTACTAATTTACCCCCCTCTCAGTAGACTATTGTGTTCCAACATGGTGATCACTGGTTTGTGATCATTTTTTGCCACTTGGATTTGGGTGATGACATGGAGATTCCTTTATATCTATCTTTTGTTAGATGGGGAGAACATGGGAGAGGTTTGAAGACTTGTTGTGTGAGATGTACTTATAGTGGTTTTTTGGTTGCAGGTTATGCATGTCATTATGGATGGTTCTTGGTACTACATGGATAAATCATCTATGTGGTGTTAATGATAGACTCAGTGTGCCTTGATCTCTTTTTAGACTAGACATTACCCATATAGTGGGAGTTTCAAGTTGTGTTTATCTTCGTTGTCTGTTTTGACATATGGAGCTTGTTATTGCAGTTGATGGGTTGAATATGTGGCTAGAATAAATTTGTTGATGTTGTGGATTCCCTTGAGGTATAGTAGATTGGATGGATTAGTATTTTTTGTGTGTTCTATTTCTAGTCTCGTGGGTTTATCATTTGGATGTGGGAAACTTGTTTTGGTTGTTGTTTTGGCTAATGGTTTATCTTGTTCTCTAGAGGTTTCTTCAGCTTAAAAATAGTGTTCTAGTTATGGGATTGGAGCTGATTGAGCTTATTTTTACCTCATGAGCATAGTGGAGTTGTGGCAGTATCCTACATAGCCTTTTCCATTGGTTGGATCTTATGCTTTTGTTCTTTAGGCTAGTGCATATATACCATGGATTGTTCCATTCCTTTGGAGGATTGAAAAAATTATTGTCTAAGATGAATTTTTAATTATTAGCTTCTATTCAAGTAATTGATTAAATATTCTTTCATTTAAATAATTGATGATATTGTGGTTATGATAATGATTTGGAAGAATATTAAAAATGTTGTCCATTAGTTGGTTTTCTTGTGGTAAGGCAATAAGATTGTAAAAATAATTAATTAGGTTTCCAATTTGTTATCAAGAGAGATTATTTCAATCTTGATTCTGTAATGGATAAGGAATCAGTCAGATTAATTAACAAAGTCAAAACCTAAGAAAAATCAACTTAAAATTTGGAAAAAATTATGTTTTACTTTATTTTTTTATTTATGTTCATTTCACACCATTGAAATTATAGATCCATTGATGGTTTTGAAGAAGATTTAGTTAATCAAGTTCATCCTCCAATTTTTTAGTGTGAAAATTGTAATATTTTTTGACATTATTGAGCATAGCATTGTAATATGAGAATGTTTTTTGGTAAATGGGAGCCCACTTTGGTTTTGCAAAGCCTAAAGTGTAGAGGAGAAAATTATAAAATTTGTCTCTTGTTTTTTTGGCCACTGATCTTGGGTTCTTAAGTATAGGATTTGGCTAATCCTTAGAGAAACCCGGGCAATCAGTTGGGAACACCAACAATAGTTTTATACTTTTTTAAAATCACATTAGTTTGTTGCAATTGCATAGTTGACCTAGTTTACATTTACATAATCAAACCAATTCAATTCCTAATCAATCTAATCAGCCCACATAGAAACATAAGGGACCAAAACCTTTATCAACCATTCCAAATCTTACATTGAGGATAGTAGCCAAGTTGTCTTATGAGATCAATTTTGGTTCCTCTCTAGTGTAATGTCAAAATAGGTGTGATTTAGATCTAGATCCTTTTTCCCACATCACAACCCTAAATGAAAAATGGATTTGATCATGGCAAGTGTCGACATCACATGTAATAAGACATAATGATCTAATAATAGCTCAAACTAACAAAAGAAAAAATCAATCCTAAGTTTAGTTTAAGTGTATAAAGTGAAATTAGCCTAATGATTAATTAAATATTAATTAATTATTAGCTAATAAATGATTAACATAAAAAAATTAAATAATATTTTCATTTGTTTTGAGTTGGTGCAATCTTTGCATGACCTAAAACAAGAGGAAAACATTTTTTTCATACATGGAAAATAACTAGATAGTGATGATGTGGTAATTGAGGTGATTCATCCTATAGATAATGAATCTGAATAAGGGATTAAATTAGGGGAAAACAACAAGATTAAGGGAGAAATATTGTCAAAGATGGATGTGAAGATAGAATATCTCAAGGTGATGATTATAAAAATAGTTTCTAACTAAATTTTTAGAGATTTTAAACATATGGTGCCACACAAGACTTGGAAAGAAGATAAGTCTCCTATGGGGAATCATCTGCTATTGAATTTGAATATGGATCATCACTCAAGTAATTGTATAGCAATAAAATTAACACCAAAGATGGATATAAGGAATTTCAATGGTAAGAATACAATCAATTAGATTTTGCATTTGAAGTAGCTATTTGATACATCATTTTCTATGCCAATTTTTTTTGTAATGGTATCCTTAAACTTGGAACGAAACCAATTTATTTGGCACCATTAGCTATGTTAAGAGAAGAAAAATAAGGGGTATTCTATCATATGATCTATTTTAGAAGAGGAACTCACTACACATTATGATGACAATCTTATAGATAGCTAATTCAACTAGCTTACCACACTAAAAATAACTATAGTCAAGGAGATCTTATGTTCAATAGTTCCAAAAAAATTCTTAAAAATTAGATAATTTTTCAAGTGAAAAATTCAATGAATAATTCCTAATGGGTTTAAAGGAATACATTGAATATGAGGTATTCATCCAAATTATGTCCAAGCAATGATTACAAAATGCTTAGTAGAGTAAAAATTTATGGGAAATAGAAGGTAAAGTTTTGTAAATATAAGATATAGAAATGCTCCTACACAATCATTTTATCATCATACTAAACTAAATCCACAAAAAATGAGTATACGAGAGCTAAAGGGTTGTGTTTTAATTATGATAGAAAATATACTTAAGGACATGGTTGTACCAAAATATAAAATCCAAAATAAAGGGTTGGATGAGGAAGAAGAAGAGGAAGAATAAATTATTAGAGGAAAATAATGTGTTACATGAGGATTTGGAGGATCACATGACACACTATAGGGGTAGGGGCATAACATAACAAATTCACTTTCTAGAATTAGCACACCATAGAATCTCAAGGTAGTGGATTTATTATTAAGAAAGAGAGATTAATAGTGTTTGACTAGGGGGTAAGTGCACCAATTTGTGACACAATTTTGGTGCCAAATTGCAAAAAAACCCCGTAATAGGCCATATTGCGCTCACCAAATTTGGAGAGCTCCAAATTTTGTGCTCGCCAAATAGGCTTGGTAATACTGAGCCTATTTGGCGAGTGCCAAATTTGGCATGCACCAAATGGATTGAATTTCACAATGAGTGAATATGTGTGAGTTCTCTTTCTTTTTTCAATGAATTTTGGAATGCATTTTTCTAAACTCTTTTATTTTCGCTTTCTCTTCCAGGGAAACTATATACATGAAATAAACATTTAAGTATAAGTTGGAATTTACATATGGATATTTACTTTCTTATACTTTAAGTTATATTGCATGTATATAAGCAAGATGTTTGAGAGTGGTTTCAGATCTCTAGGAATTATAATGCAAATTCTAGTTTTTGGAAGATCTTAAAAATTTCAGACTTAGTCAAATTTCAATAATCAGGAGGTCAAATTTTAGTGGTCAACAAGTTGTATCATCTTTCTCTCTCCTCTCTACTGTCTATCTCCACTCCCTCTCTCTCTCCCTTCCTCTCTCTCTCCCCTCTCTCTCTCCCTTGCTCTTTCTCTCTCCCCCCTCTCTCTCTCACCCTTCTATCTCCTCCCTACATCTGCCTCCCTCCCTCCCCTCTCTACTTCTCTCTATCGCTTCTCTCTCTACATCTCCTTCCCTCTCTACTTATCTATATCTCCCCTCTCTCTCTCTCTTTACCTACCTCTCCCTCCATCAATTTGTATCTCACTTATGTCTCCCTCCCTACCTCTTTCCCTCTCTACTCTCTATCTCTCCTCTCCCTCCCTCTACCTACATCTCTCTCTCACTCTTTATCCCTCTCTTCCCCCACTTTATCTCTAACTCTCTCCTCTCTATCTCATAATTCTCTCTCCCTCCCTCTCTCTCCCCTCTCTATCTCACCATCTCTCTCTCTCACACACAAACCTCTATCTCCCTCGCTAACACTCCCTCCCTCCATCCTTCCCTCTCTACTTCTCTCTATCTCTCCTCTCCCTCCCTCTCTCGACCTCACCCTCCCTCCACTTCTTTTTGTCTCTCCTCCCAATCTCTCTCACTATTGTCCCTCCCCCTCCCCCCTCTTTCTCTCTCAATGATCTTTTTCTCTATCTCACCATTCTCTCTCTCACTCACACACACACCTCTATCTCCCTACCTCTCCCTCCCTCTCCCCTCTATACTCTTTATCTCTCCTCTCGCTTTCCCTCTCTATACATACCTCTCCCTCCATCACTCTCTCTCCATCCCTCTCTATCTCACTTATGCCTCCTTCCCTACCTCTTTCCCTCTCTACTCTCTATCTCTCCTCTCCCTTCCTCTACCTACCTCTCTCTCTATCTCTCCATCCCTCTCTTTCTCTCTCACTCTCTCCTCTTTGTCTCACCATTATCTCTATCCCTACCTATCACCCACTCCTCTCTAAATCACAATTTCCTCTCTCCCACTTTCCCTCCTTCCCTCTCACTCCCTCCTCTCTAAATCACCATTCTCTCTATCCCACTTTCCCTCATTCCCTCTCTATGTCTCACTTATCCCTTTTGTACCCATCCCTCCCTCCAACCTCCCTCTCTCTCTCTTTATATCTATTTCTCATTCTCTCCTTACCTCTCTACTCTCTATCTCACCACTCTCTCCATCTCACTCTCCCTCCTTCCCTCTCTCCCTCCTATCCATCCCTCTCTCCTTCCATCTCTACCTACCTCTCACTCCACTACCTACCACTCTCTCCCTCACCCATCTTTCTCTCTTACTCTCTCCTTCCCTCTCTACTCTATATCTCTCCCCCTTCCTCTGTCCCCTCATTTTCTCTCCTCTCACTCTCTCCCTCTCACACACACTCACCTCTATCTCCTCCTTTCCTCTCCCACCATCCCTCCACTCTCTACTTCTCTCTATATATCATCTCTCTCTACATCTCCTTCCCTCTCTATTTATCTTTATCTCCCCTCTCCCTCTCTTTACCCACCTCTCCCTCCATCACTCTATAACTCAACCATGTCTCCTCCCTATCTCTTTCCCTCTCTACTCTCTATCTCTCCTCTCCATCCCTCTCTCTCTCTCTTGCACACACACATACACCTCTATCTCCTCCCTACCTGTCCCTCCTTCCCCTCTCTACTTCTCTCTATCTCTCCTCTCTCTACATCTCCTTCCCTCTCTACCTATATTTATCTCCC